>OY288110.1:60250620-60850620 GCA_958431115.1 Syrphus vitripennis | reverse complement strand
ATTTTATCAGATTCGGACCAAGTCCATCTTATATTAGATAAATTATAAGATTAAGAGTCAATACGTGGGCAGGTGTAATTGGAAATAAATTAATCGCGCCTTTCAAATTACCACCCCGACTTAATTCTACTAACGACGAATGAAAGAAATCATTTACTCATCTGAAATAACAACTTTAACTGAATTAGAACAAAAATAGAACAAAAACAAAAATGAAATCCAAAAACGGGCTCTAGCATGTATTCAAAGTGCAGAAGGTCACTTTGAGCACTTATTATGACTGTGTTTGTGTACATAAAATAGAAAATTACTTGAAACTACACAAATTATTGTGTAATTCAAAACCTTTACATCTCAAAGCAAAAAAGACTTATCGATGAGTTTTTTGGCACGAGTACGATAGGCGCCTAAAATTTATAACGGTTTTTTGTAGAGGGGTCCAAAACAAGCATTTTTGACTATGGGAGGGTCTATCTTGCCCCGTTTGGGCGGGAGGGGCAATTTTATGAAAAGACTACTAAAAGTCGAAAAAAAATCATTAAAAATAACGGTAATACTTACAGTTAAGTTTAATACTGTTTCTTACAGCCAGTATTTTGTACTATTAGCCACTTTTTAAATCAATCAAAAATTATACACAGTTTTCGAAAAAATGAGTTTCAAACAGAAAATTCGGGAAAAAAACACAAAAAAAAAAGGTTTGAAGTATAATTTTTTATAGAATTTGTTGCTCTCATTGATTCCTAATTAAAAACTGAAAACTAGATCATTTTATGACTTATAGTTTTTCAGAAATTTGAAAATTACTAATTACTTCTTTGTGAGATTTTTATTTATGTTGTTGTTTATATAAGATTTCTTATCTATGTTTGCTTTTTTACATGAAAACAATGCTAGCACCCAGCATTACCCCCCCTGCTTGGCCTCACTATAGGATTTGTGGTATGTGCGAAGTTCGATGCATGCAAAATTTGATATTTAAACAGTAGTAAAGTATAAACAGTTGAGGTATGTATGGGGGGCATGCAGTCAAAAGGCTGAAATCTCATAAAAAAGTAGTCAGTAATTTTCAATTTTCTCAAAAACTAGAAGTCATAAAATGATCTTGTTTTCAGTTTTTGATTATTAATAAGAGCACCGAATTCTATAAGAAAAAATCATATTAAATCTTATAGTTTTGAGAAATTACACTTCCAAACTTTTTTTTTGTGTTTTTTCCCCGAATTTTGTGTTTGAAGCTCAATTTTTTGAAAACTGTGCATACATTTTGCTTGATTTAAAAAGTGACTTACAGTAAAAAATACTGGCTGTGAAAAACAGTATTAAATTTAACTGTATTACTGTTATTTTTTAATGATTTTTTTCCACTTTTAGTACTCTTTTCATAAAATTGCCCGTCCCGCCCAAACGGGGCAAGATAGACCCCCCCTCCCACAGTAAAAAATGCTTGTTTTGGACCCCTCTACAAAAAACCGTTATCAATTTTCGTGCTCTCCCCAGTTTTTTTTTATTATTGTTTTGTTCATCAAGAATTGTTTTGAAAAAAAAATAACCTCAAAGTCAAAACTTTGCTCGGGCAAGAAAAATTTAATACAATTTGGAATTGAATATCCGGCAACCCTTAAAACATATCAGCTCAATTTGAACGTAGTTTTAAAGGGTAGTATTTCTACTAAAAAAAAGTGTAAAATGAAGTCTCTACCATTAGTACTGACAGAGAAATTGAACTTAACATGAGTCAGGTAACCAAAGTTAGCCTTTTCTTAAATCGTCAAAAAGTGATGTCAAAGTTGAAAATCAGACTTTACTGTACAACATTTTTTCTTAGAATATGACTAAGAATCACATCCTTTACATGGCTGACGAACTACCGAACACTCTATATGACTATCCCAAAAAATGAAAGCACTGTAAAACGAAACTTTACAGTTTTACACATAATAAATATTACATAAAAGAGAAAAAAGCTGGTTTTCCTTGTGTCTGCACTTTACAAATATAAATTAAACGGCACTTCACCACCACCGACTTTTTGTGGGTGAATGAAAAAATATTAATTTTTACACATAGGTACCATATGTGTTCTGAAAAATTTTATATATGTATGTACAGTACATGGATCAGATATGTAATCTTAACTTTCATATAAGTTTTCCAAATTTTTTAAAAGTTTAGAATATAAAAATGTAAATGTTGCAAATATTGATAAAAAATGTAAAATTTTGTCATACAACATTTCTGTTCTTAGTAATAAGAATTTATTTATTGATTTTTTAAATTTTATTAATAAGTTTGAACTTATATTTTTATATGAAACACATCTATCATGAAACAAATTTAACATGTTATGAAAAAAAATTCGAAGATTACGAGTTAAAAATTGTGTCTGCTGTTAGAAATCATGCAAGAGGAAGAGCAAGTGGAGGATGTATATTCGGAGTAAAGAGGGAGTTGAAGAGTTGTAGTTACGAGTTTAAGAATTTTGATAATGCTATTTGTGTAGATCTAAGATTTGAGGGAGAATTATTTCGTATTCTACCCTGCTTTGTTAATTGCAACCATTGGGAAACAGACTTCAATAAAATGAAAGAATTTGTCATGTGTGGATCAATATTAAATCTGTTGGTGGTGGGTGACCTGAATAGAAGAGTGGGTACAAAAGAAGGGGTTGAAAACGAGAGGAGAGGTCTTGTGAGATGTTCCTTTGTATATGAAAACTATAGTACTCTCATGGCGAGTTTTTTTTAGGGTTGCCCGGATCCTGGTGGTGGCGCTGCAAAATGTGAGGTGTAAAATTCGATTTGGTGAGTCTTTAAGCGTCGAAAATTGGTGGTAGGAGCAAGAGGAGACTATTATTTGGATAATTGCATCCAAAAAATATCAATAAATATCATTTAAAACCTCCATAAGCTCTCCGAAAAAAAAAAAGAGTAAGGGTTGCCCGCATACATTAGATGTCGCCCCATTCGACTTCCACCATGAGAGTACTATAGTTTTTATATACAAAGGATGTTCTAAGGATAAGGTAAAGAATGGAAAAGGAATTCAAATACTTGAGATGTGCAACTCTGTTGGACTCAGAATACTTAATGGCACTAGTGATGGGGATAACCACGGCGAGCATACGTTTGTTGGTAAACAAGGAAGTTCTGTCATTGATTATGGAATGGCGGGAGGATTGTGGAATTCTGTGATCACTGATTTTGAGGTGGATCAAGTACCGTTTTCAGATCACATGCCAATTGTCATCTATTTTAACATCGGAGAAACTAAAAATAAGGAAAGTCTGAACCTAAAACTGACGCGATTTGAGAACAATTGAAGAGTGTATAAGGAAAGCGATACATAGCAATTGTAACCGAAGTGGATTTTTTAAAGAGCCCTGGTTCGATTCAGAGTGCATGAGGGCAAGAAAGCAATCCTACTCAGGGCTTAAGCTGTACAGGAGAGACAACGGTGAGTCTGCGAAACAAAACTACCACCAACTGAACGAAAAATTTAAAACTTTGTGTAAGGAGAAAAAATTAGCACACTATGAAAAACACGAGTAACCTCTGGAAGAAAGCACAAAAAATGAATGGCAAAGTTTATGTTATCAATAGACATCTAAACTGAGACTTTAAGATTACATTATTGCGAACTTCTCAATCACATGTACATGAGCAGCGTTATGATTCAATTTGCACAACCAGCTTTTAATGATGAACTGTTAGACGTACAAATCCAGAAGAAAGAGGTACAGGCATCTATTAAAGCACTAATAGATGGTAAGGCTGCTGGTTCGGATAGAATATCTTCAGAATTCTACAAGTATGGGTCGGACGAGTTGATCATTATACCGTATATTAATTATATTTAAGGAAGCGCTAATTTTTCCCATCCACAAAAAAGATAGTATACAATGGATCCTGCAAATTATAGAGGAATTTCCTTCTTGAATGCATCCTACAAAATATTTACATCAATTTTGCAAAGCAGACTTAAAACGTGGATTGAATCATATAAGTTATTGAAAGAATTTCAAGCTGGTTTCAGACAAGGATATTCCACAATAAATAACATTTTTGTCCTCCGAAGTATAGCCGACTTCTTTTTGAAACAAAATAAAAAACTGTAAGTTTTCTTCGTCGATTTCAAGGCAGCGTTCGATACGATTGACCCAAATGCATTGATCTACAAGATGTATAGAATGGGAATGTCATATAAATTTGGACGGGTACTGCAAAACCTCTATCAGGAAACCAAAGCAGCGGTGTTGGATGGAGAAAACATTTCACAATGATTTGAAACAAAGACAGGTGTAAGGCAAGGTTGTATGCTAAGCCCAAGCTTATTTGCGCTTTTTATTGATGATATCACCGATTGTTTGCCAGGGGGAGTGAAATATGCTGGAACTCTCTCAAAGCCCTTCTTTTTGCGGATGACATAGTGCTGTTTGCATACTCACCACAATCGCTGCAACTAAATAAACTTGTGAGTATTGCAGTATGTGGAAGTTAGTTGTCAATCTAGGGAAATCGAAGGTTATGGTTTTTCAAAAAGGTGGAGGAAGAGAAAGTAGCCAAGAGCGGTGGACTTTTAATAACGAGAGAATCGAAGTTGTCAATGAATATAAATATTTAGGGATCTATATCACGAAAAATAATAATATGGAAAGACATCTTACCGAAAAAGTACAAAAGGCTAAATATTTACCAATAGGCATATAGCCCACAGCAGCAAATTCAAAGTATTTGAATCGGTAGCTGAGTCAACATTGATGTATGCAGCCCAAGCGTAGGGTAGTAAGAGATATGAAACTGCCGAAAAACTCCTCCGTTTTTACATCAAAAGGATATTTCGACTACCACCAAATGATCCGAACTACATGCTGATGCTCCGTTATTTATTAAAGCACTTAAGTTGCAAATTGACTACATATGTAAAGTCTTCAATATGTCTGATGAGCGTCTCCCCAAAAAAGCAGCGCTACAGGCAATAAATAGCAAATCAAGTTGGTTTAGGGATTGGATAGAGCTAGCGAAAGAAGCAAATATAGATCTTGTCCCGGATGAGTACTTATTGTGGAAACCCTCAACTTCATTCCGCATCGTGATGAGTTGCCTTTACTGTGCGAATTATGCAATATGGAAGAAAGAGAGACCATTTTTCATTTTATGGGTAGATGTCCTGTTCTGCGAGAAACAAAAAGATCTGTTTTTGGATGTGATTTCCTATCAGAAGAGCTTATGATACGTCATCTTAATGAAGTTGAAGTGCCTAAACTTTACAAATATTGTAAAATTGCATTAGCTTACAGAAATAGACTTATCAATGAAAATTTTTAATAAAAAGGAATTGTTAATTGTAAATTTGTAAATTTATAAGAAGTTGTCAATCAGGCAGACGGCAAATAGCCATGCTTTATTGTTGTATAAAAAAAATGTATGAGTGAACATTTTAATTTATAGAAATAAAATCTAATATAATCCATAAGTTTTCATATTTCTTATATTGTTTAAAAGTTGAAATGGGTGAATGCATTTTCCACTATAAATATTAGAACACAAAAAAAATATAAAAAGCCCCAGTACAAATATTTCGATGTTAATCTTTTGCATTAAGAACTTTTGTTTGATGTTTTCAGTAAAAATGCATCAAACATCACTTTCACCTTCCACTGTTTAAGAATAATGGAATTTGGAGGTAGGTGTTGCATTATAAAAAAAAAAACTGATTATTAACAATTATTTGTGTTTACTTGGAATTTCTTTTTACTAAAAATTTAAAAGTTTTTGAAAACTTGACCAGTAATGAATCCTATACAATATACGGGGAGAGTACGATAACTCAAGCGACAAAGTTTAATGACGGATTTGAATAGAACAGCCAAAAATAAGCATTTTTTACTATAGGAGGGGGGGTCTATCTCCGCCCGTTTAGGCGGTAGGGGCAATTTAAAAAATATGTGTGTTAAATGGAAAAAAATAATTAAAAAATAACGGTAATACCTACAATTAAGTTTTATACATTTTTTTAAAGCCAACATTCCATTCTATTAGCCAGTTTTTAAATCAAGTCAAAACTATGCATAGTTTTTGAAAAACATTGTTTTAAACTCAAAATTTGGATAAAAAAGTTAAAAAAAATGTTTAAAATGTAATTTTCAAAACTTTAAGATTATCTACAATTGTATTTTTTTAGAATTCATTGCTCTTATTTGTTTTTGATCAAAAACTGAAAACTAGATGATTTTATGTCTTCTAGTTTTTGAGAAATTTAAGGGTTGGGTGTCAAATCGCCCAAAACCGAATCGCCCAAAACTTAAAAATGTCAAATCAACCAAAAACTTTTTTGGGCGATTTGACATTTTAATTTTTTGGGCGATTTGACATAATGTCAAAATGCCCAAAAAAATAATTTTGGGCGATTTGGTGTTCCGGAAATTTTAGTTTGCCCTGTGTCAAATCGCCCAAAACCAAATCGCCCAAATCTGAAAAATGTCGCATCGCCCAAAGTAGAAATGGGCGTTTTGTGGCAATCCAAAAATACTAACATTTAGGGTTCTTTTAACAAATCGCCCAAAATATTTATTGCAATTAGACCAAAATATAAAAAAAAACAAATTTTTTCAGTATTTGTGTCAGTTTCTATTAAAAAAAAAATATACATACGAGTTTATGTCTACATAGAGAACTCAAATATTGTGCCCGTTAATGTAACTGTTTCAATTCTCCTTGAACATAATTTTTATCCCAATTATTGCAATTTGGGCGTTTTGAGTATTTACGTAGTCTTATTTTGATGGTAATAATCGAATATGGATTAAGATTTACCTAGGATAAATTAATTTTTCTTAAATTCAGCTTATTTAAATGCAAAAGAAACTTTGCATGCACCCCACTTTGCACCCACCCCACCTTGCACCCCCCAAATCCTATAGTGAGCCCAAGCAGGGGGGTTGCAGGGGGGCAGCATGTCCCCCATACACACCCCACTGTTGCATACACCCAAACTCGTACACACCTCACTGTTGCATATACCCAAACTCGCACCTACCATTTTTAATAGCAAAATAAGACCACTAAAACAAAAAAAAACACAAATAAATTGAAATAGTAGTTGTGGTTATTTTCAATTTTCTCAAAAACTAAAAGGCATAAAATGATTTAGTTTTCAGTTTTTGATTGACTATAATAGCAACAAATTATTAAAAAAAAATTATTTATAAGCTTATGGTTTTGAAATATTGAAATTTAAAACTATTTTTTAACTTTTTTTTACTCAAATTTTGAGTTTAAAATTAAATTTTTCAAAAACTATGCATAGTTTTGACTTGATTTAAAAACTGGCTAATAGAATAAAATATTGGCTTTAAAAAAACGTATAAAACTTAATTGTAGGTATAACCGTTATTTTTTAATTATTTTTTTCCATTTAACGCACATATTTTTTAAATTGCCCCTACCGTCTAAACGGGGGGAGATAGAACCCCCCCCCCTCCCATAGTAAAAAATGCTTATTTTTGGCTGTTCTATTCAAATCCGTCATTAAACTTTGTCGCCTGAGTTATCGTACTCTTGCCCAATATACATACATCATGATCGTTGACATTTCTCATAATTTGGAGTTGTTTCCGTATTACTCGTGTTAAATTATTTAATATTGAGACTTCATGAACCTAGAAATTTGGATAAAATAAATCCTCTTTCAAGGACAACACTTTTCCCGTATAAAAATCAAGCTGAAGCATTTTTTTACACTTTGATAGTTATACAATTTTTTAAACATATCTTATCATACATCTGTCAACATGAAATATTTTTACTGTTGCGGACGATATTAAACTTATAATAAAACAATTTCATTCTTCTCACGCAATTCTTACTATCACCATATTATCGACGTACCTACCTTTCTAGGACGCACTGCACAACGCAGTGTTTAATGCTCCTGCTGCTAGTCCTATAGTAAGCCAACCCAAATATAGTAACCAACCCACTTGCAATTTACTCATTTACCCACCAGACAACTTACGATGTACACTATATATAATATAGATTCAACTGATGTTTCGTTTTTATTAACTAACAACGGGGCAAATTGTATGTTAAAATAGGAATATTTTCAAAAAAAAAAATATATAAAATACACACAATAAAGGCAAGGCACATGGTCTTATTAACATATTTTGTTATTAATTATAAGATTTTCCAAAACGTGTAAAAAAATTGCTAAAACCATTCTTTTCAATCTTTCCCAAAAAATGTTTGAAGAATGTCCACTCAAAAACTCCTAGGTAATGAAAATTCACCAACCCTTTTAGGTTATAGCCGAACAGTTACATAGACGGAATTGCAAGTTTCAAGTATGATCGAAACTTCGATTTGATTTGTATGATAAGTCTTAACAAATAAAGGGTGATCCAATTCGCACTTTCCATATAATATGCACCAGCTGCGAATAATGGGTATTTTTTAGAGCAAAAAACGTATTCTGAACGTATTCTGTTCTCAAAGTTCTGATTTATTATTGAAATACGGTTCACCAGCTGTCGCCTATCACCTTTGACAAATGTCATTCCAGTGCTCTCATTTCCCTCTTCAGCTTCTGAACTGCGTGTGTTCTATCACTTTATACAGAGGTCATACGAGGAACAAACTCTAGACATGCTTTCCACGAAAAAAGAAACATAAATTTGAATTGTGATACAATTTGAGATAAAAAGAAAACACGATTTTTGTTTGTCATTTTATACTCTACTCTGAGCCAAAAAAAAAAACCTTGGCTTATTGAGTTATTTCTCCATATTTTGAATATTATCTTGAACGTAGCCTTGCTTTCCCGATTCGACTGTTGAAGTCTAGTTTGGTCACGCCATCAGTAGAGACAATACCGAAAAAGTATTGAAAATTTTCCACGAATTATCAATTTAGACAGTTTTTCAGTGCTGAGCTAAGCGAGAGTTAGTTAATCCTGCAAGTTAAATGATCGATAGCTATGGGGATCTCAAGGCAACCTAGCCTGAGAAAACAATTAGCGCTGTAGTGCGCCGTTTTGATGATCGATATCTAACTATTTTTTATTTGTGTCATTTAATAAAATCCAAATTATCTTGATTCGATGTCATCTAATTTTTAGATCACCAAACTATCCCAATGTTGATAATGAGAATGACTATATACCAGTACCTAATTGGTAAGGTTTTTGTATTCAAAGCTAATAACTACCTGATATAATTGCACGCCGCGCCGCTGCCACTATCACTCCAGCAACGGCACAACGTCAGCGCTATATAGCTTCACCGTCAAGAAGCAAGCTAATGCGCAGTTTTAATTTTAATTACCAATAATTTTTCATAGTTTCAGCAGTAAATAAATACAACACCGTGGGGTGGGGCAGTAGTTGTGGATGACGGTAGTTGAGGTGCGACGCGACGCGGCGATTTTATCAACAAATCAAAATCATAAGGCGCGTGTTTCCTAGCCGCCAACGACCGCAATTATCGCTCGTAATCATGGTGAGTTTAGAATTTTTTCTTTTTACAAATTCTCTCCAAACCCTAAGTAGATACACCGAAGTAAATGTTTGCAGTGAATTTTAAGTAGCTGTCGCTGTCAATACACGAATTAGATACGTGCTGCGACGTCCATAGATGTATTCATATTTATGTATTACTAAAAAAAGATAGGTACAAATGTATCTATGTGTATTTACTCTGTGGTGCATGGAGTCTCATGCCCACATATTGTTTCATGTCGCAAAGAGATACCGCCATCGAAGATCATCGACGAAGTACGAGGAACAGTTGCAGCTGGAATGTGCACGATTGGAAGTTATTTTGCACTATTAAGATAGATGCTTTATTCACCATTTGATGTAAGTTGTTTGTTGTATGAAACAACTCTTCTAGAGGGTACCACGTCCTTGGTGCACACTGCTGCTGTTACTACCGCATTAGTTGAAGCAACAAAAAAGAGAGTAGTATAAAAAGAATGTCATGAAGATCCATTATTCCCAGGGATCAGGGATATACATATAAGTATTTTAATAAATATGATTGAAAATCATGAAAAAATCATGAAAAAAACAGCTATGAAGTGTTCATATATGCGTTTCGCCCCGATGTAATGGCTAAGCTCATCAGAAGATGACCATTACACCTTGTCTTGACGCATATTTACCCGAATAAATCGAGATTCCATATAATTTGCGTTGCATAGAGCAACTGCGAATTATATAGTTGTTACAAGTCTTCCTGGATCGCCCTGGGCAATTTTATGAGGTGGTCAGTTCGGGTTTCTTGTAATGTATAGTATATACTAAAGGCTTGACGTGATAGCTCATAGTTCATTATTGTTTTCGAGAAATTATGCGTCAAGACAAGGTGTAATGGTCATCTTCTGATGAGCCCAGCCATTACACCGGGGCGAAACGCATAATATGAACACAAAAAGCTGGTTTATATATATATATATAAATATATTATTTATATATATATATAATTATATATTTAATATTCATGATTTTAAATCATAATAATTATATTCATTATTGTGTTCGTCTTAACCGAACCCTGACGTGGGAATAATTCTGCTTTGACACTTTCTTCTTCTTCTTCTAATTTTACCGACGGTGGTTATGGTTCAGGATCTCCTGTTTAGAAGACTGGGGCCACAATTCTCCCACTACACTGCAGCACGCTAAGGCTTGTGGAGTTCTCTGGGTTGACCTCATCAGAAAACGTCGGCAGACACAGGCCTCCATGTTTTGGATTGTCCATATCTGAGGCCAACTTAATGCAGGAGTCATTGTATTTGTTTGATCCAATAGTTTTGTGTCTGCCTTTTCTCCGCGATAGTTTTGGAACGTGTCGTGTTCCATTGTCTTTCAAAATGGGATTTCAAGGCATCGTCTTTTTACATGACTGGACAAGTTGAAGTAAAGACTTCCTCGGATTCTCTTGCTTCTTGGTTTGACACTTTGTATATACTCGTATTTTTCATTGTTAAATTCTAACAGACTTTTTTCAAAAAAAAACTTTCTTCGCATTGCAACTAAATGTTCTAGTATTTTCAACGTGTGTTATTTGAGAGAGCAAATGATTAAAGGATATACAAAATTTTTGACTTTTTTTGGATCTGTCACTCACTCATTTACTCTTAAATAGTTAAAAGAAGTAATTTAAAGAGAGCTTACATAAAAATAATTAATCTTTCATTCCAAATGTTAAAAAAAATTAAACCGGAAAACATGTAACACATTTTTACAGCTGTCAATTGTCACAAAGAAATCGCATTCACATATGTACATATGTAGGTTTACACAAAACACAACTCCATATGCATTTCGATACATACCGGCGATAAATCTCTCCATTTGTTCCATTGGAAGGTTACTCACATGACACGACTCGGTACATTGCATTTATAGGACCTCAAAAGATGAAATACGACTTCGGCACGAATTTTTTAGCCTGCTTGTCTCAAGCACTCTATCCAAGCTATATATACTATATGTAGGTATTATGAAGTCACATTTACGATGGAGGCATATATAATAGGAAAAGGAACCCAACCTGGTCAAACACGGTAGACACGACGACGACAACACCAGTCTGCTGCATTCTCAGATCTCGTGCCTGGTATTGCCAAAAGAGATAACAATACATAGTTGTTCGAAAGCATAAAGAAGAAAATATTTATGGCAATTTATCTTGAAGTCACACAGCCGTTTTTCAATAGCAGAATTAATATATGGCATGATTTTGCCTTCCGCTATTGACAAAAGCAATGCGTTAGGCAGGATCTTGACTTTCTGCTTGAAAATAAGGTGACGGACCCCAAAGTGAATGAATTATTCTTTGCTCACTATGGAGCAATCATGGGTGAAGATCCTGTGTCCTTGCAAAAAGCACTTGATGTATGATGTATGTGGGTGTTCGGTAGGGAAATGGATACCGCTTTAGCGCGAAAAAGACATAATACCTGCCCATTTTCTGACCCACATAGACCTATTCTATTTAAACGGAACACTGCCTTCCCCAGTGCGAAAAGTTGAATATCTTCGATCTGTGATTAATAGCAAGGGATCTTGTGATGAAGGGTGAGTGAAGTGGCGGGAAGACTCTGCCTTCAGCACCCTGAGCTAAAAAGAAAGGTGTAGAAGGCAGTTGTTCGTCCAGCGCTTGCATACGGTTCAGAGTGCTGCACAATGTACAAGTATATGAGAGTTAATCGACGGCAGCTGACATGACAAGAGAGTGATAAAGCGTGATTGAATAAGGAGCAAGACAACTCGACTGAGCCTTCACGTACTATCTTGCATACAGCGTGACCAGCTAGTACTACCATGTAAAAAGAAGAAGCCCTGAGAACCCACTTCAAAAGGAAACAGCACACGACGCGACGTTCCAATACTATCTCGGATGAAAGGCTGGCGCAAAAACTCATGGATCGAATAAATGCAATGACACCTGCATTTAGTTGGCCTCAGACATGGAACAATCCAAAACCGGGAAGCATTCGACGTTTTCTTAGGTCAACCCAGCGATCCCAACAAGTGGAGCCCTTGTATGAATTAGTGAAGTGAGATAGTTGATATATTTATGCCAGACATTATTGAATAGATTTTTCAAATCTACAGATACTTGTATACAATATACAAGTTACAACGAAATAATATCAACCTTCTTTTATTATGAAGTCAATATGCCAAATATATAAAAACGTGTTGTATGCGTCAACTTCTGCAAGGTGCACACTTCATTGCAATGACTTATCAACTACTGCTGACGTTAAACGTGAATGTTGTAACAAGTTTGTTACTAAGTTTTTTACTCTCCCTGCCATTACTTTGATGCCTACCGGTGGGTTCTCTTTTCAATTTTATAGATATAAAGTAAATTGCACAAAGAGGGTTGTTGTACAATTTACAAAAAAACATCATCCAGAAAGGGGTTGTTTATTTAAATTCCTTATTGCTAAATCGCTGCGGGCGGAATATTTCATAAGTGACGTAAAAGATTGCAAAATTGTATGCGATTAACTGAGGTGATACAAGTGGGTGGACATAAAGAAAAATTAATACAATTTGTGAAACGTTTTTCTATTACCTATAATGCAACTTGTGTTGTTGATGGCAAATGCGTCATAACAATAAATCATGATCTAAACAAAAATAGTACTTTTTTGAAATTTTAAGAGTTTGTTTGCAAAATTGGGAAACTAAACATATATGAAACAAATTTATTTATTTATTTATTTATTCAATTCGTTAAATACTAACGTGAACAATGTTTATACATAAAACTTACAATCTAGAATAATTATTCTAAGCTATTAAAGAACACAGTTTTGAATTTTATGCATTTTAGGTTATCATTTACAGAATCTATACAAAAGTAAAATTTATTAAATATTGTAATCAATTGATTGAGGGGGCTATTTGCACCATAGTTTGATCTACTAAATATTTGGCACAAGGGTTGCTGAAGCCTTATACTAGTATGACTAAAATTGAAGTTTAACCGATCAAGAACCGATGGATATGAAATTGATCCATTAATAACTCCAACTATAAAGCAAAATTGCAAATACTTCCTATGATTAGTGAGTGAAGGAAGGTTTATTAAAGCGAGTCTTTGAGAATAAGGGGGAAGTGTATCGTCAAGTGACCATGGAAGAAAACGAAGGCAGAAACGCGAAAACCTTCTCTGAATTGCTTCAAGTCTTGTTATATGAATGGAGTAGTAAGGGCTCCACAATTTAAATGAGATATGTTTTGATAGACATTTGTAATACATTCATATTTTTTCATAATTTAGAATATAATTTGTATTAACTTTTATTATATCAACGAACAAAACTGTTTCTATTTATCTTCAGCTGCATAATTTCCTGATCAATTTAACACAGTATTTGTCCAATAAAACTTTAAAATTCACTTCTATGTTGTCAAAGTCAGTCCTATTACACTTGAAACTTTGAAGTCATGAACCACCCAACTAGTACGTCTATTTTGAAAGTATAGGCCACTTTGCAGTTTAATATAAAAAATTTATAATTTACTCCGGAAAAATTGTTTTTTCACCACAACAGCTATTAGAAATATAGCAACCAAGGCCTTGTGACTTACAACTAACTCTTAGACATTTTTTTCTTGGGTGTGTGCTGGTTAGTTGGAGAATTTACATAAGTTAGAATTTGTACCGCTCTTAAAAAAAATTAATTTTTCTTTACCAACATATGTACATCATGTGGTCAGATTGTTGACAACTTTTCAACATTCAACGAAAAATAATTTAAATGCATAATTAATAATGCTTCCTAAGCTCTTCTGCAGAATGTGAGCAAAGACCTTATAATGTTTATTGATGACAGCCAAATTAATCATTTGCACACGAACCTGAATAGCGTTATCTTTTTTTGAATAGACATTATATATCATTTATAATCACGATTTTATTATTGAATATCAAACCACAATTAATTCAGTAGACAATAGGTGTATTCATCCGAAAGTGTAAATTCGTGACAAAAGTGGTGAATAAGAGGAAATGAATTGTAAAAATTTGTATGAAAATTTATTATATTTGCTATGAAAGAAAGATGTGTAAATGTGTGAACTTCTAATGTTCGGTTGCACCAATATTAAACAGGCTTTGGAATTTTAAAATGATGGATCGTGTATGGAACAAACGTCATTTTAGGACTTAAAATCATATTAAATTATTATTAAAAGCCGTCCATAAAGCATTACTTTGGTGTTTAATGCGCCATATCAAGCGAATTAAAGATGTGATGCGTAAACCGAAAATATGAACCAAGATAAAACAGCTAATTCTGAAAATTCAATTATGAAAACTTAAGCTGTGTGAATTTATAAATGACATATCTACCTATGTATGTATGTATTGTATATACAGATCTATAAACTATAATGAAAACATAAGTATGCAGATGTGTAATAATCACTTGAATAGAGCTTATAATTAGTTGTTAGGCAATTAAATATTAAATGTTCCCTCGACATTATTAATGTGTAAGCGTTAAGATATTTGATGAAATATTAAATCATCTAACTTGTTTTATTTGCTCACTTCTCAATTTTTTTAGATTGCTTTTTTGCCATCACTACTTAAACACTTAAAAATTTGCAACGCTTCGTTCCATATACCCTACGCAATCAAAACTTTCCAGCCATCATCACGTTGGTTGCGGTTAAAGAAAAAAAATGAAATTGTGCTGTGATGTTTGCGAATACTACGAATTCTATCGTGGGCAACCAATGCTTACAAATGTGATTAAATCAAAATCAAAGACCACCACTTCAAGTCCCATTCTCGAAATGCCAGCAGCATTGACAGTTGTAGGACCTCAGCAGCAGCAACAAACAAAAAAGGCTAAATCGGATGCCCGCTTGAGGCCTTTGCAGAACAATTACTGCAATAGCAGCAGAAACAGCACTAGCAACATCAGCCACAAAACACGACCTCAGCGAAGTTCAAGTGTTGGAAGTACTGGAAGCAGTACTTGTGAAACTCTATCGTCCGCATCGTCATTATCTCCAGCGGCAAGTGTCCTGTCTGCATCATCATCACTGTCATCTTTATCATCAGGCCCTCCGTTGTCATCGTCGTCGTCGCTAATGGTGTATCCCCCATCTGAAGAAGCAGGAGGTAATACGGATGTCATGAGAATTGATGGCTTTCAACTGGGAAGAAGTACAGGGGCGGTAGCTCCTGCTACTACGTACGTTAGTGTTCCGGCTGGTGGTAGTGCAATGACGGCCAATTTGGCACAGTCGTTCACCCTATTGCATCATCCACAGCTACATCATCATCCAATGCATCACTATCGTGAAATGTTGTATGCAGCACATCTTTTGGGCCGAGGTAAATGTTTAGTTTTTTTTTTGTTTGCTTTTCAATGGTCAACAATATTTGGCATATGTTTTTATGGGTGTTTGTCAAATAGCATTCGTAATGGAGAGGTTCTAATATGTGGTGTCGAAATTGTGCCAAAAAATGCAACAAATTATTACGATTATAAATTTTCAAAGTTTACTGATGCATCGTGTTTAAAATTGCTTGTATCATTAACAAACTAAAACACAGGTTAAACCGTAATAATGTAACAATGTAGGTTTGGATTGTGACTTATCGCCAAGCGTAAACTTGATCCCGAATAAGTTTTCGAAAAACAAAGAGCAAATATGCTCATCCTTTTTTAATCGGGTCAACCAGATGCCTCTTGAACCTCACTTAATGCCCAAAAACTAACAGTTCTTCTTCTAAACATTGTTTCAGAATCGTATGAAGAATTCTTGTAGTGAACTAATTGAAAACGTCATAAAATTCATGAGTCTACTTCTACCATCACCTATAACAAATCATTATTTATTGAAAAACACATATCGCTCATTTAATAGAATACCGTCATATCTCAAAAAACATCATTCTTCAGAAAAAGAAATTTAAAGTTTGAATTGTTGAATTTCATAATTGTCATCATTTTTAGCAGTTTATTTTATTTTATTTGATAGCGCTTAACATTACAGTTTAATGTAATGCAATGAAATTTGAGCTCCTAAATTTTGTATTTTTACTAAAAATAAAAAAATAACAAAGAGTTTCACATGTGACGTGATTGTGATTAAAAAATATTTGAAATGTGTCATAAGTGGAAATATGACTTTCCTTGCACAAAAAAAAAATATTTGTAGTCTATTATATTTTTTGTTATATATCGTTATATATACACAAAATAAGACGTTTTAATCTTCAAAAACTAGTATCTACACATATTGAACTTACCTGTAATTGAAAAGTGATTTATCACAAAATATGACACTTTTGAAATAAAAATTTAATGGTTTCACATCAAAGCCCACTGCGCAACTGAAAATAAAACTGTATTTCAACTCATAAAAAATCAAAAGTGACAGACACCATAACGACACAAGTGCCCTCTAGGTGTCAGTTTTTAAGTTATAGAAATGACGTTTTTCCATAATAAACTTTATAGAAATTGGGTTCGAACTGTATCATTAAGTCAAATTTCGTGTTTTTTGAGATACAGTATTCTATTAAATGAGCGATATCACCTGTGTGCATAATTATGTTGAACGCAAAAACCAAGTACCCTCACACCCAGACAAATTTTCATTAGCAATACTGTCAAATGGATGTTTCCCATTGAAAAATATTTTGAAAAATATATATGTAGGCCACGTTACATATTTAGCCGTTTTATAACTGTTAAGATAAAACATATATATCTCAAGAACCGCTCTAACGATTTATATTACATTAGCTTTTTTAGTTTTTGTATATATGTAATATTTTTTAGTCAAAAAATATTTATCAGCCGATGCACCAGTGAATCAATTTAGACCAGAGTTTAAAAAGACTGCAGTTCTTTTAATCAGTCAAGTCGTAGTTAATTAACTTATCAATTGACTGCAAGTTAATACTGTGTCTGGGTACTTTAACTGAAAAAAAAAAACAGTCTGCAGTCAGTACTTATTTTTTAACTGCTCAGTTAATAAAAGCAATTAATTGACTAAAAGTGCAGTTCTTTTTAACTGGTCTTAGTCTTTTTAGTCAGATGAAAGTCTTCAGTACTGGCCTGGTTTTGGTTTTGGTTTTAGTCAATAAGTGTTTTAACTGCAGTTAGTTAACTTTTTATTAGTCTTTTGACTAAAATACTTAATACTTGTACCAAAAAAAAATGTTTGCACCACCCTAATACAAAATATTGTTTTTTCAAAAGATTGTTCTTAAAAGTAGCGATACCGGACACCTTGCGGTTACCCGGCTACCCAGGTAATACCCGAAAATTTGTTGGAAAGGTACCCTTCGGTGGTACCTGGTCAACATCAATAGCTCTAGTCACAACCTGTGCATTTATACATAGGTACAAATATTAAGTATTTAATTCAAAAGACTAAACAAAAGAAGAAATACCTAAGTTAAAAGACTTATTGACTAAAACCAAAACCAGGCCATATGACTAAAAAGACTTAGACCATTTAATTAACTTTTAGTCAATTAACTGCAGTACCCAAAAGACTGCAGTCCTTACAACTCTGATTTAGACACTTTTTTAAATACTTGAGTAATATTTTGCATGACTATTATTATTATTGAAATAGAAAATCAAGAAATAAAATATTGAGTAAATTTAAAGTAATACAATATTTAACCAATAGTCAAGTCAAACTCAAATTTCTTCACTGTTGAAAAGTTTATTCTAATGGTTTAGCATTTTTTTTCGAATGGATAGTGCTGTCTGTGATTTGTTTTTAGAAAATATTGAAGACTCAGTATAACACTCACATCAGATTTTAATACTCCGCGTTCAAAGTATAGGTAACATATTAAAACCTGATGTCGTGGGCCTAGCAACCGGATGTAGCTCCAGTTCCCTGTGCACTTTATAACCAATATTATACAATCATTCTACAGCTCATTTGGTTGGCTTCGTGATAACGGTTTTTTGTAGAGGAAAGGGTCTATCTTGTCCCGTTTGGGCGGGAGGGGCAATTTCATGAAAAAAGTACTAACATTTGAAAAAAAATCATTAAAAAATAACGGTAATAGCTACTTATAATTAAGTTTAATAATTTTGTTTACAGCCAATATTTTGTACTATAAGCCACTTTTTTAATCAGGTTCAATTTATGCACAGTTTCCGAAAAACTGTGTTGCAAACAAAATTGGGGAAAAATTTTAAGTGAAATTTCTCAAAACCATAAAATTTATTTTAATTTTTTTTATAGAATTCGGTGCTCTTATTAATTCCTGATCAACAATTTTTTTCGAATTTGTGGCTTATAATACAAAATATTGGCTGCAAAAAATGTATTAGACTTAATTGTAAGTATTACCGTTATTTTTCAATGATTTTTTTCCTTTCAGTACTTTTTTCATGAAATTGCCCCTCCCGACCAAACGGGGCAAGATAAACCCCCCAAATCCCATAGTGAAAAATGCTTGTTTTCGATGCATCTAAAAAAAAACGTTATCAATTTTTGGCGCCAAAGTTATGGTACTCGTGCCCGTTTTCATCATGCGATTTTTTTACAATATACTTAGAATACCTTACCTACTTACAAAAAATAGAAAAACCTAAAACAGGCATTTCCCAAATTACAAAGAATTTTGTAGGAAAATGATTATTTTTTTGCTTCTTGGTGGAAACGGCGGTTAACGGTTAATGTTATGACGTTTATTTAGACCTACATTCATTATGATTTTATTGTTTATGTTTTTACTTCTTCAAGTCACTTATTATAATGCATTGATTTGACATTTTTGATAGATGCATGAATTAATCAAATAATTAAAATCAGCCAGCTTATATTTTTTGGAAAAAACTATGTTATTGATATGTATATCTTCTGTAAAATTCTTAAGTCTTTTTTATTAGGTTTCTCTAATACTCGTTTCATCCTTAGAAAAGGTTAACCGAAGCACTTGCTCTGTGTTTACACCACGTCAAAGAAATTTATACATTTTTTCTTAGCCGCATTAGCTACTCCGGTCTTATATCAAAAAAATGACTAATTTGCAGCTTCGACTGATATGGACGTTGATAAAACCAAGCTGATTCCCATAAATATTTATTTCAATCAGTGGTGGAATTTTGATAATTCGATAATAGTTTGCACATTATAACAGATAAAAACAAATGTATTTCTTAATATTCATAGATACTTCTCTAGAAGTTAATGTTAAAGAATTTTAAACATTTATTAAAGCAAAATAAAGAAAGAAAATATTTCGTTGTTTACATATCTTTTTGTAAATTTCATACGATGTCATGTCAAAATGACATTTAGATACTAGATAAAGTCCTCCTATGAACCAGTATAAGCTTACTCCACCTCTATTTATTTTATGAATTAGCTTTTAAGGATTAGAGTTAGAGCTTGGAGGCGTTGTAAAATGAAAATATCCTTACGCCATCGCCATCGCTAAAACGAGTTTATAAATAACACCGTTAAAGAATAAATTAATTATAATAATAATGCTTTCAATATACATATCTTCAGTCAAGTCAAAAAAGAGTATATATACGACAGTGTGCCAAATTCTATGTTCACTATAGGTATTAAATTAAAATGCAACACTTTCGTAAACAAAATACAAATGAAAACGTACGAAAAAAAATCCTAAACAACACCAAAACTTTTGCCGATTCAAAAAAAAAATTATGACTCACGGTTAAAAATGTGGCATAGAATTTGTTTAAAATAAATCAGCGAGTAAAATTTTGCTAAATTATTAAAAAAAATCAATAATTCATAGTTACTTTATAAAGTGTGTTGATTGGTGGTGTTGAAACATTTATAAATAATAATAATTTTAATAATTTTTAGCATTATTATGAATTTTTCATATTTTTTTTTTCATATATTTTCAGGTAAGTGCGAAGCATTGACTGATTGTTGTAAACTATATTTTACAAAAAGTGGTAAGGCAAAAGCTAAATTTTTTTTTCTAATTCACTGATTACATTTTGAAGTCTTTGTTATCGTCAATATTGTCTGGTAACAAATTTAAGGAAAGAACATTTCCTTTTATGGAGTTCAAAAGGCGCAACATTTACAACGTTATAACGCGTACTTAAATATGTTCTAAAATGGGAGTCTGCTCCAGGGAATAACTTTAGACTTTTCACTTTTAATCTATAGTTCAAAAGCACCATTTTGTGAAGGACTAACTTACAGAAACGTGGGTTCGAAATGTTGAATTGCTTTCCCTATAGACTAGACCCGACTTTTTCTGATTATTACTTATTCGCCAAATTAATAAAAGAACATCGCGGGAAAAAATGTATCGACCATGAACAGGCGAAATCGGAAATTTGTGCCTATTTGGAAGGGCTTGACATTTTTTTTAAATGGTATAAATAAGCTATTTTACTGACGTGAAAAATGTATCAGACTTGAGGGGAAATATACGAGTATTAAAAGGGAAAATAAAACATGTTCGATTTCAACCACCATCTCGACAAATTCTCGAGCTTTTTCCTTCCCTTGGATTTTCGTAGTTCTTATTTGATTAAGCTTTGTCACTCCTGCTGAAATTGCGAAGCATCGTCTTTTCAACAGCCGTCAATTTACTCTCCTACTTCATGTACATTGTACAACAGTGCGAACCGTATAGACGAACAACCGACGAAAGTGTAAAACACTGTTCGATTCAAATAGATGTCCGAAAAAAGCATGATTAGAAAATGGGAAGCGGTATACATTTCCTTCCAGATAATCCACCCTTAGATACGAGACCGAGACGAGAATGACTTCAGGAAAACCAAGACCAGTCCGAGACAAGATTCTGATTTTTGGACCGCGACTTACCTACAGTCTCGGTCGTGTTTTCTTTAAGGAAAATTGTGTTAAAACACGAAACTAAATATTTCTTTAAATAGCATAAAATGGTTATTTCTGAATTTCCTCACAAAAAATGACGAAATTGCAGATATTCTGAGTTTAAACAAAGACGAGACAGCCCTAGTACTTCACTTATGATGGCTCCCATCGCCTGCAAAAAATAACTGATCCACATTGGAGTACTTCATTTTATCCTCAAACATAAGGTTTAATTCTTCTAGATCCACGAACCACGACATTGAGAGGATAAGCAGGCAAGTGTACACAGGCTAAAGAGGTGGCACAAATTTAAGCAACCAATACATTTTATCCTTACGAGTTCTATTAAATTTATTGTACATTTAGTCCTACCACTCTACTAAATTTCATCATTCTAAAGAAATTGAAAGTTCTCTAAAAACTCACACCTTTTTTTATTTTATTAAAATTTGAATAAAAGAGGCTGAAAAGTTAAAATACAAGTATGTGTTTGTTGTTTTTTGGGAACTAAATTAAGTACGAAAATCTATTTATTTTTCTAGAAAATAAGAATAAACAACCCAAGTTTTGTTACATCAAGTTAGAGAGTTCATAGAAACAACCACAAATTAAGAAATTAATTTATTTATTTTATGGTTACTGACTACAATTCAGTCGGTTCACTGGTCAAATTTTTGAAAACTTTCAAATTTTTAGTATATCCCTTGCGGAAAATATGAAAGTCTCTATTTGTTCTCTTGCGTGTACATTTAGTCCTACCACTCTACTAAATTTCATCATTCTAAAGAAATTGAAAGTTCTTTAAAAACTCACACCTTTTTTTATTTTATTAAAATTTGAATAAAAGAGGCTGAAAAGTTAAAATACGAGTATGTGTTTGTTGTTTTTTGGAAACTAAATTAAGTACGAAAATCTATTTATTTTTCTAGAAAATAAGAATAAATTCTTCTAGGTCTAAATACTTTGAATGGATATATAATTAGCACACAAAATGACATTTACACTCAATGCTCCAACAAAAACAAAATAAACTCAAAAAACAATCATTCAGAGCTTGAAAAAAATTTTCAAAAATCGTTAGAGCTGTTTTTTCGAAAAAATAATTTTGATATATGTATATAATTTTTTAAGTATTTTTATAAAAAGTTGTTGTTTTAGTATTTTATAACATACACTTAAACTCAAATTTAAAAAAAAAATATTTATTAGTTTTGAAAATATTGAGTTTTCAAAAAACATTTTCATCGAACTACGTCCAATAGTTTACGAGAAAACCGAGAACCAAAATTTTGTTTCATTATTTGGAATTAGAGTTTTTTTTGTGTTAACGAACTCAAATGATTGTTGGTGATTAAATTCTAGAGATGAGACTGGATGCTATGCACTTAGTTGCCGTTGTAAATCTTTTTCTTGAAAAATGTATTCTTCGCATAGCTGTGTTGAAGATGGCCTAGAACTGATATTTAGAAAAGAATGGGGAAAAGGCTGTTGGGATTGGTTTGTGTTGGGATAAGAATGGCTAGATGGGTATGGATTTTTATTTGGGATAACATTTCTTTCTATTGTTTTATCTTCTCTTTTGGCAGATATTTTTGTTCCTGTGATTTTTGTAGCCTCAAATGGATCGGGATCAAAAGCTGGTGTGAGTTTGTTTGTTTTAGTTTGCTTGCACAACACAAAGTCACCGATGTTGTTAGGTTTAGTTTTCCTTCTTTTGTCAGCATAATCTTTCCGTTTCTGTTGTTGTGTTTCCATAGGTTTTCTTGCCTGCTTCCAATGTGTGTTTGTTTTTTGTTTGCCTTTAAATATTGCTGAAAGAAGAGTTTTTACTTTTCTTCTGAAGATCATTTCGAACGGAGATACACTGTAGATGAGTGCGGCAATGAGTGATAGTCAAGAAGGAAATCTTGTAGCTGGTAAGTGAAATTTTTGTTTTCGATATCAGCACTTACTTAAATTTTTTTCAAGGTTCGGACAACCTTTCTGCTATGCCATTTGCTCCTCGCCAGTAGGCAGTAGTACGCTGGTGTTTGAAATTATACAGCTGTGAAAAGTCTACAAATTCTTTTCCTTGTAAAGGTGGACCGTTGTCTGATAATAATCTATCTGGTATACCAAACTGAGCGAAAGTCTTTTTGAGAACTTCTTCTACACAACTGAACTTGGTTGAATTAACTATCTCAGCAATTGGGTATTTTCAAAGGTCATCGATAATCACAAAAATGTATTTGTTGTTTTTGAAAGGTCCAATAAAATCCACGGAGACATGTTCAATTGGATATTTTGCTACATCTGGAGTGATAATAGGGTCTCTTTTGCAAGTGTTCACAACCGATTGGCAAATGCGGCAGTTTTTGACCCTTTCCTCCACCATTTTGTCAATATTGGGAAACCAAATTTTGCTGCATATTAGTTGTTTGATCTTTACAATGCCAAGTTGTTTGGTCTTTACAATGCCAATATGTCCCTTGTGCGCCAAATCGATCGCTTCCGGTTGAAGTTTGGTAGGTAAGGTAGGATTATTTGGGTACCTCGTAAGACTATTCCGTTGTGAACAGTGATTTTATTTAGGATGTTTTTATATTGTTTGAGATCTGGGTCATTGAAATTCTTTGGTTCGTATACCGCTTGAATCACTTTGGTAGTATATTATCATGTTCAGTTGCTGCCTTGACCTGACTAATAGAGATGGCTTTTGGCATGTTTTGATTGATGATGAGATTAACATATTCTTCAATTTTTTTGCTTTGTTTTTCATTTCTTTCTGTTAGAACGGAGGATGTCTGGATAAGTAATCTGCTGGATTGCTTTCTCCTTTTTGATGCACAACATCAAATTCATATTGCTGGATTCAAACAAAGGCGCTCAATGCGTGCACTGGGCTTGCAAGCAGTGGTTTGTGGTCTGTGTGAACCGTAAAATGTGCTCTAAACAAATGATATGAAAATGCTGCATGGCCCAGCTAATTGCCAACATCTCTTTTTCGCTGTTCGGTATCAGTAAGACAGTAAGGGATTTGCTCGCATAAGCTACAACTTCTACACTGTTGTTTTTTTCTTGTCCGGGTATGGCGCCCAGGGCCGGCCCTACCATATGTGCAAAATGTGCAAATGCACAGGGTGCAGAGCTGCAGGGGCGCAAACTCACAAGAAAACTACATTCATATGTTTTCATTCTTTTTATATTAACCTGCTTTATTTTTTTTTTTTAAATTATTTTTTTTACTATGTCACTATTAAGTAATTTCTAAACATGCGAATTAAACTATTTTATCATTTTGCAAAAGAAAATCGTTCGTATAAGTGCCAAAATCAACGCCAAGAATAAATTAATTCAAACAAAATAGATTCGCACTTCCTCCATACGTGCAAGATTTTTATTTGCCCGTTTCACTCGAAAATCCCCATACAAATAAATATACTCATTTTTATTTCCCATACAATCGTTTGAGTAGAAATGTGCAAATTTCAGATTTGCACATATGGGAATTCACTCAACCAAATTTTTTGATAGAAAAATGAACTGAAACGTTGATTTTTGTTTGAAATGAATGTATCCCAATCCAATAAGAAGTGCGACTAACGTAGACTGTGCAGATTTAAATCCTGCACACAAGCAAAATCTCTCAATCTTATGCGCTCAACTCTTTCAAACGAAATGAATGTGGGTGTTTTTTTTTTTACTGTCAAACACGATTTTCTCTTTTTGTCTCTCTTGGTAGTTCGTTTAAATTTCGAATGAGAAAATATGAGCAGAATATTTCAAACAGGAACCGTTTTTTTTTGTGGATAAAATGGAAAGGATGAGAAAAGAGCAAGGAGTGAATTGGAAATAATAACGGTTATTCTCTCTGCACTTGTTTTTTGTTAGTGTTTTAAATTATGTAACTCATTATCTTTGTCACTTGTTTTGATTTCTCTAGAAGAAGTGGTTGATTTTTTTTGTTTGTGATAATTTTTAGCTAAATAGATAAATTAAACTGCAGTTCTCTGATTAAGTTTTTGAAAAATATATTATTAATTACGAAGCGTGTGTTTTGCGGGATTTGTGTTTTGTATTTGTAGGTACCAATAACTCATTAAATTTAAAGCTGAAAACACTGGTGGAATTGTGAGAGTGCTAGGTAAAGAGTTTTAGTGTTTTTTGATTGATTGATTTACAATGTTTGTTATTCTTATTACATTAAATTTAAGACATGACTTAAAGCCGTCTGCCCGAGTTTGACGACGTTTATACAAAAGTTTTATTTTTAAAAAGATTCTTCGATTATTGCTTTCCTATATGTGGATGCTTTTTGACAGTATTTATGCAGTTTGATCCATTCATTGCCATTCAAAATGTTTCGCATTTCTGATTCTTCTAATGATTCTTTTCCAAAGAATTGAAGTCTGAATTCTTTCAGCACTGGACATCTACCCAAAAAATGATACATGTTCTCCCTTTCACGAAGATTACACAGAGAGCAAATGATTGGTAGATCTTCCCTGTGGGGAATAAAGTTTAATTCCATGATTTCACCTCTGGCCTTAAAGATAGTAGAAATTATATCAATAGAATAACGTTCGTTAAAATAATTATTTTCACATAAATTGTGATCTAGGTCAGCGTAAATTTCTCTGTAAACTGAACTTTTAACATGTTCAATGTTGTCAGCGTGTATTTTTTCGTCAACCGCCGCAATTAACTTGTAAAACTCTTCTTTCCATTGACAAATGTTTTCGGAGTTTATGTTCAAATTGTATCCGCAGAATTCTGCCAACGACTTCCATTCTTCGTAGAACAATATTTTTGTCTCTATGACGTGGTTTGCTATCCGTTTGATCAATCTTTCATCATCCAAAGACATGCATCTCAAAATGTAGTTGAAATGAAGCTTCAATGTTTCCACAAATAATGGTGCGAGACCGGTTTCTACCAGTAACATTTTATTTGGTGTGCACTGCGGCAGTTTGAAAATTCGTTTTAAAAAGTAACGAAGTAGTTTTTCCACTGTATTGTAATGCTTACAACCCCAGACCTGGGCACCATATAGCATTATAGACTTCGACACTGCTTGAAATATCTGAAATTTCACTTTTACTGATATATTGGTATCTTCCAAACAGTTTTTCCATGCTAAACTTATGGCTGTTTTTGATGCGGCAAGCTTTTCCTTAAAATGTAGTTCCATATTCATGTTACTACAGATATTCATGCCCAAATATTTGTATGACTTGACCGTTTCAATTTCCTCTCCGTCAAAATACCATTTTTCGGTCCTTGAGTATCTCCCTCCTCCTTTTCTGAAAACCATTGTTTTAGATTTCGATGTATTGACCTGTAATCTCCACTCTTCACAGTACCTTTGAAGTTGATTTATCATTCTCTGAAGTCTCTCCGGAGAGTCAGCAAGTAACACCAAATCATCTGCATACATCAGAACTTTAATTAAAGTCCCTCCGATCCTAACTCCCCCACAAAGATATTCATAAATGTCATCTATATACATCACAAAAGCTTGCGGACTGAAATTACACCCCTGTTTTACACCTGTAAGCGTTTCAAAGAAATTTGAAAGTTGTTTTCCGTCCCAAACTGCTGATGTCGTTCTTTTGTATAGGTTTTCAATAAGTTCTCCAAACTTCCTCGATACCCCAATGTTATATAGCTTATAGAAAAGTGCACTTCTGTCCACTGTATCGAAAGCTGCTTTAAGGTCAACAAAGAACGCATACAGTTTTTTCTTAGAGCTGATGAAATTCTGTGCTACCGTGGTGAGAATAAAGATTTGGTCTATAGTAGAATAATTCTCTCGGAACCCTGCCTGATATTCACTAAGAAGCTTTTTTTGTGAAGTCCATTCTTGAAAACGCTTTGCTAAAACTCCCATTAATATTTTCAAAGAAGAGTTTAGGAATGATATACCTCTGTAGTTCTCAGCTTGGTTAGGATCACCTTTTTTAAGTATAGGAAAAATCACACTCTGTTGAAAGCTCTGCGGGATGTTTCCTGTTTCAAACATTCGATTAAACTCTATTGTGATCAACTGTAAAAGAGAATTATTTGCATATTTGAAGAATTCAACAGGTATTCCGTCAGTTCCTGGGGCTTTTCTATCTTTGGACTTTTCCAACCAGAATCTTACTTCTTCTTCCGTTATTGGCCTATCTAATATGTCGCATTTTGTATCCGGCACTGCATACTGAAAGCAAGCCTTTGAAATATGGTTGGCTGGATTCAAAATATTTTTGAAATGTTGTTCCAACTGAGAAGCGCTTATGCTTAGCCCTATTTTGAACTTCTTTCCATTTTTCTTATAGAGCAGTTTCCAAAGGGTGGCAGAATCTCTGCACTGCGATATTTCCGCTGCTAGGGAGTTCTGAAAATCCATTTTCTTCTTTTCGCATGTGTTCTTAAACTCTCGTTTCGCATTCAGATACATTGTTTTATAATTTGGCTCATCGTATTTCCGGTATAGGTTCAGTAGACGAAATGATTTTTTTCTTAACTTCTCACAGTCAAAGTCAAACCATGGTTGTATATAATTGCGATTGCATTGTTTTTGAAACACAGGTACTATAGCGTTTTTAACAATCCGAGTTATATCTTCCATGCTCCCGACAGTAGATGTTGCTTCAATTTGCCTACTTAGGTTCAACCGGTACTTTTCGGCTTGATTGTGGTTCCATTTAAATCTGGGTAATGAGCTTAGTGTTACCTCTTCCATGTTCACTTCGTGGGTACTAACATTAAAAGTTGTTACAATTGGTAAATGGTCTGAGAAGTTTTGGGATTGTACCTCAAAGTCAGTGATCATCTGGTTCCATTCACCTCCACTCATACTTAAATCAATAACTGAGCTACCTTGGGCGCCCACAAATGTGAATTCGCCTTTTGAATCGCCCTTCGAACATCCATTCTTGATTTCTAGTCCATACTCATTACAGAAGTCCATAAGTAGACTGCCTTTTCTATCCAACACCGAGTCTTTAGAGTTTCTAATTCGTGATGGTGCATCTTCTTCAAAATTTGACATTAGTTGCTGGGAGCCAGTCCTAGCATTAAAATCACCCGTCAGCAGAATATTGTTTTGATTTTGTAGATTGTTCAAAGCATCTTTTAGTTTTTGCAGATCCAATCCCCATTGGGGTCCCTGTGATCCATTCAAATAAACTGGAATGATTTGATATTTACAACTCGCAGTATGTGGAACTTGAATATTAAAAAAGCTGTAACTATTTGATTCCTCGAATTTTATTTTGATTTCATTAAGGTTCTTTTTGTACCCATAAAGACATCCTCCACTCGCTCGCCCTCGAATATTTCTGACACCGGATATCCAACAAAGTGTATAATTTTCAAAATATTTTTCAAAATTCTTCTCTTTACCTTCTATTAAATGTGTTTCAAATAAACAGAATAATTCAAAATTATTTACATATTTAAAAAAATCGGAAAATAAAACTTTACTATTTAAGCCACAAATGTTATAACTTAAAATTCGATAATCATAATTTTTTACAGAATTTTTACTTAAAACTAAACTTGGGCAGACGGAAATTTCCTAAAGCTGATGTACAGAAGTGGCATCACTGGTATTTCCATTTTGTAATTGGTTCTTGTCCTTACTCTTAGATGGCGCTGGTGATGCATTGTAGTTTTTAGGCAGTGTTTTAGTTAGTGTGTTAGTGTTTTTTGTGTGTTTATTTTTGTAAATATGTATTACGAGTATGTGTTTTTTTAGAATTAATTTTTCTTTTTTTTACATTTTTTTATTTTTGTTTAAATTTTTTATTATTTTTATCATTGAGGACTAGGCCTACAGGGGCTACCTCATTAAAAATAAACGCATTCAAAAGCCTACCTCATGGTTAATATGGAAATGGCTTAAGGAACGAAGTAGGTAATGAAAATAAGGGGCGCCAAAGCTAAATTCTGCACAGGGCGTTCGTTTGGGCTGGGCCGGCCCTGATGGCACCTAATCCAAACTGGCCTGAGTCTACATAAAGATGGGTTGGTTTTTTGATGTCGAAATATGACAATTTTCTCGCGTCTGAAATCATGGTTTTTAGTTCTTCAAAGTTTTCTTGGTGCTCCTGGTACCTACACTTAAAAATTGTGTCTTTTTGCAAAAGGCCCCTTAAAATGTTGGTGTTGTTGGCTAGGTTTTTTAGAAATCTTTGGAGATAAGATAAGATAGAATGTTTTCTCGAGGTTTGAGGTCTGTTATTGCATCAATTTTCCGAGGATCAGGTTCAACGCCATTTGAGTAAAAAACTAAAAATGTATCCAAAAATTCGATTCTATTTTGTTTGAACACATATTTATTCTTATTTATTGTTAAACCATGATTGTTGAGGCGCTCGAGAACCATTTTTAAGGATTTTTTGTGTTCAGTTTGTGTCTTTCCATGAATAAAAATGTCATCGCTTATGTTAATAACTCCCGGGATATTAATGAGCACTTGGCGAAAAGTGTCTTGAAACTTTTCCGCAGCAGAAATTACACCGAAAATAAGACGTTTGTACCTAAAAATGCCAATGTGTGTTGAGAATGTGGTTATGCATGGAGAAGCCTTATCCAAAACGAACTGATGATATCCTTCGTTTAGATCAATTTTACACATTTTTGGATTTTTCGGATTAGCCGCGTTATAAATATTTACTATTTAGCTAGTTCAATACAGTACTCACCCCGAACGTTTTGCTTCGAATTGCATCGAGCGTGGTCACCGGGAAACCGAGGTAAGTACTGTATTGAACTCTCTAAATAGTAAATATTTATAACGCGTCTAATCCGAAAAATTCAAAAATGTATAATTCAGCCAACCGCGTTCCGATAGTTTTCCTCTATGTATTTTAAGTCGATCTTTATGTTGTCGTTTGATTTTTTGTTTTTGTTCTTTTGGTTGTTTAAAATGTTGTGTTATTTTAATTATGTTGAATTTCTCGCTGGTTTTGTAGCTTAAAATGGACGTGGCATCAATATCGATGACTAAAATATTAGTTTGAACAACTTTATTTTTGTGGCATAACTGGGCTTTGAATTTGCCTACTATTGGCTGCTCAATCTTCGTATTGTATGGAAAGACTTTTTCTTGAGTTGAAACTAAGCTGTTCATGTTATGACCCGTTCTTAAAAATGTTTGTCGGCTTATTATATTTACGGAAGAACCTGTATCAACCAAGAACTCAGTTTTTTTTCCACTTAGAAGAATTTCTATTTTTGGTGTTTTAGCGCCACATTTTGATAGGTTGTATATCGACTCATCACTAGATGATTCCTCGGTCAACGGATTTTCTAGGTTATATGTTCTTTCTTTCTGCTTGATTGTTTTGCACGCCTTGCTCCAGTGTCCGTTTTTGTTGCAAGTCTTTGCACTTTGATTTCGGAGCCAGCACTTAGAGAGACCATCGTTGTGCCACCCACCACCACAGAAAACACTACTACACTATTGTCACTACTGGTGGGACTACTGTGATTATTTCGATGTGCTCGTTTTTTCCGGACGGTGTTTTGCAATTAAAAGGAAAAACTCTTTATATTTGTTTTATTTATAAGATATACATTTTATTGAACTAATTAAGTTATTGTTCTCGGCTGACTGATCTTCTGAAAGTTATTGTTCTCGGCTGACTGATCTTCTGCAACTGAAACTGCTCAGCATCTCCAATAGTCCAGCAAAAATATTTTATTAATCACTTAGAGAAATGAAGTAACGGAGAGTTGTTTACGAGAGAGTCAATGGTCAATCGATGCAGTTGTCAGTTTTTTGTCTATGCAAATTCCATACCATGTTCTTTATCGATTTGCCAAATGCAACTGTAACTTATTTACTAAATCTGATTTTTTGATTTTGCGTAAGCAGCATACAGGGTGTTAACTTGCATTCTTCTGTTCCGTCAGTTCTATTTTCGATGTTTTTGACTTGGTGATCAGTGCTTTCAAGTAGTTTTGCGTAGGATAACAGCTGGTCCAACAATGGACAGTCTCTAAGGCCATACCGCCTCAGAAGTGATGATTTTGTTCCATAAATGATTTGTCTCTTTATTTCGTCAGTATTTGATGCCATAGGAGTTGCTACAGGCTTGCAATCTTTTATACCAAACCTTTTCAATATGTCATCGATGTATCCGCTTTGCGATAGTTGAATTTTGTTTTGACATTTTTTGATTTGAATTCCCAAACAGTAATTGGATTCACCTAAATCCGGGTGCTAAATTCTTTTGATATTGAAGCTTTAACATTATGTACCATGTCTCGATTACTTGAAAAAATTAAAATATCGTTCACATAAATGAGTACTAATATTTTCTTACATTGACTGGTATCGATGCAGGGGTCGGAAACAGTTGGTGCCAGTCCAATCTTCTTCAATGTTAATGGTGGCAAATTTTGGATCTTCGATTTTAAACCGCCCATTCACGGACCTTCATCAATAATGTCTTCAAAATGCCCTTGATCACTCAGACTATCCAGAAACTTTTCTTTGAGATGGAACCCAAACTCTGTACCCTCTTTGTGCGTCCGGATAACCAACAAAGATGCCTTCTATAGCCCTGTCGTCAAACTTTCCCTTTCCAGGTGTCTTGTCCAAGATGTAGATCCCATTGCCAAATGGATGAAGATAATCTAATTTAGGTAGCCTACCAGTCCATTTCTTGAAAGGTATATCCCCTTCCAAACTTTTCGTAACGCAGCGATTACGAATATGATTGGCAGCAGCAATGGCCTCAGCCCAAAAAGAAGATGGCAGTCCTGACTCCTTCAACATACATCGGGCTGATTCGACCAAGGTTCGGTTCTTCCTTTCAGCTAGGCCGTTTTGCTGTGGAGTGTATACGGTTGTCAAACGGCGCTGTATTCCAGATTCTTTCAATATTTTGTCCATTCCAGAATTGCAGTACTCGCACCCATTGTCCGATTGAAGGGCTCTGATTTTTCTCCCAGTTTGAGCTTCTGCAAAATGTTTAAATTCGTTAAATTTGGAAATTACTTCATTCTACCACGGATGAAATAAGTCTTGCAGTATCGGCTATAGTCATCTATAAACGTTATAAAATATCGTGAGCCACCCTTTGATTCGGTTCTCATCGGACCGCAAACGTCACTAAGCACTATGTCGAGTAATCCTTTCCAACGTTCGTACGCAGCTCTGGAACATGCAGAGTGTTGCTGAGCTTCATTGCCACATTGTTGTTGCCATTCCAAGTTGATAAATTGACATCTCCCTTTGTAATCACACCAGAGGATACATTCGTTGCTAATTTAACACTTGATTGTGCAGGTTGAATATTTTCTAGCAAGCTTTTGTTTCTGCACAGATGTGAAGTGCATCCACTATCTAGGCACCATATTTCCTCTGTAACGTCATTAACAGATAGGTCTGCAAAATACGTACTAACTGTGTGCTTCACTCAGATCCCTTTTTCTTGAAACAATCGACAGCCTTGTGACCCTTCTTTCCACAACAACTACAGTTGTACTTGAAGCCTTGATTCGCTGATTTATTTGACATGTTGGCTTATTCCTGGGTTCTCGTTGCGTTTATTTCTAGATGTGCCTGAGCTGTGCAAACATAGCTCCTGATGATTGATCTATTGATTTCCGAATTCTTGCATCATTTTCCCCTGTTATCTTGATTTTAAGAGTTTCGATGTCAGGAAGGTTGTCACGAGATTCAATGGCACTTGTGAAATTTTCAAAAGAATAATGAAGACTATTTAATAACATTACAGCCAATAATTCTTCATTTATGTTGACTTCCATATTTTCCAATTTATCAACTGTCCTCTATATCAGCCATCTTGTTTTGAGTCAAAGTTTTCAGGAATGTTGCCTTCCGAGCAGGACCTTTCGATGCATAGAATGTCTCAAGTTTGAACCAAATATCCTTTGATGTCGAGGATCCCCGTTGAATTGTACTAAAAAAAGCCAATACTAAAAAGCCGCACAATCGATTTAAATTAATAAATTAAATCCAATAAAAGAAATTAATCTAGCGAGCGAAAATTATTTGTTCCAATCCAACGATGAATAATTGTATGCGCAATCAAATATAACAATTTATTTGTATGTCAATATTACCAAAGATGTTCACTGCTTGAAGTCCAAAATCAAAAAGAAAGAATAAAATATTATAATGCAATAAGTTCAACAATGTAAGAAGCGTTAGTATATACATAATAAAAGCTTTACTTTACATAATGTGCATGAGATGATGGTGCATTGCAGAAGGCAAGCCCGTTAGCATGATCATGCGATAAGAACAAACAAGTTAAGTATGTAGATAACAAGCAAAAAATTATGAACCAGATTATGTCAATGCAAAAAAAACAATAAGAAGCACTAATAGTGTATGATGCGTATGTTTGGTAAAAAATTAAGATATCAAAAAATTATTAAAATTATGATTTTAGATTTAAACTTATAAAAGGTCAATTAATTAATTAAATATAAACTAGATCTGATTCTCGAACATCCCGGCGCCCCTGAACGAACTTCAGGACATTGGTAGGACGGCCAGTTTAAATATAGGACGAGTTAGAGTTCCAGTGGCTGTCCTTACAATGGCCACATGAACAAGTTGATCTGTACCAGGTGAGACAGATTGAATGCGACCAAGTAACCATTTTGTGGGTGGCAAATTTGGTTCCTTTATGACGACAATATCTCCAAGTTTTAAATTGATTCGTTGGTTTTGCCATTTGGGTCGTTCTTGAAGAGTCGTAAGGTATTCGGTATGCCACCTCTTCCATGTTTTGTAGGTGATTCCAATGGCCAAGTCGATTAGCTGGTACATCAAGAATTCCAGGTTCGGGCACAGCTATCATTGGTTCACCTATGAGAAAATGAGAAGGTGTTAAAGGGTTAAGATCTGTATCAGAGATACAAGATAGTGGTCGAGAATTTAAAATTTGAGAAGTTACCGTCGTCAACTCTTCGAAAGTTAATATTGAAGAGCCAAGGACACGTCGAAGGTGAAGTTTCACCGACTTGACACCTGCTTCCCACAGCCCACCAAAGTGAGGTGCAGAAGGAGGAATAAAGTGCCAAGCAATTCCATCCTTTGCAAGCGATGATATTATAGTGTCGTTGTGCGTCTGGGACAAGACCAATTTATGCATTTCAGAGAGGCTCCGCCGCGCTCCCTGAAAATTAGTGCCGTTGTCACTATAAATGTTTCGACAAAGTCCACGTCTTGGCACAAATCGGCGCAGAGGAGCAAGAAACGCATCAGTAGTGAGATCACTAACAACTTCCAAATGCATAGCTTTGGTCGAGAAGCAAACGAAAAGTGCAATGTATGCCTTTAGAAGTTTTGGCTTTCGACCTCGAGAAAGCTTGATTGTCAGCGGTCCAGCGTAGTCACAACCCGTATCCGTGAAAGGCCGATTAGGTTGAATAGGTAGGTTTCCCATTAGCTGCTTACAGGTTGACTTTCGCTGCATAAAACATGATTTACAATCATGGACAACCTTTCGAACAATGTTTCGGCTGCCCATTATCCAAAATTGCTGTCGGACGAATGTGAAGGTCTCCGATACTCCAGCATGCGCATATCTCAAGTGAACATCCTTTACTATAAGAAAAGAGATTTTATTAGATTTTGGAATAATAATAGGATGTTTTATATTGTAAGAAACTGCAGCATGTTTTATACGACCGCCAACGCGTAGAAGTCCATCGCTGTCCAAAAATGCAGAATACCTTAGTAAGGTTGAATTCGATGATAGAATCTTATTATTTGTCAAGTCGTTAATATCCTTTTCATATGAAGTAAGCTGAACATATTTGATGATGGAAATCTTAGCAGAGTGGATTTCGAAGAATTTTAATCCGTGGGATTCGCGATTGCCTGGTGGTTTCACACGTAAGTTTGAGACATAACGACGGATATACGCAAACACTCTGATCATGCGATGCCACGACGAATATTGTCAATTAGAGTTTGAATGATGTTCGATTCACGCGACGACACAAGCACAAGTTTTGGTATCCGCCTGGTTTCGATTTTAATTAAATCACTATTTTCAAGTTCTGACTTATTACACCAGGGGGAAGTAGGCCAATTTTCTTGAGATCCTGATAGCCAGGGTGGCCCGGACCACCAAAGGCTATGATTTATGAGAAGCGAGGGGGCAATACCGCGCGACGCACAATCAGCTGGATTGAATTCCGAGGCAATGTGTTTCCAAAAATGACTTGGAATTGTTTCCAAGATAGCTGCAGTGCGGTTGGCCACAAACGTAGCCCAACGACGAGGGGGCGAAAATTTTAATGGTTTCTTTAATATTTAGCGATGTTTTAACTAGTCTTAAGAGTTTAGATAAAAGAAGGGCACCACAAAGTTCTAACCGAGGGATAGAAAGAGGTTTTAAAGGAGCCACCTTTGTTTTACCTGCTATTATTGTTACCCTAACTTCACCAGAGACAGATTTCGAGCGCGCGTATACGACTGCCGCGTATGCCAGTGATGAGGCATCTGAAAATCCGTGGAGTTCTAGGTTACCCTCAGCAAAAACATTACGAGGGACTCGAATATTTTGAAAAAGTGGAAGTTCTTTACGATAGTTCATCCACTGAGCGGTTATCCTGTCTGGTAGGGGATCATCCCATCCAAGTTTCAATTCTGATGCCCAAAGCTCTTGGAACATCATTTTAAACAGGATCACGGAGGGAGACAAAAATCCCAATGGGTCGAAGATTCGAGCGACTTCTGAGAGAAGAGTTCTTCTTGTAAGTGGCAATTTTAGCTCAGGCTGATTAAGGCGAAACGAAAAGACGTCACTAGATGGGTTCTAAAACATCCCTAATACCTTAATGAGTGAAGAAGAACCTTCAGAATCAACAAATGAGTATTCGCAGTCCTCCGACGGTAGGTTAGCGAGAAGAGCCCAACAATTTGAACTCCATTTCCTGAGTTTAATTTTTGCAATCGATAAGAGTTCAACAAGTTCTGACTGCATTTTTAAGAGATTTTCGATGGAGTTTGCACCAGTCATAATATCATCAACGTAGATATCATTTAAGAGAATGCTAGCTGCGATGGGGTGTGTCAACCTATGGTCATCAGCAAGTTGCTTTAAGGCCCGAACAGCCAAGAATGGAGCTGAAGCAGTGCCATAAGTAATGGTTTTAAGTCGAAAGTGTTGAACTGCTTCGTTAGGAGAAGTCCGCCAAACAATACGCTGATAATTAGTTTCCGAATCACGAATCAAAATCTGTCGAAACATCTTGACTATGTCAGCCGTAAAAACAAATCGATGCTGGCGAAAACGAAGACAAACACCAATTAAGTCTCGTTGAATAGCAGGTCCAATATACAATTGGCTATTAAGTGACTGCCCAAGTGAGTCACTGACAGACCCATCAAAAACGACCCGAAGCTTAGTTGATGAGCTTTCGGGTTTTAGCACCGCTTGGTGTGGAAGGTAAAAATGTTTACCATGTGAAGATATAACCTCGTCATCAGGAATACGTTCCATGTGACCAAGACTCAGATACTCTTCCATAAAATGTCCATATTGTCGCCCTAAATCAGAGTTTCTTTGAAACCGACGCTCCATGGAGTGCAAACGCGAGATGGCAGCTCCTAAAGAGTTTCCAAAGGAAGGTGATGAAGTTTTCAACAGAAGAGGTACGGCATATCTACCACTTTCAGAACGAGAAACGAATTCACGAAAAATAACTTCAGCGGGATCATTATCTGGTTGGTCTGCGATTGGAGGAACTTCGTCTAGTTCCAGAAACGTTGCATAAGCGAATCAATATCAACAGTTGAATGAGGATTACAGAAACCTACATTACAAGAGACGTTGTCGATGAATTCTCCTGTGATCACCCAACCAAAGGACGTTTTCTGAGCCAATGGTTTGCCTTCTGGACCATGAATCTGTTCACCCTTAATAATCGACCAGACCTTATCTGCTCCTAACAAAACATCTACCGAACTCGAAACGTTAAATAGAGAATCCGCTAAATCCAATCCTTGTATATAAGACAACGATGAAATATCGAAGGAATGAGTAGGTAAGTTAGAAGTAACTTTTCCCAAAATATGTGCATCACAGTGTAGAACCGTATTGTTGAATCTGGAAATCAAACAAATAGGAATACACCCATTGGTGTGACCAGCCGATGCGGATGAAAGCCCTAAAACAGGATTCCTAGAATGGCTTCGACGGTGTCCAATCCGTTGAGCTAACGCCTCCGTAATAAATGAGCACTGCGAACCTGTATCTATAAGAATGTGACAGTCTAATAGATTACCCTGACGATCCTGAACTTTAGCAAGAATAGTAGGCAAAATAGTTTGCTTTTGAACAAATAGATTATAAGCATGATTCGTCACTAACGGTAAAACAGAACTGCTAGCTGGAGTAGCTAAGGACGTCTGAGGTTTTGAGTTGTCTGATGTTAAATGGAGTGATGGGTTTTGTTTCGAAGACGACAAAGAACTACTAGACTGATTAGAATTGGAATGTACGAGTGAATGATGCCGAGATTTACAAACCCGACAACGAGAATGGCTAAAGCATTTGTAAGATGCATGGCCAGAACGAAGGCAGTTGAAGCACAAAGAATTTTCTTTTACAAATGTTCGACGAGATTCTATGCTAAGTCCAATAAACATTGCACACTGCGACTATGGCTATATGGCTTATAAGATCAGCTGCTTCATCCCTCAAATACGACTTCAAGAAATGAAACTTCTGCGTAGAAGTTAACTTATCGTTGGTGTCCACCGAATCAAGGAACATATCGCGGAAGGTTGGCCAATCTTTATAATTACCGGAGAAAGGAACAATGGTAATCTTAGGAAGCTTAACTGTTGAAGACGATTTCGAAGAATTTAGATTGTTAAGAAACGATGACTGGTGTGCGGCAAGCTGTTCGAATAGCTTTTTCTGTTTTTCAGCACCCTGCCTATCACGAATAGCCTTTGTTAACTTTGTGTTAGCAGTAAAAAACTTCTTTTCATACTCCGCAAACTCTTCTTCAAGTGCCTTTATTTCATCCTCATCTAACCCTTCCAAACACGAAACATGATGAAATGAAAATTCCTTCCACGCGACTTCTAATTTGGCTAACCTGACTTCTAGCATCTCGACATCTTCCCCATCCGATATGGATTGACAAAAAACCGATGCACGTGTAATGGCTCCTTTAGCGTGACCTCGTAATTGTTGAGAAGTCATTTTAATTTAACTTTTATTAAAGTAGTTTAATCGAAAAAATATCCGTACCCTACACAATACTTTTTATAATAGAGGAGTCTAATTTCTATAAAAAACGAATTAATTTTATACGTTGCTAAGCGATTACAACCACTGATTCTGTAGATTTAAGCGATGATAACCACTGATTTTTTAGTTAAGTTTTAAGCTGATCCACTGATTTGGATGCGAAAAATCATTAATCAAATTCAACAAAAATACGTGAAATTCAAAATCGCACTAGTACAAAAATAATGTCAATTAACATCCGCGACTCGAAGGACCAATGAATTGTACTAAAAAAAAGCCAATACTAAAAAGCCGCACAATCGATTTAAATTAATAAATTAAATCCAATAAAACAAATTAATCTAGCGAGCGAAAATTATTTGTTCCAATCCAACGATGAATATTAATATTATGATTTTAGATTTAAACTTATAAAAGGTCAATTAATTAATTAAATATAAACTAGATCTGATTCTCGAACACCCGTATTTGACTTAATTCAGTTGGATTGAATGCTAAGATGAGATCAGATTTTGCTTTTCGGTCTTCCAGCATCCATGCGTCCACAGCTTTTGGGTCTTTTGGCTTCTCTTCAGATACATATTTCCACGTATCGTTTTTCACCATCACGGCTTCCATTTGGATCTTCCACGTTTCATAATTCTGATGGAATTAACGTTCGCCATAGTATTTCAAGGGTTCTTAAATTATAAATTTAAAATAATCTTATTTATTGTTCCTATTAGAGTTACCTGTTAGAGTTACGCTTTTACAATAGTTAGATATAAAAAGTTTGTAGAACAAATAAAAAATAAGAATAAATTTATTAATAGAAATTAATTTGTTAACAAAATGAGGTTTAAACGCAGAATGAAAAAAATCATTCATATTCTATACAAATTCTATTTATAGTATTGTTACTGTGATTAATTTATTACATAAAGAGTTGTTTCATCGCAAGGTAGAAATTGATTATATTCAACATATACCTACTTTTTGCAAGCGTTAAACAACTTCTCTGATACAAGTTTCATATATGTATGTGAAACTGCAAAATTTTCACCTCCTGAAACCACCACAGCTGAGAAATCAGCAATGAAGCACCAAATACTCGATAGAGGCACCTTCTACTTTCAGCCTTACCTCTGTGTCATAGTCTTTCTCGCCATGATTGTTCGACGCAGTTGTCCACAGTGCGAGCAAATAAATCGCAGTCCATTATCATACAAAATAGACACTTCCGCAATTGAATTGATTTATTGCAAAACGGGGCAGATACACGTTATTAGCGTGTTGCGTTGAAATCAATAGCTTAGAGGTGTGCTTGCGCGTTGTTTTGATTCCAGATCGACAACATAAATCTTTACAATGTTATCTCTTCGATATGCAATTTTATTATTATTTATGTTATTTTATGTTTTTTTTTTTACTTTTTGTGCATGGTAGCTACATCCCTTTTCGTGACTATATTAAATTATGTAAGTTTAATTCAACAACAAGACTTTTTAAGAAAATGCCTTCACAATGGTGCACTTCCTAAAAAAATCAAAGAAAGCCGTTTATGTATATTTGTAAAAAAAAATTTTTTAATTTAGGATATGAACGTCGTCAACCTAGGAAAGGACCTTTGTTTGGTCTCGACATGTCAAAATTTTCCTACTTTGGCGAGTGAAAAGAAATGACTCGCCGATCCATCTCACTTCAATCGCAAAAGCTATATAGTTATATGTACTCATATAGTAAATTGGGTTTGTCCGAATTTGTATTCGAACACTTGAAAGACATGAGTGAGACAGAGAAAGCAAATGAAAGCAACGAAAACAAAGAAAAGAAAATCATTCACTCACTTTTACTAGCTAAATTGAGTTTCGATGAAAAGTGACAGACGCATCACACTCGTTTGAACTAAATAAACCTCGGCACAGGATTTGTGATTCATGACTGCCTTAACTGGGCTGTAAAAAGATGTCAATTCATTATTTTTGTAATTTGTAATATCTATCTAAAAATATAGAAGAAAAAAGTTGTATTAAAACTTGCCGATGATAAAGGACAGATCAACTACATATAACAAAGGTATAAGTTGATATTCAAGAGGGAATTTGATACCGCATTAGCGCAAACAATACCGAATACTTATGTTTGCCATTTTCTGATTCACAGGCACATTTATGAAACTATGGAATACAGCCTTCCCAAGTGCAAAAAGTTTAAATATATTGGATCTGTGATCAATAGCGAAGTATCTTGTGATGACGACTTCAAAGAATGCGTAAGCGTTGGGCGGATGAAGTTATACTGTTTACAATTAACAAGATGTATGAGAGTCAATTGACGGCAGTTTTAATAAAGGTCTGCATGAATGCATTAATTTGCCTTCTCTGACCAAGCACAGTACTTCAGTGTATTCTGTTTGTTGCATTCATAGAAAGAAGTGTACACTTAATATGAATACGCTATTCTTAAAAAGAAATACTGCACACCATTCAATCCCTTTATATATAAGAACAAATACACAGTTTGGTTTTTCTCCTAGGCTTTAATGCTTGAATCAAATAGAACAGATCAAACCTAACAGTTATGAACACATCGAATACACCGAATGCACCGAGTATAAAATCAAATACACTAGTTTCTTTCTCTTCTAAGCTTTACTTCTTAAATGGTAGTTGGTCGCCGGAGACGAAGAAAAATGACTAATGATTGTGACGCTTGTATGACACGTACGATTACAAATAATGATGTATACAAAAAAGAATTTTTTACACAGATATATACGATATTATGAAAAAATTAACGCAATACATTCAAGCAATAAAGAATTGTGTGGTTCTTATTCTTATCAATTCTTTGCAAATAACGGTACTTGGCGATTTTTTATAATTTTAATTCTTTTTTATTATTTTCTATAGTCACATTACATGTTGTGTAAAAATTTCAGATTTTTAAATCAACGTGTTTAAAAAATAAAAATAAAAACTTGAAAAAACAGTTCAAAACGTTTAGCTTAATAACTCCGCTTAGCGGTAACATAGAGTTTTGAATTTTTTACCAGAATTTTGCATCTTTAAAAGTTGTTAGAATTTTCAGATTTTTCTATAGGTAACTATAAAAAATAAACAAAAATAAAAAATAATGAAAAAAAAAAGTTGGGGTTTTGAAAATTCAAAGCGTTTAAAATTTGAAAATATCACTACAAATTTTCTTGTAATAAAAAAATCTATCGAATGAAAAAAAATTTATCCTTCTATGATTTTTTGTTTTGTAAATAGAACTTTGACTTACATTTACATTTACCGTTATATTAAATTGTAAATTACGGTAGATTTTAAGAACCTACCCTAGTGAGCACCTACATAATAAAGTATTTTTTAAATAAATTTTTTTCATTAAAATATCTCATTTTAACAATTTTGAATTATCAGCGAGTGAGTCAGTGCAAATCAAAATTTACAAATATTATATATATAAGTTCAAATTAAATTAATTTGTTGTATTTGGTGTATTCGACTTATTCGGTGCTATAAATGAAATTACACACTAAATGGGAAAAAACTCCTCTTTTTAAAGGGAAATCATTATTCATTAAAAAGTATACATATACAGGGTGAGTCACGAGCAGTGCGACAAAATGCTAGGGCGTGTAGGTTGCGTTGAGACAAGAAAAAAATCGTATGGGAGGGGGGGTCATTCCCCTCCGTTTAGCCGGGAGGGGCAGTTTTCGAAAAAAACTGACTTAAAATGGAAAAAAAAATTATTTGAAATCAACGGCTTCATTCACAAAGCTGTGCGATACGTTTTTGAAAAGCCAATAACTTTTTATTTCATTCTGTTTTTAAATAAATCTATTCTAAGAAATGGTTTTTGAAATATTAATTTTCAAAGTCAACATTTTGAAAAAAAAAAAATGGAAAAAAAATTTCATATTTATTTTTTTTCAAAATTGTACGTAATTAACCAAAACCACCTTTTTCTAGGAAAAACATTTATTTTAACGAAGCAATTTATGAAGCATTAATCTTATTTTTTTTTACTTTTTTTGAACTGGAGTTTTATGAGAACGTAATAAAATTAAATAGTATTGGAATAACCCTGGATTAATGTTATTTTCATTGATAACTTCTGAAAACTGATCTGTCAATATTTTTGCCTTGGCCTGCCCGCAGCCCATGGGTTCTACCTGTTAGGGTGGACAATAAGGACAATAAAACCGCAATTTTTTTGAATGAAAAATAAACAACAATGTGCGAAGACAAAAAATAATATAATTCAAATACATATAATAATTCACTTACCGATTTAACAAAGTAGTGAAGATTCACAAATTATTATTTTTTTTTAGAAAAATGTATCCCGTTACACAAATATTATTAAGTAATTTAAACAATGAAAAAAAGTTTTATAAACCACAGATTATTTGCACTCGTCGCGAAGAAAACAAATGGTTTGCATTTTTCGCTTGCCATTCTCCAAAGACATCAACGGAAAATTTGACATACTTACACATGATATTTTTTGCTCTATACGTTGGGATGGTAAAGGTGGAGTATTTGTGTTATAGAATATCAACTAATTTAAAACATAGAAAACATTTTGAAAATTAACTTTTGACAAAATTGCATACTGTGCCTGGGTGGGAATTATCAGCTTTCCACAAAATTACCGTGTAATTATTTCCCTGCACCTGTAGTTATATTCTTAAATGTTCAATTGTTCCATTATGCGAGGATGGAGAAGGGGCTCTAGAAGTCAAATAAGAGCCAGGAAATTGTGGACCTCACCAGAGGCACCCGAAGAGGATGAGGAAGCCAAGGTGCAAAACCTCGAAGACGAAATGGGGCAAGTACAGGGGGTGATTGAGTCACTTCAAGCTAGGCTCACTCCTTGTGATACTAGCCCTGAAACTAAAACATGAAGCACGGCGGTGCCTCATGTTTGGCCAACTGCCAAATGCAATCACACTGCATTAAGTGTAGTGATAAAGGTGAATGCAAATAAGGTGAGGAAAGGGTCGATGACAAGACCCAACTCAAATGTGCATTTTGGCAGAAATTCGGGCACCCCGCAAATTATCGAGGATGTCCTGTCTTTCAGGATATAAAAAAAGCCAGGCAACAGAACAGTACGGTGGAAGAAAACCGTGGTTCATCTTCTCCCGTCCAAGTCGGCGGACAACAATAATATTATCCCTGATAATCAGTTCAGTTTTAAGGCAAGACATGACACTATTCTAAGCGGCGTCTAAACCCGTTTCTGATATCCAGTGGAACAAATCCGAAAAGACAGTGTACAGTTGCCTGTTTGAATGATTTGGATAAGATCTTCGCCACCATATGGTTGTAGGGTGTTTATCTAAAGCTGATAAGGCTTGGCATAGGTACACTACTTTTGTATTTATATCCTTTATGACATGCTCAATGGCGCGCTCAATGCGTGGTCGCCCGTCAACCTCACAGGTCACAGGTTCGATCCCTGCCGTAGTTCTATGTCATGTTTTTATTTCATTATCATTGATCATTGTTGGGCCGCTGTACTGTGGCGCCTTTTAGCAAAAGTGGTTGCAAAATTCAATTTTCGCGTGTACTAAAAATCCAAAACTAATTTTTTTAATGGATTAGGAATAAGTGGAAGCTTCAAAAACCGAAAGAAATTTTAGAATCGGTTGAAGGATTCGGATGATACAGGTAGTCAAAATTGCCTTATTTTTAAAATCAAAGCAAAAAATTTTTTTTTATGAAAAGTTTCAGAGTTTCGGTGTTAAAATCTAAAAACCTTCCTTAAAAATTATATTTTTTTTATTTGATCTTATAAAAAGGACTATTTGTATTACAATTCTGATCCATTTTTTTTTTTTTTGAAAAATTTTAAGATTTTCGCAAAGCTGTTTTTGGCTCATTTTTGTGAATTTGAGTTGGGTTATAAAAAAAGCTTCGAGAGGCTTCGGTCTAGACTCAACGGAAATTTAATCTTCTACTATTTCTGAGTATTTACTGAGAAAATCAGCTGCGTCTTTTTGCCCCTTTGCGGTTTAGAGAGATTTTATTAAAAAAGGTCATTTTTTTCATTAATGGCTTTTTTTTATTATTATGCTTAAAAATGCAACTGGTCATAAAAAAATTATTTTTATATGAAAAAAAGTATTTATTTTTTGACTACCTACCTCTAATTTAGGATTAAGACAGGTAATATTGTTGTTGTAGACCACGAATTATTTTTAACGATGATTGACGGAAAAGTATTGAATGAAATCACTGAAACAAAGTCAACACGGTCATGTCCCATTTGCAAAAGAACGCAAAAAACTTCAACAATGAAGACCAGCCAACAAATGACGAGCACAATTACGAATATGGAATATCTCCATTACATGCCAGAATCAGATGCATGGAATTCATTTTGAAACTTGCATATACATACACTCAAAATGGAGAAAATATTGATGAAGGTATTGGAACTAAGGAGGCAGAAAGAATAAGGAAGCAAGATATCCAAAGGAAATTCGCGATGAAATGGGACTCGATGTGGATAAACCAAAACAAGGATTTGGAAACACTAACGATGGAAATACATCGAGAAGATTTTTTGCAGAACCAGATGTAACAGCTCGTATAACTGGAGTAAATATGGAGGTGATAAGAAGGCTTCAAGTAATACTTAACGTTCTAAATTGCAGAGAAAATGTTGACGGTTCAAAGTTTGGAGTTTATTCAATGGAAACAATAAATTTGCTCAAAGAAAAGTATCCCGAAAAGCTTCTTACACCTACTTTTCATAAAATTTTGGCTCACGGCCAAAGTATTATCGAGTATCAATCGTTGCCAATCGGAGAACTGTCAGAAGAAGCTCAGGAATCCAAAAATAAGGATAAGAAAAATATAGGTACCAACATACCTGCAAGGTTTCAAAGATGCGCCAGAATGAAGACCTATTTAACATGCTTGCAGCCTCATCGGACCCTCTTATTTCTTCGCTAAGGCATGTTAGAACTGAAAAAGACCTCAAAGCACGATGCTCTCCAGAAATGATTAGTTTACTAGAAATTACCTCCGACTTCGACGAAAGTTTCCAATAAATCTAGTTTTTTGTTTTTATTTATTTCTACTTACTTATTAATTTATTTCTCTCCACTGTTATTATTAAAATATGTTATTGAAATAATTTGTTATTTTAATGTGCCACTAAATATGTAAAGAATTTTTCTTAAATTTTATTATTTTAAAGCATTTTACATACTTTCACTATAACTTGACTTAAAATGTACCACTGAAGTACTATATTTTCACTCTAAAGTGCAGCAAAAAATAGGCTTTTTATACACCAGCAGAGATATTAAAAAAATTACTTTTTATTTACTTTATGCACCACTGTGACTTTATTTGACTTTGAGACACCCTGTTTTCACTTCAGTTATTTGCTTTTGACAAGTTTTGAGCTAAAATATTAAGTTAATTTCCTATGAGAAGAAAGTCGTATTTTAGCAGAAGATTCTGAAACACCCTGTAAATATTTTTTCTTAAAATTCACAAATTTTATAGCCTTGGAAATTTCCTTTAAGTAGAAAAAAAAAATTATCGCGATATCTGTATTCGCTATGATTTTTGCAATCAAAAAAGTCAATTGGCGCCACTGTGCGCTGGTTTACACATTACATGTTGTTCAGGCATAACACTAACAACATGTGATTGAGTAAATACTAGTATGCCCAACAAATATGACAATGAACAAAATAATGCGAATTATAAAGGGACATTGATATAAGAGACGGCATTTCTCCGCTTTAGCCCAGCCGCCAACCCTGGAGATAAAATCTGACACAACCACCACCTTCAGTCTCAGTACCTCGCTCCACATACCTTTCCATACACCTTTCCTTTCCCTTCCCATTCCTATCCTTCACGCCCGCGCTGTGTTGAACAACATATAAAGGGTACACCATCCCATTGAGCGCGCGCAAATTATAACAAAAAAAAAAAAAAGTATAACTTAGTGCGCCCGTCAGTAAGTTAAATGTATCTTGTTGATAAGTGGGCTAGTTTTTCATGAATTTTTTTCTAGCTTTGAGATAGTTATAACTTACTTATAAGTATGAATTAAATAAAAATTAATTAAAAAAAAAAATTGCGTAGGACTGTCATACTGGATGTCTAGGTTCGATTCCCAGCCTCGTCCATCTAGAAATTTTTTTCACAGGCTGCTGCATCTTACGAGAAATTCTCCAAGAGTATCACTTGTTAAGAATAGAGTGCTTCCCACCCTAGCGTTCGCATTCGGCCCATTTATTCCTGCAATTACACGCAGAGAGGAACGGTTGATTGTTGTTGTAAGTCACTTGGGCCCAGGTTTTTTGTGGTATGTCATGTCAACAATTTTGTACTATTACAACATAGTTAGTGAGTACCTACTACGAAATAAAACAAAGATGAATTTTCAAAAACGACTTGAAACTTTAATCGAAAGATAATCTTTTGGCCTTATAATTTAAATATCATATCTGGTAACATTTTTGCAACATTAGTGGTTCTATATCTACAATAAACCGGCAAATGTTGTCCTCCAAGTGGTCGATCGTTTCGAGCTTATCGATGTAGACCAGCGACTTCACATATCCCCACAGAAAATAGTCTAACGATCTTGGAGCCCAATTCAAATGTCCAAACGTAAAACTATTGGGTTACCAAACGTTCTCTTCAAAAAATTAACTGTGGTACGATCTGTGTGACATGTTGCGTAATCTTGTTGAAACCACAGCCCCCGCAAATCATAGTTCCTCCAGTGAGGAACGGAAAAGTTACTAATTATGACTTTCTAACGGTCTATAACGTTCTGGCCTGCATTGAGGATTATCTTCACTCCAAATACGGCGGTTTTACTTATTAACGTAGCCATTCAACCAAAAGTTAGCTTCATCGATAAACAAAATTATCTTATTGAAATCGGGATAAATTTGCATAATTTGTAAGCTTTGTTCAGGCGTCAGTCTATTCATTTCATGTTGAAATGCTTAACCAAACTAAACAAACATCACTTAACAGCTGTTAAAATTGACGCCAGTCAAAAAAGTGTTGGCAACTTAAAGTTTTATACCGATAAAAAAACCCTTCTGAACAGCTGTTCAATTGTTATTGTTTTCAGGCACTGAATCGTTTGCCTCAAACGAAAAAATTGTGTATCTCATTTGTGAGATTTTCGTTTGCAAAAGAAGGTTTGAAATCCGTTTGCAGCAAAACTTTGAGGATTTATTTAAATTTTGTGGCAACTGATCTTATAAAGGGTGTCCCAACAAGAACGCAGGATTTTAATGTGGCGCCATTCAAAGTGTCATTGTTTAACATTAGAACTATTGTTTTTTTTTGTTAGTAGAAGGTATAAGGTTAATAAAAATGGAGCGCTACACGAATGAACAACGCATTCTCATTGTGAAATTGTGTTATTTTATATTATTATTATTCACCTCGATTACAGAATCCGATGAATGGTCTGCGGATGGCTTCCGACAATTTTTTTCAGTTTTTACTATTAGAGAATCCGTTGCAAGAACCTTCATAAAACGTAGTTTAAATTTTATTCGATTATGATATACTCAGTCCATCCGAACTCCATATGAATTTTGGCATTTCAAGTCCGCACCAAAGTTGTTTCGTATGCAACAAAATACAAAAAAGGATAGCTTGAAAAAGTAAGTTTAACATTTGAGTTTTTGATTATAGTTTTCAAGTTTTTGCAGAAAAAGAACATCAAATAGATCAATTCGAGAAAATAGTAAAATTGTCATTAATTAATTTATTAATTTATTTTATTGGTTTTCAGTACAAATATCCATACCAAGCATTCTTGTGTTTCTGTCTCCATTATCGTATAGCGATACAGGCATTACCCCAAACAAGTGAGTCGTGACTCGAATCAGGATATTTAGCGTTCACCTTCACATACCAATTTAATGCCAAAAACTGTCAGCATCGATAAGAAAGTTTGAAAATGATAAGGAAGTTTTAAGAAACTGTAATGTAGATCTTCCGGCGGATTTTATGATTGTTATTTATCGCGTAAGTGAGTTGACTGTGGATCGAGTTAAGTTCGCGGGAATAAAATTTTTCGGATTCTGTAATCTAGGTGATTATTTTTTTATTGTTGGTCGTGTTATTTCGCGTTTTGGAGACCAGAATTGGCCACCTAGATCGTGCGATTTAACTCCATTGGATTTTTTCTTTGGGGTTTTTTGAAGTCGACGGTTTATGCGAATAAGCCGACGACGACTCAAGCCTTAAAACAGGAAATTGGACGCTGCATTAATGAAATACCGCAGCATTTATGCAAAACGGTCATTGAAAATTTCATTAAAAGATCGCGTATGTGCCAGCAAAGCCGCGGCGGCCATCTGCCCGACGTGTTGTTCCATACATAACCTCAATTGGTCTACTTTACGACATAATAAATATTTTTTTAAATATCTGCGTTTTATTTAAAATTTAAATCTTGCGTTCTTGTTGGGACACCCTTTATTAGCATTCTACTGCATGAATTATTATGAAAGCAGTAATAAAAATTCAAAATGGTGAAAACTTTATTCTACTTATTTTTTTTTTTTTTATTTATTTTTTTTATTCTACAATTTATTCCATATTCTTAAGCGCATTATTCGCCAACCATTCAAATATTCGCTATTATTGGCCATTGGTATCAAAGTTCATTTATTTTGGGATCTATTCAGTTCATCAAAAGTGACCAATACTGTCATTTCAATGGGACACTATTGTGATTAATTTTTGCTCTAATATGTAAAAGATCTTATTTATTTTCATATTATTCTTTTGGCGTTCCATGCATCCGATTGGGTTATAATAGTGTTTTGAGGACGGAAATTATATTTTTTATTTGCCTCTAATTGTAGTAAAATTCTCATCTCACGTATTTAGTTAAATCTTCCCAATCCTTTATACATAATTTGACTCATTTAAACTTTGAATGCAAACTCTTCCGACCTTTCAACTCAAATTCTATTTAGGTACTTTTTATTAAAAATGGAAGCATGCGGACCGCTACAAAATTTGAAATAATGACTATGTGTAAGTTAGTTAATTATAGAGTGAAAAAAACTTGTTGCAGTTCTCTTACATAAGTACATACGAGTATATAATAATTCCGCCTTCTCGTTTATTAATTACTTAATCCTAATTTTCTTTTCTTTTTTGCAGGTTATTATCAACCGGCTGGTCCATTAATTTCACCACACGTACTTCAACCAGTAGCGGCAGCACCATCGCAAGCGTCGCAACAATCCTCAAATCATCCATCAGTTGTTTCAAAAAGCAAACAAATTCCCACTCCACTTGACTCTGATCCTGACCGAAGTCAATTGCCACCACTACCTTCGTCTACATCGACGGTGGAGAGCTCAGATAGTGATGTTCTCATAACCGGTGGTGATTTGGCAACATTCCGCTATCCATCTCAACAACAAGGTACTTCCCAATCCCCAAGTGTTGCTGCACTGCAACAAAGCCAGCACCACCAACAGCAATTACATCAACAAGCTGCCGCCGCTGCAGCAGCAGCTGCTGCAGCAGTCGCTCATCAGGGAGCACCACCATATCCACGATCAATGCATCAAATGCATTATACATCGGCATATCCTCCCAATTATTACTCTCCCTACCCAGGTGAGGCGATGTGCTATTCACCACCCTATCAACCATATTTCCCAGCCAAAGTTTATCAGAGTGCTCCACCTCCTCCGACATACAGGCGTTATCCACCTTACTATCAACAAGGACCGCATTCGGGACCACCACCACCATCTGATATTTATGAACAGCCACCACCCTCTGGAGTTCAGCCGTCACCCTCTGGACCACCGACGGGGACACAACTGGTTCCAGCGGGGCCAGGAGCGTCACACAACCAGCATTTGGAACACTATCCAGGTCCACCGGGCTACTATTCGGGCTATAATCCGGGCGGTGGGGGTCAATGCTACACCCGCAGCCCCTATATGGGTAAGGAAAAGTATGGTTTTTCGCATACATTTAAATACACATGATGTACATTGTACACATGATTCAATTACGTAAACTATAAATTTTTTTATTTTTGTTTTCTAAAATCAAAAAAAAAAATATTAAAAGTGTATATAGATCATCTTGATGAGGAAGATCTTAAAAGGATAAAATAAAACGGTTTTGTTTAGTCGCCCGCAATAATTCTGGACTTCCTTATAAAGTGTGATTTTGGCAATAGATTACAGTTCTTCATACATATGTGGCTTTCAAAAAGAGTACTTATTTATAAAATGCACACAATTTCGCGGTTAATGTCAACTTAGTTGCCATTAAATTAAATTAAATTCAGACCTATTCAGCAATAACTTTCATATGATATAAGTATGTTTGATCACTGTTGGATAATGTTCTAGAGTGAAGCCAAGGTCCATACAAAAGTGCTTATGATCCATTCCATAAAAATTTTGACAGTTTATTTGCACAGTATTATGTAAACCATAGAGAACACACTCAGGGGGTTCGTTCTCTTTCGCCCCACGAGCTGGACTGAGGTCTGAGGATTGTTCCCATTGAATAAGAAGTACAGGAAGAGGCATATCGAGAAAAAAGTGAAGTAGTTTTCATAATTGTGTGAGTTACACAAACACAAATGCATTGACACAGGGTTGGAGTGAAGGTGGACCGCTATTTGCTGGGGCGCCGAAAAGAATATTTTGCTGAGTTTTTTTTTCTGGTGGTTTAGTAAAAATATGTGTAACTAGAAGTACTGGAATATGATTTCCATTTTCTCAGAAGTACTTATTCACATACAAAGGCACATAGCTATTACTGTAAGCCTTAAAAGAAAAAAAACTTTTTAATTTGGTTAAATTTATTCGATCAAATAAATTTTCCATTCATCTTTCGGAAACTTTGAAAATTATTAAAGTAGTAGAGCTTTTTATACTTAAAAAAAATCATCACAACTGGACACAAATACTTCTTGACGAAGATACAAAACCGACACGATAGACAGGGACAATCGCAGAAATATTGAAAATACGTAGTATATTTCCAAAACTAAACCACGGAAAAATAACTTTGCACTACGGGCACTCAACGTTTCTTAGCGTCTTGCCATCACCAACAAAAACTTATCCGTGCCTGTACTCAAAATTTCTAATTTGACATTACAAGTTGCAAAAATGACATGATTAAAGTATATTTTTATTTTGAAAAATATTGCTATTTTTAACTTAAAATACCATGAAATAACAATTAAAATGTATTCTACGATAACGCATTTACCTAAATAACGTCACTTTAAGTTACTTTTTGTGGAATATGAGACAAGACTTATGTACTTGTGAAATGAAAACTTTTTGTTTTTCCGGTTATATGTACAAGTTTTTACAACTTTTCACGCAGGACCTCATGTTTATTTATATTTTAATAATAATATGCTTCAATTTTAAACTCAAATTGGTTGTTATTTCACTTTTTTATTTTAATACTTCACTCACTGTATATGTGCCAAAAGCCTCTTCCTCTATTTCTTATTCAATGATTGTTCCCAATTCGGCGAGCATGTAGTGTTGTCCCTTGCACTTTAAATGTAGTCTGAACCACAGAGAAAATACTTACCTAGAGAACCTTGATCCCAATTGCATGTAGTAGTGTCTCGTATGTACATATGTACACCGATAGGAAAATTAAGAGATTTTCCCTCATTCCAGTCAGTTCTCTAGGTAAGTATTTTCTTTATGATGTAAATAAAGGTGGCAAGTGGTTAAATTTTTTACAACCATTAAGAGCATTGAATTATGATTTTTTAACAACATAAGAAACTGGTTTTCTAGCTTTACAAAAAACTGCACAATATTGTACAACTTATTTTTCAATAACGTTGTTTCCACTTTGAAAGCCTCCCGCCTAATTGAGAGCAAATAAGCCACATAGTCTTAAGGTAGAACTATAATCGTCGAACGTGGTAGGAACAGAGCTGTCGAAGTACTGCAATTGCAGCATTTGTACTGCGCTCAGAAACTCCGTACTGCCGTACTGCTCCCACGACCAAAGTACTGCTTTTCGTCGGTGTGAACTTAAATCAAATATTTCATTATTACTGTACTGCAGAGTAAACGCATCCAAACATTATTTTCTTTGAACACACCCTTCAAAATAAAAGAAACAAACAAACCAAGCCTCAAGCCACAAACCCACAAGCGATATATATGACATATGAGAAAGAGAATACTCATTTTTGTTTCAAAATGTACGAAATCGCAAAATCAGTCCATTACCATAGACGACAGACTGAAATTCCAAAATTGAAAATCCTTGGATTGATGCTCTTTTGCAAAGTTAAGCCGTTTAACTCTGTTTACAGCACTTATGTATGAACGATTTTTTCCGGGCAACTCTACCGTTAAAGCCATGCTCTCGAATTTAATTCCTCAGAGTTTCTGTACACAACTCTTTGTTGAGTTCCTGACGCAACTTTTCAGCCAGTTTCTAATTCGCGGATTTTTCTTTATTTCACGCATGATAACGCGTTGAAAATTCCGCGTGTGGTGTTTCTTGGCTTATTTTCAAATCTATTCTTATTTTTAAACCTTTTACCGACTGATTGGACCGTTGAGCGTGGTCTGTCAACCACGTCCGATATTTGTTTTAAGGACTTACAGTCACTGTAGTACTTTACTATTATTCTTCGTAGCTCAACCGACGTTTCACCCCGCTTTCTTCCCATTTTGTAAATTTTTGTTATTTTTTTTAAATTGAAATACGTCTGAAATACGGATACGTATAAATGACAAAAAAGTATTTGGTATATTTTTTTAACGGTTCCTTTTTATTGATTTTGCGAATAAAAATACACTGTACGAATATGAATTTGATAGGGTTTCGTATAAAATTATTTTCAGTTGAACCATAATGTTGGTAAGACATTACTTATCTAATCTTGAATGAATTGATTAATTTTATTCAAATTAATTGAAAAAAATGCAGTTTTGGTTAGAGAGTGTTTAGATTATTTCGAACCTACTGTACGAATATGAATTTGATTGACTGTATGTTCCCATGAAATCGAAATCTGAGATTGCAGTTGAAAAATTTCGAGATTTCTAAAACAGTTGGTCTAACAAGATTTAGGCAATTGTAATTTATTTTAATTCTCAATATCTAATTAATATATCGACGCAATTATGTTCAACAAACAAGTAATCTAAAAATTCAATTTGGTGGGAACATAGCATAAGATTCAGTGTTAGTCCATAAGGAATATTGATTTGTAAATTTAACTATTAATTATTTAATCAATCAAGTACAAAGAATTGGCTGTAAAAAAAGTATTAAACTTAATTGCAGGTATTACCGTTATTTTTTATTATTTTTTTTCACTTTTAATATTTTTTTAATTAAATTGACCCTCCCGCCCAAACGGGACAAGATAGACCCCCCTCCCATACTTATAAATGCTTATATTCGAACCCTCTATAAAATCCGTTAGCAATTTTCAGCGCAAAATTTATCGTACTCACCCCTTATTTTCAATTAAAATCGCACAATTATGCAATTTGTGTTTTTAACAATATGTAATTGTTTTTATATTAAATAAAAAAATGTTGGTACCGTACTGCTTTGTACTGCTTTTTTTTTCTCGGGGTACTGCTTTCTCAAAAAATGAAACGACAGCTCTGGGTAGGAAGCTAATGTCAAAACCGGACGAAAATTAGCTTTCCGAACACTCAAATGGAGAAGTCAGCCATATTATGTGCTTCCACCATTTTGATTTTTGTATCTATCTCTCAATTCACTTTCGCAGGAGCGGTCGATGAGCGCTCTTGCTATCGATAGCTAAAGTTAACGAAAGCCACCCAGACGAATAAATGGAATAATAAAGTTTAAAAAAGTAATGAACTTTTTTTTAAAAACCTAAACAAAAACCTAGAAATATAACTCAGATTCATGCCTATGTAAAAAAAAAAATTCATTTTGATTGCTAAAATTAGAGAAATTATAGAAATGCTGCGCCGGCTGCAGCATTTTAGACTTTTTTTTAGCTCTGTCTTCCATTGTGTTCGACCAGTAAAGTTAAAGGTAAAGTAAATATTTAAAGTTTTCTTTTAGCTCCTTATATTAAAATCCATCATAGAATTGCGTCTTAGGTACTTAATGTTCACTTTTAATTTAATTAATTTTTGCAACCGCTGTTTTGTCCCTACATTTTATTTAATTAACTTCAATATATATACTTTATATTTTCAGAATATCCACCACAATGTCCATGTCCAATGCAACAGTCGTGTCCAAAAAACGTCCATACTGGGCCTCATATTGGTAGCAACACCAGCAGCAACAACAATACCAACAATACCGAAGCAACTATCAACAGCACCATCAGCAATCCTATAATTGCTACGGCAGCAGCAATGGCACCAGCAGTTCCAGTGAATGTAGTCAACACAGCCGACAGCGCTATCAGCAAATCGGCTGTGACTCCGAATTCGAAGAACAATAGCAGCAATATGCTCCCAGTGCCAGCTATGCTTAACAGTAGTGGAATTGTAAATGCTAATAACAGTAGCAACCAACAACAGCAGTTGAATATCAGTAGAGGCCCAGTTACAAATAATACCAGCAATGCAATTCATCAACAATTGTTGGTGGCGACAGATAGTTTGGATGGCGGTGCCACCACTAATGCCCATCACCACTTCCTGCACCACCCACACCACCATACGCTCTTACATCATCATCATGTAAAGTCGTGTGATGAAATTGAACTTTTGAAACCTTTGAAGTCCGAGCTTAAGTCCGAGGAAATAGATGCAGACTCGAAGAGCAGTCAATATGAGGAGGATGTCATACAGCCTCCTACACCACCTTTGGCTTACGAAAAGCCAGTCGAGGAGGCAGTTACACTTGAAAAAGAGTCTTCAAAAATTGATAATGTCAATAGTGATGTCGTTTGTAACATTGAAGCATTCGACCTCTTTGTATCCCCGGCTTCTCCTAAAAATTCAGTGCCCACCCAATTTGTAGTCGGTAGGAAGGCTCGAATAGGAAAAACTATGGCCCGAGAAATGGTTTATGCTGGGTCCGCTGCTAAGCATAACCCAGTCCGATTGCAACAGATCCTACATAATCCAGTGCAACATCAACAACTTGCCTCACAACCGGCTGAAGCAAATGACGCGGCTTTTAATTTGTCTAATCATACAAATTCTAACAACAACAAAATTGATCATAAAATCGAAACAACTGCCCCTGTAATGCTGGAGACCAAAATCAAATCAGAAAAAATTAAAACAGAGAAATATGATGAACTGGCAGTAGCTTCGCCTCGTATCGTCGATAACAAAGAATGTTTAGATAAAATTAAAACCGAAGTAGAAACATCTGAAGATGTCAAAGTTTCAAGCCCTGGATCGGTCATAGATGATGATATTGAAATAACAAGTCCCTCTGTGGATGGACCAAAGCAGCGCATTAAGATTCTCGAGTTCCACAAGAATCAATGCAAGAAATCTCCACCAAACAGCTATAAAAGCCTCATCAAACAAACCGAACCCAAGTCATATTTGTGCCTCAGTCGAAAGATTGAAAAACGCAATCGTTTTGGCAAGTTCAAAAAGACCCCAAGAAACAGCATTGTTCGCAAACGTAAACTTGTACTTACGGATCAGCAAAAAAAGAGCCTACGAATAAGGAAGAAAAAATTGGTCGCAATTGAGCAAAGAAGGGAAAAGATTCGAGAAAAGAAGCGACTTGCAGCATTAGCTCAGCGTATGGAGAGGCGTGAAACGGCAAGAAAAGAAAAGCTAAAGCAGTCACTTTTACGTAATACTAATCGATTAGTGGCAAATACCCATGAGGCATTCAATGAGTTGGTTGCAAGAGGGTATTTTTCTGAACCAGAAACTCATTTCACAGCTTCATGTCCAACCGCTGGACGGAAAGTAAAAAAATCTAAGACTGCAGAGACGCGATCGAAGTCAGAAACTAAGAAGCCATCTTCATCGTTGGTCAAAGCAGAGCGATTGGAGTGTACTTCATCTACCTCAACCAAAGCTATCAAGGTCTCTACGACGTCATCAGGACCAGAGAAATCTAAAATGCACAAAAAATACAAGTCCTTTACAGTAAAAAGAAAGAGCAACAACGTAAAATCACTGTCGATGACTCAATCAAAAAACTCCATAACGCCTTCCCCGTTAACCAAATGTAACTTCGTTAATCAGAATCAAATAAACGTAGATCATGATAAGACAATGATTACGAATAATAACAATTCTTTAGAGGCGAATAATAATGATTTTTCCAAAAGTTCGCTTGGCACTGCCCCGCTAGTAAGTTCGGAGATATTAAGCGATGAGGCTACGACTGATTCATCATCATTGTGCTCAAATGCCGCTACTCTATCAGTACCAAATCTTCCGCCTTCTGATTTCGTATTTTTGCGTCCAGCAATACCACGGTATATAAGACATAATGGAACAATGAAAAGAATACGTTCGCGCTCGAAATTCGGTTGTCGTAAAAGACCCAAGCATAAACATTCCATTTCGATTGAGGTCGATGAAACTATTCAACCTACGAGACCTGATGTAGTGCCCAAGTGGAATAATGGCTGGCGTTGGGAGGGTGAGCCATTCCAAGGAGCTGTTTTTCTAAATGTAAGCTTTTTTTATATATGTATGAGTACACATCGCACCTTGAGAACAAAAATGGCACTATGCAAAAAACCTAGTTTTTAGATAAGGCCGTTTATAGTTTTAGACTTATTTCAACAGTCGATTTAAATGTGATGCGGTAACTAGAGGAAGAATCAAAACGTAGTATATATTAGAACCTAAATGTCGCTCTAACTCGAAAGGGTACTTTTTTGTATAGTCCCGTTGGTTCTAGAGAGCCATTCTACTTTTAACGGAATACTTTTTCCAAATAGTACTTACAGCAATTCGATAAGTTATTTGTACACTGTTTCACTTAAAAACTTAACTATGTTTTTGCTTTATTTTCCAGAGCGATGAACCACACGTTATACGAACTTGTTATCCTGCTATGCGTCATTCGGAGGGAGACATAATTCGACCTAGAGATTGTGTGCTACTTAAGGCCAATGAAGATAATGAATTGCCATATGTTGCTAAAGTTGCCTATTTGTGGGAGAATCCTGAAGATGGTAGGTCAATGTCTGTATATGAGATAGTTATTTGTAACATTAACTTATTTTTGCGATCCAGGAGAAATGATGATGTCACTATTATGGTATTATAGACCGGAACATACTGAACAGGGTCGTTCAAGAAATGATTCTCCTGATGAGGTTTATGCATCCCGCCATCGCGATCACAATTCTGTGGCTTGTATAGAAGACAAGTGCTATGTCTTGGTGTTTAGAGAGTATTGTAGGTAAGTAATCATTGTTTTATACGAATTACTATACATACTCGTATTACACATATTTCATTTTATGAAAAATAATCAAAACGATTTCTTTTAGATACCGTCGCAGATTACGGGCCGCTGAAGAAGACATTCAAGACGATACGATCGTACCAAGAAGGCCCAATTTCTTTAACCCTCGAGCGGTACCAGAAAGCACAAATCCAGAACTAGTTATGTTCTGTCGACGAGCATATGAGTTCCGCACAAAACGTTTGCTAAAGATGCCAAATAAGCATGACAATGTCACAAGGAGTAGCAATTAAGTTGTATAATTGATAACAAACATTTTACATATTATTTTCTTATACTGTTTCTTTTTTATATACATAACTTAAAATAAGAGTAGTTTAAAGTTTTAGGTTATTAAAAGTTAGAGCGAAACACAACAAAATTGAAAGGTACTAACATAAAAAACTACATTTACCAGAACCAAGAACACACAAAAAATAATGAATCTTTTAAAGAAAATCAATACCATGAAACATCAAAAATATTCATTACAAAATGTATATACCATTATATAATATATTGTGTATAATCCTTTAACAAACCTGACCAAATAGTTTCGGTTTATTTCTTGGTTTTATTTAGTTAACTAATATTCTAGGTGGGATATTACATATCTTTTTTATATGAAAAATTATACATAAAATTATTAAATCTATACAAAAACAGAAAAAAAAGAATTATCCAAAAATATTATCACGAAGTGAACATATTTATTTGATTTTTATACATTTTATTATTATTGTTTAAGATTTTTTCTTTAAATATTGTATACATTATAATTATGTATGTTTTTCGTTTGAATATTTAATATATTTATTTATAATTGTTGGAGATGGATTTGTTTTATTTTATATTATGTTTAGTATGTTTTTTATTTTTTTGTATAAAAAATTCAAGCCTTCCCAATTTATAAAAAAATCTTTTCTTCTTCTGCAAAACTCGTCATTAGAGAGAAAATGTTTTAAAATCCCAAATTAAAATACATCAATCTGATAACTCTCGAGGTTGAACTCGAACCTCTTAAAGCTTTTATGAGTTTTACAAAACACATATTTTCATACTTTTTTTTAATAAGATATATTTCCTGTCATGCGTCATTCATTCACTTTTCACGTAAATCTTGTTTGAAATAGAAAGGTGCTCAAGTATTTAAAAGATTTAAACCCAAAATTTTCGAAAATCTGTAATGTGTATTTGTAGGTAGGTATATTTCACTTATGTTTATTTGAGGTCAACATCATTTAAGAGATTAATTTAGTATAGAGTTCGTATTATATTAGGTAAAAAACTCATTAAAATATGAGAAATTATATAACTTTCAAGGTCTGAATTTTCAAAAAGTTTATATGTGAACTTAAAAATCCACTCTGACGATTTTTAACTTCTCTTCATTGCAAATCAAAATTTTTCTTAAACACTGCAATTACTGAGGTAAGGTAAGGTTGACGTGGCTGTCAGTGTAAACCGACACACTTAGGCCAGGATTGGCCCGTTGTGATACCACATGAATCTAGAGATTTTTTCCCCTCTACTCTTTGAAGCATTTGGAGCTTCTTATGAAGCGTGAGAGATTGTTAACGTTTTTGTTAGCAAGATCGCTAGGGTCGTTGAAAAAGTATTCTCTCTCAAATGAACCCTCAGTCTTTGGGATAGAGCAGGGCATGTACAGAGAAGATTAGTAGTTGTTTCTTCCTCCTCCTCATCCATGCAGCTTCTGCAAGTCATTGGAGAAAACACCCAGCCTTGCTGCGTGCTTCCCAATTAGACAGTGTCCTGTAATGACACCAATTACGGATCCAATATGCGATCTACTCAGGGACAGCAAGCATTTAGATCGACTCGGATTTACCAATGGCCAGATCCGCTTTGTCGCCACACAAGTGGTGACGTTGTTCCACCTAAGGTGTGTTAAACTAATGGCATCTTGCACCAGCATGAGTTTACATGTAGCGTGAGCCATACCAATATTTGCCATACATGGTGCCATTTCTAGCGAGTTCATCAGCCTTGCAATTGCCTTAAATATTCCTGAGGCCCGGCACCCAACATAGGTGAATGTTATGGGGTGTTCCATGGGTAATCCAGATTGATTTTTTTTCGTGGCCTATGGAATACAATTGAAATTGATTTTGTTTTTTGTGTCATTGTATTGGTGTAACTTCGTGTACGTGTAAAGGAATATTTATTTACAAAATCTGGAACCCAATTTTTGTTTTCTTTTTGAAATAGAATTTTCATCACATCGAAAAAATCTTCACCGCTTGATTTTTTTCAGAAGAAGAAGATGAAGTTGATGAATTTACCAATTCATTTAAAATTGCTTCCATTTTTTGTAAAATTTATTAATTAATTGATGAAAACTCAAACAAAATCAAAACTAAACAAAACCAAAACAAATTAAAAATAAAAAGAAAAACTTGTATCTGTCAAGCTAACGGCTGAAAGTTGTATTAGTATTAGTGCCAAGAGGGGTAAATCTACCGAAAAATCCAGATCTGCAGATTTGATTTTAAATCAAAAATAAATCAATTTATTTTGCCCCATGGAATGCAAAAACAGGGGAAATCTGAAAATACGGATATCAGTGGTTGATATCACGTTTTCTTTAAGCCAAGACAGAACTTCTTTGATCGCTAGAATTTCCGCCTTTAACACGCTACAATGATTGGGAAGACGGAAGGATAAGCTTAATTTAAGCTTGTCAGAGTACACCCCACCCCGTCCTTAGTTTTTGATCCATCGGTATAAAAGTGAACGCAATCATCCTCAAGGAATGACAAATCCTCCCAGACTGATCTAGACGGTATTGAAACCTGAAAATGCTTGCCAAACTGATGTCGCGGAATGAAGTAGTCAATGTACCTGGGAATTGTACCTAGTAAGTTCGGAATGACCGAGTGGCCAATTTCATTATTGGTCCACTGTGAGGAAGCTTTGAGACGGATGGCATGGCTCGCAGCTATATGTCTAAGGGTGTCAGATGGAGTAACACTTCAAGGGCAGCGGAGGGGGTTGTGCGGATTGATCCACTAATACACAAACTTGCTGATCGCTGGACCTTGCTTAAGATGTCACGATTTATGGCTTTGTCCAAAGCAGTCCACCAAACAGACACACCATATGTGAGGATCGGTCTAATAACCGAGATGTATAGCCAATGCGTTATGCGAGGTTGAAAACCCCATTTGATACCTATGGCTTTTTTGCATGAGAAGAGTGCCACTGTGGCTTTTTTAACTGAGCAGTTTGGAAAAATTTTGCCAAAGCGGTAACCAGAATGTTAAATAAAATAAAAACATTCTTTAAGTAATAAAAAAATTGTTGTTGTTTTTTTGATGGAAGAGCAGCCATATTTGAATATCTTGCATTATAATAATGCATGTGATTTTTGAAAATTATTATTTTAATTATTTAAATTATTTTGAGTGATTACAATTTTTCTTGTTAACTGCAAAATTATAACATTTTCCGATAGGTTATTCATTTTGAGTCGCCTTGTATAATCATTAGTCAACCATTTTGTTTTAAATATTTTCATTTTAAAAAATCACTCTGACAATATATTCATGTTTGTTTCTGACGAATATTTTTTAAGAATGTAAATAATTTTTTCGTAATTTGCTGTCAAAATCTACAGGAAAAGCCCAAGTTTGGGAAACTTGTCGAAAATTGAAAGTTAAAATCCGATACTATGTGAATTTGGTAACGTCAAAACCATTGAATAAATATAAATAGAAGGTGTCACTCAGAAAATGGCCACTATGGTTGGTCGGTGCCGCCACCATCGCTTGAAAAAATATAATAGGTCTGGATATTCAATAAGAAAATTTATCCCTAGTTAGGGGCGAGTTATAGCGAACAGGAAAATGGATCAGGAAAATTTTTCTGATGGATTATTTAATAAGTTCTCGATCGATTTGAAACACATAAGCTGAAGTAATCGATGACAAATGACAATTTTAATGCACTATGTAAAAAAAAACTGATTGAACAAAGGTTTTTTGATAAAAATGCATTTATTTGTTTTCCTGATGAACTTGCATCAGGAAAATAAACAAATGCTTTTTTATCAAAAATCCTACGTGCAATAAATTTTTTTTTTTACATAGTGCATTCAAATTGTCATTTGTCATCGATTACTTCAGCTTATGTGTTTCAAATCGATCGAGAACTTACTAAATAATCCATCAGAAAAATTTTCCTGATCCATTTTCCTGTCCGCTATAACTCGCTCCTTATAAATGAGTTGTGTATTCGAAAGGGATTTTTTCTCAATTTGAAAATTTGTTGTTTATCTACGTTTCTACGGCAACGATTGTTCTATTTGTTTTCTATTATTCAAATTATTTGTTTCTTTCAAAATAATTTGTTTTCCAATATGTATGAATGTAGGTACATATGTATGTACATACATATGTATGTATTTGAATATGTGCCTATGAAAATTTTCGTTATTTTTAATTCTAAATTAAAAATCAAAAAAGGGGTTGCATTTGTGTTTTGATTTTTTTTTTGATACGAAAGTTACATTAGTCAGGTAGGGACATAATGGGCTCTACCAATAATCAAATTTAGCAACGACTTAAATATTTCGAAAAAATTAACCATTATGTTATGGATCCTAAATACTTAACCAAACACTGCATGTTATTTCTTTGAAAGCCATTTCATAGATATATGGTTCATTATTTATTGTCCACTTAAATATTAAGGTCATACAATGTACGGTTTATTATTTAGAACTCTTTTCAATATGGTCCATTTCACAGAAATATTAAAGTGGTCACTAAATGTGATTATTGGTAGGGCCAAATGACAAATCTTCACCCTCACAGCAGCGCAATCAACAGGGTCGAGGCAACATTAGAGTACTATGTTTTATAAAAAAGCTTTGATGAATGAAATGTATTAAAATACTACCAGTACCTGTTTTTTGTCCTTTAGGAATTTTACTGAGCATTTCTAAACTGCCCTTAAATTTTATCTGCAATCAATATTTGCTCAGATATTGGTGATCAAATCCTTAAAGCTCGAACATTTTTAACAAAAAAAAATCTGCAGGCCAAAAAAATTGTCAAATTTAGGCTGAATTAATAAGTCATCTGATAAATTTATTTCATTAATTAAAATAAAATTAATAAAATGCATCTCTTCAATTTGTGTTCATTGTTTTAACAATTTAGTTTCAATTTTGAGTTATACATAGATATTTCCAACAAGTATCTGAATATAATGCATTATTTTAACGTTATTTTAACATTAGGTATTTTTCTGAGTAAAAAATGTATTCGATTTGCTTTTAATTTAAAATAATCTACACCAAAAACTAGGTGTTTAAAAACATATTTACAAATCAAATAAACAACCAATCTTCAATTAATTTCTTATGTTTACATTTCAATAGGCAAAAATGTACATTCATTTTCCGACAAAGAAATATCGACACATGAAACAAAATAATAAAAAACAACCCATACCCCTAAAGAAAACTACCTATACACATTTATAATCCATGAATCTATATTGAAATTTGAAAAAAAAATCAAAATAAAACTAAATCTCTATGGATACGGAAAGGCACAAATATAAAAATACAATAAATAAATATCCCTTTGAAAATTGGTTTGTGTTCATGAAAACCCCACATCTTTTTTTTTGTTTCTCAAATTGGCCACAGGTAGCCGGTGCCGCTTTGAGCTCTGAGGTGTCACTTCTATTTATATTTATTCAATGGTCAAAACTCATTAGAAAAAAAAACATACACAAAAATATATACAGTACCCCAACGAAAAAAAATAAATATACATGTACATACATACCTATTTCTTATGAGATTAATTTTTGAGGAAAAAAATGATATTTAATTTAATTATTTCCCCACGATTTTTTTCGCGCAAAACAATGTCAATGTTTGAATTCTTTGCTCTTCAAACAAAATAATCCAATCGAAAAAATCTATAGCGATTTGTAAAAAATTGACAGGTTTTTTCCTTTTGCATTAAAGAGGGCAAATTCTTAAACGCAAAACTTGCGCAAATTATGCTAAGCAAACAATTCCAAAATGCAAACGTAAACATCCCTGCTAAGCAGATTGTCCCTTAATGTAGTAGATTTTATTTTCATGCGCAAATGCAAATGTATTTCGGCAAATGTCAAAAATATCTTGCGCACTTCACTTGCTTTGCCTTTTCAACTGCATTCTTCATTTGCTTTGCATGTGGTTTGCTTTGCAAATGTTGCGTTTAAGAATTTGCCCAGAGATTTAAAGAAACATTGAGTCCATCCTGTATACCTATTTTAATCCATATTCAATTACTATATTATTATCAAAATAAAAATAAGTAAATATTTAAGCAAAAAAGAAATAACTAAATTTAAATTTTCTCAAAAACTAGAAGACAAAAAATCTGGTTTTCAGTTTTCGATTAATTAAGAGTAACGAAATGAAAAAAAAAGTTTATAATGTAAGAGTTTTGGAACATAACACATTAAACTTCTTTTTTTTTATTTCGTCCCCAAATTCTGAGTTTAAAACTATTTTTTTTTTAAATTATGCATAGCTTTCACTTGATTTAAAAACAGGCTTATAATTCGGCCCTCCTGACCCAATTGCCTTCAACTTCTATATTTTTATCTATATTATGGTTTTAAAATTATCTACTTTCCAGATTCCATTATAGGGTACCTATCTGAATAATCTGGAATAATTCTACATCACTTATTTACATATCATCATACGGTCCTTTAAATTTGGGAATTATTTTTTTACACACATTTGGTTGACTGACAAATTTTTTTCATGTCTTATCCATTTTACCGAAATAATATATATAATAATAGGTCTCCACCAAATTCCGGAATTGTGTATCCCAATGTGTGCAACACTCGCCCCCAATATCGGGTAATTCTTTTAGCAACGCTACTGTCACAACACCACCGCGACCGCCACTACTGGCATTGTGGTATTGTTTTTCTTCTTTTTTTAGTCATTTGTGTGTATCTGCTGCCCTAGAGAAAATACTAACCTAGAGACCTACAAGCTGATTGTTCCCCGGCTTGTTGTTGAGCATGAAGTAGTGTTCTTGTCCCATATGTACAGTACATGTATACGCCGATAAGAAATAAGGGATTTTCTGATTGAATTAATAATAATTTGACCAATTATTTGAATTATGGTCACTTCCTTTTATATTCAAATAAAAACTATTATATCATATTTTTTCCTACGTTTCGTCGTATGTTTCATCAGGGAAAGTTTATTGAATCTGTAGAGATATTATTTTTTTATACAACAATTTACAATTGTGTTTAAAATTTTTTTTTCTTTATACTGAAACTTACATGAAAAACAAAAACGTTTATTACATTTAATATAAGATAAATATTTTTTTAAAAATGAATATGTATATGTATTGATTTTATCACAGCACTTTAGATTTCTCTCGATCAAAATTCGCCGATGTTTTACGCAAGGGAGGTCGAATCACCCACTGTCACGTTATTATTTGTTGTCCCTTTATTTGTTCACTTAGTTCTCTAGCCCTCCCCCCCTTGCTTCCATTTCTCCTAATACCATATCTACGCTGTCAGTATACACATCTGGGGGAGAGTATGATAACCGGGGCGCCAAGAAATGATAACGGATTTTTGTAGAACACGGCAATACAAGCATTTTTTACTATTGGAGGGGGGTCTATCTCCCCCCCTTTAGGCAGTAGGGGCAATTTAAAAAATTTGTACGTTAAATGGAAAACAAATAATTAAAAAATAACGGTAATACTTACAACTAAGTTTTATAATTTTTTTTTAAGCCAACACTTTTGTCTATAAGCCAGTTTTTGAATCAAGTCAAAAATGTGCATAGTTTTTGAAAAAAATAGTTTTAAACTCAAAATTTGGGCAAAAAAAAGTTAAAAATAAGGTTTAAAGTGTAATTTTTCAAAACTTTAACATTACCTACTGTTTTTTTTTTTTAGAATTCATTGCTTTAATTTGTTTTTTTTATCAAAAACTGAAAACTGGATGATTTTATGTCTTCTAGTTCTTGAGAAAATTGAAAATTACCAAAAAAAATATTTTAATTAAATTATTTTTTCCTTGATTGAGTATTTGCGTAGTCTTACTTTGATAGTAATAATCGAATGTGGATTAAGATATACCTAGGATAAATTAATTTTTTCTAAATCCAGCTTATTTAATTGCAAAAGAAACTTTGCATGCACCCCACCTTGCACCCACCCCAAATCCTATAATGAGCCCAAGCAGGGGGGTTGCATCACCCATTAACACCTCGGTGTGGCAAACACCCAACCTCGCACCTACCCCAAATCCTACAGTGAGCCCAAGCAGTGGGGTTGCAGGGGGACAACATGACCCCCCATACACACCTCACTGTTGCATGCACACAAACTCGCACACACCCCACTGTTGCATACACCCAAACTCGCACCTACCATTATTACTATCAAAATAGACCACTCAAGCAAAAAAAAAACTTAAATAAATTAAAATAGTACTTGTGGTTATTTTCAATTTTCTCAAAAACTAAAAGGCATAAAATCATCTAGTTTTCAGTTTTTGATTGAAAATTAATAAGAGCAACAAATTATTTAAAAAAAATTATTTATAAACTTATGGTTTTGAAATATTGATATTAAAAATTTTTTTAAACTTTTTTTTACTCAAATTTTGAGTTTAAAATTAAATTTTTCAAAAACTATGCATAGTTTTGACTCGATTTAAAAACTGGCTAATAGAATAGAATGTTGGCTTTAAAATAACGTATAATACTTAATTTTAAGTATTACCGTTATTTTTTAATTATTTGTTTTCCATTTAACGTACATATTTTTTAAATTCCCCTACTGCCTAAACGGAGGGAGATAGACCCCCCCTCCCATTGTAAAAAATGCTTGTATTGCCGTGTTCTACAAAAATCCGTTATCATTTCTCGGCGCCCCGGTTATCATACTCTTGCCCACATCTGAGTCGTCTGAACGTACGCTGTCGTTGTTGGTTTCTTCTGTTTATACCTACCCCTAGTTGTGCAGCTGGTAAGGACAAGAACAGCAATCGCAAATTGTGCCCGTGGTCACTGTATATAAATTTGCATAGTACTCTCATGAACTAGTTCCACACGTCGGCAACCTAGCGATCACACCCCTAACTAATTTTCTGGTTGCTGTTTCTGTGTATATACAAGTGCGCCCTCAAACGACCACACCCTACAACACAAAAACCATCGTGATGATAGTACTATAGGTTCTATATACAATGCCCGTGGTCATTGTATATAAATTTGCATAGTACTATCATCAGCACGTTCCACACGTCGGCCCCCAAACGATCACATCACTTACTAATTTTTTGGTTGCTGTTTCTGTGTATATACAAGTCGGCCCTCAGACGACCACAGCACACAACTCAAAAATCATCGTGATGATAGTACTATAAGTTTTATATACAATGCCAGTGGTTTTTTGCTTTGACCTTTCTAGCCATATCCCGCTTCTGAATTTTAAACCAAACTTTTCTTTATCTTCTTATTTCCGATATGTAAATAAACAAACGCTTTATATACAACCGTAAGGTTTCACCATTATTCTTAGACTAAATTATATTCTTATGTGTATCTAAAAAAATAACTCAATTTAAAGCAGCCCTTTACATTTATAATATTATCATTATAATTCAGCATTTAAGAGCACATCTCTTGAAGGTGAAGTGAAGGTTTTTGTTATATAGGTAAGATCTGCCTAAAACTTAGCTGCATTTAAATAGAATCGATTTCATCTGAGTTTAAATTCTCTGAAAACTTTGCTTTTGACACATGATTTTGAGAACGTTGGGAAGATTATTACCTTTATTATGAGAACGATGTGGTTGTAAGCATATGAACCACATTAGAGTAATAGAGGGACTATGCTATAGCTTATATATCACATAAGAGCAGTGAGTGGTAGGTAGGTTATACATAGTTAACATTTTTTTGGTGTTTTTTTTTCACTGTTAAAACCGGTGTTTTTTTAACTCTATAACTGGTGGCTGGTTATTTTTCCTTTTAAAACTTTAACTCCAATTTAATACAATATAAAACAATTAGTGAATAGTAAAATCTACACTTTTTACTCAAATTGTGGTTTTGATGTCGAATAATAGCACTTCCTAAAATTAACCAAAAATAAACGCAAAAAACCGATTTAAAAAAAAAACGGTTCATACTGTTAAAACCACCTGGTTAAACTGGAGAGAAAAATAACTGAAAAAAAAAAACTAAAACCGGTTATAATAACTGCTATCTCCGCTTTATCACGCTAAAAAAAGGTAGCTTTGAATAACAATTTCAACTTGAACATATTCTATTGACTTGTCACGCATCAAAAGTTGAGTGACACCAATCAAAAAAGTTTAGTTTTTAAAGATAAATACTTTAAAAAAAGGAGGATTTTTTTTTTGAAAATATCAAAAGTGGTTTTAGCTGTATTTATTAGATCAGGAGTATTCATGCAAACGTTACACTAGTGTAAGGTGGTAAACGATGAATACCCTTACTAAACGTGGTTTTTATTTTAATGGGGAATTGTTTGCTTACAAATAGGATATATTTTAAATACCAACTGCCTAAATTTGAATATTAGTATGCATGCATAATTATGTAGGTACCTGTATGTAAAATAAAGTTTTACTGATATATAACGAAATCCCAATAGTGACATTAAAATATGTAACTAAAGATATGGAAAAGTATTAATAATGTAATAGGTAATTATAAATTATTTCTATCTAGAATTACATTGGTGCGAAGCATTTACTTTTCATTTTTGATGTTACTCCTTAATGAAGTTAATGACTGAGGTAGGTATGTTATTAATAATATAAACTCTATTTATTAAATTGAAGATCCTTGGTTTCAAATATTTAATTTGCTTAAATTACATTTTAAAATATTTTAGCTACTACATTGGCTTCTTTATTCCCAGATATGATTATTAATATTGGAGCTCAATAAAATCAAAAATAACAGAAAATATACAAAATATTGACAGCAAAAAATAAATATTTGTACCAATTAAGTAATTCTTTAAGAATTGATTAAAATCTCTTTACAGTAAATGTAAAAATAAATAAGACAAGCTTACAACAAAAATGAAAAAAGATACATAGTGCAATTTAGTATTAAACTACTGCAACCAAAAATTGAATTATTTTATGCAGTCAAGAAAAATAATAATCTCCCACAAAAATGTAAGAAAAAAATATCCATTAGTTGTTACAACCTATACAAAAAAGCAAAACAAAAATAAAAATGAAACTTTATATTTCTATAATGAAATAATAGAATTAAGAAGGAAACTCATTATATACACAAAAAATTAATAATAATTAATTCACTGTAACATAGATTTTTAGGGCATTAACTACCTGTGTAATGTTCATATATCATAAATCAAAAATTAAAACAAAACAAATGAATAACTTTTTTTTTTTTTTTGTAATTGTCGGAACATAATTTTATTATTATTATTGCTACTTAGTACATATTGTATTAGTAGGAACACGAAGTAGCTCAATATGCATTGTGTGTCTTGTTGTAATTGCGAATAATTTATAATTATATTAATTAATGCATTATGAATAACAAAAAGGATAAAATTAATATATTATTATTTATCAGTCAAATATGTGACTTGTGGTTTTATTTGGAGTTTGCCAAAATTATAAGTAAAGACTACTTATTTACTAATTTGAGCCAATGAGTGTCCTCTTGCGAAATAGCACTTCCGCTACTCCTTCGCTCCGTCGAAAACGGTTCCAAGATATGTATTTCAGCATTCTTCAACTCTTGCCCAAATGTGCTGATTCCTCTTCCACCCGCTCGTCAGCCTGCGTGATAGATTTGAATTGCATCGCTTGACTCGGTACCGTTTCGAAGCGTATGAGCAATTTACTGCCGCTTTTGTCTTCGGTCCCGCCATCAGCAGAGACAGTACTCCAAAGATATTGAAAATTTGGTGGCCCAAAAATATATTTACTTGATTAGATGAGGAAATTTCAAGGGGCTGATTCTAAGGTTACCAACACACATTTAGTTACGTCCTTAATATTTCAGTAAAATTAACCGTAAAAAAAAATAATTTTTGACTTCATAATTTTAAACACAGCTTCACGAGCATGTTAAATGATGAAAAAAAAATTAAAGTCATTATGAATTCATAACATAATTCAAAAGTATGAGCTGAGTTACCATAAAGTCTTTGTATGTTAAATTTAAAAACCTTAGCAATATCATTTTTTTAAATTCCAAAAGACTAATTAAAAAAAGAAAAAAAATTTGATCGCAATTTATTTTCTTAAAAGTCTGTTAATTGATTAACAATCCTTATGATATTGTAATATTCTGCTAAGGGTTCGAAATAAAAACTTATTTTCTTTATTCTTTAACTTCTTATTACATTTAAAATAAATCACACTTTACTTCAATTGAAATCACTTTTATTAATCACTGACACAACAGTATGCAACACTTTTCACGAACTTCATTCTTTCACCTTCAAAAATAAACTGTGCCCAATCGGTAGCGCCATCAAGCTTATATAGGGAAATATCTGGTTCTGGTCTAATCTCGAAAGCAATAGAAATCTCTAGAACCTGTATCTCGATCTTTCTATTCTGACAGATGGATGGAATAATTCCCCTTCGGGCTTCGACATTTACCAATATTCGAAAAACCTCATTCAAAGCTCATAGCAGGTTGTTTTAAATCATCGCATTCGAGAATCGATATAGTTCGAATGTAAAAGTCGTTACATTATGATTCAAAAGCAGTTAACTAATCTTCTTTACATTGCCCCCCTCTTAGAATTGATCGTCCCGAACAATTTCATCACCTCTTTCACCGTTATATCGATGTAACCGGTCAGCGTGAACAACTTTTAGTTTGCCTCTTACGCCTCTTTGTATACGGTAAACCACATCATTGATTCTTTTCACCACAGTATATGGGCCCTTCCAGTTTTGTTGGAGTTTTGGTGATAGCCCCTTTAGTCGATGAGGATTGTAAAACCACACAAGTTCTCCTTCTTGAAATCCCGTTGGTGGCGCTCTTGCGTCGTATCTTGTTTTCATCCGATCACTAGACAATTTTATATTTGTCCTTGCTCCTTGATGTTCCCTGTGACTCATTTGGATGACAACCAAATTTCACTTCACTTGGCAGCCGTATAGTTTATCCGAACAGGATTTCCGATGGTGTTTTTCCTGTCGAGCTATGGGTTGCACTTCGATATGCCATGAGGAACAATGGGATATGTCGGTACCAGTCTCATTGGTAGTCGCCGACAACCTAAGACAGATGTTCTTTAAGCGTTCTGTTGAATCGCTCAACCATCCTATCAGATTGTGGATGGAGCGGTGTTGTTCTTGTCTTTTTAATGCCAAGGAGTGAGCAAACTTCCTGAAAGACTTTAGATTCGAAGTTCCTTCCTTGGTTAAAATGAAGCTCCATGGGAACACCGAACCTGCTCACCCAATTGAAGACAATTTGATCCACAACTGTTTTGGTTTCATGGTTTGTAATGGCAAATGCTTCAGGCCACTTGCTGAAATAGTCCATGACTACAAGGATGTATCGGTTTCCGTTGTTAGTTTGAGGAAAAGGACCCGCGACATCTATTGCAATTCTCTCAAAAGGTGTGCCCACATTATACTGCTGCATTTTACTTTGAATTTTTCTACCTGGTCCCTTGCTAGCAGCACACACATTTTCTATCACTATTTCGGCACCATCTTTCGACGTCATCTCTTGCGTGTAGCCAGTAGAATCGTTGTCGTACCTTTTCCAGCGTCTTATTCACTCCCAAATGACCTCCAGAAGTTCCATCATGCATCTCTTGAAGTACGTCGTTAACCTTTGACCGAGGTACGACTAGCTGTATCACATAAGATTTACCGTCTGCGGATTCCCACTTACGCCTTAATACCCCTTCTTGCACATGAAGCGAGTCCCATTGTGCCCAATATGCTTTGACAGCCGGACTTCGGTAGGAGATATCACACCATTCTGGTTTCTCTTGCTGTTCTTTCCAGACAAGAATGGGTTCGATATCCGGATCTTCTTGTTGGGCCGTTCTGAGTTCTTCGTTGTTCCAACCGTAAATGGGATCAGCTCTTGTTCGTTGAACGATGACCATTTCCTTTTCTTCTTGGCGTGTGCAATGCTTACAGTCTGGTTTACACGGTCGCCGGGATAGCGCGTCTGCGTTTGAATGCAGCTTTCCTCTTCGATGTTGAATCTCATAATCATACCTCTGCAACCTCTCGATCCATCTTGCTACTTGACCTTCTGGATTTTTGAAGTTTAAGAGGCCTCCGGCTTTGTATATGAAAACTATAGTACTATCATGGCGAGTTTTTTTTAGGGTTGCAGAGGTCCTGGTGGTGCCGACGCTTAAAGACTCCCCAAATCGAATTTTACACCTCACATTTTGCAGCGCCACCACCAGGACCTCTGCAACCCTAAAAAAAACTCACCATGATAGTACTATAGTTTTCATATACAAAGCCTCCGGTCAAAAGTTCGAACTCAGATTCGAAGATTTTTATGTTCGAAAAAAAACCAAAGGTTAATAAGCTCACCCAACCCCTAGGAACATGTTTGAACTTCGAACAAACATTTCTGGAGTGGTAGGCATACGAGACAGAAAGAAAAAAAGGTATGCGAACACAGCGCATGGAAGATACAACTTGTTTTTTGTTCCCATCCTTTTCCTACATAATGTACTTATACTTCTTTGTGCAGAAGAACAAGCAGCGCACAAACCAGAGTGGACGATTTGTATTTTTGTCAATTTTTCGTCTTGGGTATATGGCGTATATGGAAAAAGTTTTTGTAAATGAATTGTGTGGAAAGGAATATACTCATACATACCTATATTGTTATAATTCTTAATTTAATTGTGGAGTTTTTTTTTTTGTCTTAGACAGGAAAATTTGTTTTGATTTTTTTTCTCAAGAATAACCAAGCTATTATTTTTACCATCAAATTTATATTTTTCTTCTTTATATTTTTTTTCCAACTGTAGGTAGGTTAGATTAGGTTAAAGTGGCTGTTGGCCTGGAAGTCCAACACACTTAGACCAAAAATTAGGTACGTTGTGATACCACATAGATCAGTTGATCAACCTCGCAGGAGAAGAATTCTCCTAGATGGAGTTTACGTCTTTGTGATAGGGCGGGACAGGTACATAGAAGATGAGAGACTGTCTCCTCTTCGTCTTCGTCTTCGTCCCTGCAACTCCTGCAGAAATCATTTGCAGGAGCTCCAAGTCGAAGTGCATGTCTGCCTATTAAGCAGTGTCCAGTCAGGACACCTATAACATAGCTTATATACAATCTATTCAGAGAGATCAACTGTTTAGAGCGTTTAGCACTAAGTTTAATTTTGTCGCTAAACAGGTGGTGGTGTTATTCCATCTGAGGTTTGTTCTCTCTATAGTTTCTTGCTTTAGCATAAGTTTGCATGTAGCCAGAGGCATACCCACACTAGCTTTGTGAGCCAGTAGAGGTAAACTTGTTCCTTCTTTTGCAAGTTCATCGGCTTTGCAATTTCCTGGAATGTCTCTATGGCCCGGCACCCAGCAGAGGTGAATATTGAACTGTGTGGCCATCTCCATAAGAGATGATCGACAAATACGTATATCTTTTGTTGATATAACGTTTTTTTCTCAGCCAGGAGAGGACTTCTTTAATAGCCAGGATTTCAGCTTGGAACACGCTACAATGATCAGGTAGACCAAATAAGAGACTTAGGTTTAGTCTATCAGAGCATACGCCTCCACCAACACCATCATCCGTTTTTGATCCGTCAGTGAAGAAGTTGATAGGATCATCGTTCAAAAATGATGTATTCTCCCAAGTAGATCTGGAAGGGATAGTCACCTTGAAGCTATTTTGGTTGAATTGAGGATGGGGAATGATGTAGTCGATATTACTATTTATCGATCTGAACGAATTCAGAATAGCGAAGTGGCCAATCTCATTATTGATCCACTGTGAGGAGGCTGGAGCCTTATGGCAGTATTTGCAGCCATTTATTTGCCAATGATGTCTAGCGGTATTAGATGGAACAGAACATCAAGTGCGGCGGAGGGGGTAGAGCGGAGTGCTACACCCATACACAGGCACGCTGTTCGTTGGACTTTGCTGAGTTTGTCAAGATTTGTCGGTATATCGAACGCAGTCCAACAGACCTTTACTCCGTAAGTAAGGATCGGCCTTATTACCCAGATAAATAGCCAGTGTGTAATGTAGGGTTTTAATCCCCATTTATTACCAATGGCTTTCTTACAAGAAAACAGGGTTACTGTGGCCTTGTTTATTCTTTCTTGAATGTTAGGTTTCCAACTTAATTTCCTATCTAGAATAAGACCTAGGTACTTTGCATGGTCTGAAAATTTAAGTGGTACACCGTTTATATGGGGAGGTTCAATATGTGGGATTTTGTACCTCCTGATGAAGAGGACAAGTTCAGTTTTATGTGGGTTAACGCCCAGTCCACACCGATTTGTTCAGTTATTGAGCTTATTTAAAGGGTTTTGTAAGAGTTCTTTTAGCGTATTGGGATGTTTTCCCGTCACTGCGATAGCAGTCCGCATAGGCAAAAACTCTGTATCCCTCTCTTTCTAGAGTGATTAGTAATTCATTTATTACTAAGTTCCTGAGGAGAGGTGATAGGACACCGCCTTGCGGCGTACCTCTGCTGACACCCCTTTGTGCTGTAGAATCGCCAAGTTTTGAGTTGATAATCCTGCTTATCAGCATCTGATTTATTAACGTACTAATCGATTCATCTAACTTCAGGGATGTCACGTGCAATTGCACATGTGTCGACATTGTTAAATGCTCCTTCTATATCTAGGAAGGCAACTAAAGTGTACTCTTTATGATGGAGGGAGTGTTCGATTGTACGTACTATACAGTGTAGAGCCGTTTCAACCGATTTCCCTTTATTGTAAGCATGCTGAGCTCTTGAAAGGAGGGACTTATCAATGTTTGTCCTCAAATGGATAAATCAAACGTTCAAAAGTCTTAAGAAGGAATGATTATAAGCTAATAGGTCTTAGATCTTTGGGGTTTACATGGCTGGATTTTCCAGCTTTTGGGATAAAAACAACTTTGACTTGTCTCCATGCCATAGGGATATAGGATAGTTTGAGAAGATGTTTTTTAGGATGGGTATTAGAAAACTGGCATTTTCTTGCAGTTCCGCGGGAATTATTCCATCCGGACCTGCAGATTTGTATGGTTCAAAGTTTTATAGCCCACTTAATTGTTTCCTTAGTGACTAGACCTCGTTGAGAAGTTAGTGCATTGTCGCAAGTAAATGGGCAAATTCTTAAATGCAACATTTGCAAAGCAAACCACATGCAAAGCAAATGAAGAATGCAGTTGAAAAGGCAAAGCAAGTGAAGTGCGCAAGATATTTTTGACATTTGCCGAAATACATTTGCATTTGCGCATGAAAATAAAATCTACTACATTTAGGGACAATCTCCTCAGCAGGGATGTTTACGTTTGCATTTTGGAATTGTTTGCTTAGCATATTTTGCGTAAGTTTTGCGTTTAAGAATTTGCCCAATGGTGCAATGCTATTGATGATGTTGGAGCTACCAGGGAAATGAACGTCTAGTAGCAAGTTGAGCGATTCTTCGAATGAATTGTTCCAGAGGCCTGAGGAGTTCTTCAAACAGCTTGGCATCACTGGATTTTTGGAGAGTATTTTACGCAGTCTGGATGCTTCAGAGCAATTATCTACATTGCTACAGAAGTTTCTCCAAGACGATCGCTTGGTTTTCCTCAATTCTTTTTTATATGTCCTCAGTAATTCTTTGTAAGAATCCCGGTCAGACATATCTCTGGAAGCTTTTGCTCTGTTGAAGAGTTTTCTGCATTCTTATCGAAGTGGATCTAGCCCGGGGTTCCACCAGTGGGGTTTCTTTTTATTCCTTACTTGTATAAGGGGGCATGCAGTGTCCAGAGCTTTATTTAGGGCTAAGGTAAGATTATTGACTTTTTCGTCAAGATCTTCAATGTTATAGGGAATATTAAAGAGTTCAGGTCTGACTGAACTATTCAGTATTCTCTCATATTTCGGCCAGTTTGTTCTTTTTAAATTACGAAAGATCGGTTGGCTAGTTGGTACATTCATAAAGTTGAATTGGATGTATCTATGACCTGAGAGGGAGTGATCATTAGATACCTTCCAATTCAAGACACTATTGTTTATGAAATCTGAGACAAGAGTTATATCTAAAACATCTTGACGGTTTTTAGTAATAAAAGTTGGTTCGTTGTCAACATTACTTATAAGTAGGTTAGTGCTAAGAATGTAATTGAAAAGAGACTCACACCTGTCGTTTATATCATTGCTACCCCACGCTGTATGATGTGCATTAGCGTCACAAATAATGCTGAGGCCGATGTTAAGCCTTTTAGTTTCAGCTATTAATCTCTCCAGGGTGTAGCCCGAAAGAGGGCCAAGGTGGTCGTGGCTGAGATACACCGACGCCAGCCAGAACGTTCCTTTGGCTGTTTCCAGTCTTGCGGCGGTGATATCTCTATCGCTGAAATTAGGGAGTAAAAATACATATAGGCTACTTTTGACTAATATGCAATATCTGGGTTCACCCTCACCTGACGCATATAGCAAGTAGTAGTTAGGAGTCCTGATTCCTCGAACAATGGATTTTACAATCCAAGGTTCTTGAATCAGGACGATATCTTCATCGCTGCTGGAGAGGCGTAGAAGAAGGGAGGCCGAAGCCTTTTTGGAGTGTTGCAGATTAATTTGAAGTATTTGCAGCATTTTCACTACAATACTCCCGATCAGTCTCCAACACTGTAATGTCGGAGTCCTCAATATCCGAGGATGAATCAAGGAGAGCATTCTCGTCTCCGATAGTGCAGTCTTCGGCCTCCATTTCGGATAAACCGTCGACGGTGAGAGTATCCGCTTCTAGCGAGGATGATCGAGATGCGTCATCTTCCATTATCGGTAAGGTGATCATTGCACCCAGCTCCTTGGCAGTCGCTTCAACTTGAGTGGAGAGGAGGGGAAGGGGAGGGAAAAGGGAAGGGGGATGGAAGGGGGAAGGGATTGAGCCTCGGTCCCATCTTTTATATATACCTTCAGGATTATGGTTTCAAACCCACACCTAATCACGCCTTTTAGCTGCGCCAGAGGGGCAAGGGGCTCCATATTGATGATAACGATAGCACAAAAGACAAAGTCAACAACAGATACTACAAAACAAACAAGAGTACTTTGGATGTAGTTTTTTTTTTTGTTTATTCATGAAAATTATTGTAGCTCTCTGGTCATTCATATCATACATCATAGTGCATCGTTGTTGCAGTTGTAAATTGTAATATAGTAATAGTTATGTAGGTATCCATTCAGATTGGTTTGATTTTGTGCGCGGCGGTGAATTTTTTTTTTGTTTTTAATTAAAAAAAAAAATTAACAACTATTAAATTAGTACTTCGGTTTATGTCGGTTGTGTTAAATTAATTGTTTAAAAAGTGAATTATTCCGGTAAATGTTTGATGAATGTTGATATAAGTTGTGATTGATGAATGAATTTCGAAGATTTTATTGCCGGTGTCGAGCGCGCATATTTGTAGGGCGTAAGTTGTTCGCGACCGCGTTGTGTGCATATGGTTGGTGTGTATGGTTTTATAATTTAATTTTATTATTTTATATTAATTTTATTAATTAAATAATTGGCTTATGGTGATTTTATTTTACAATTAAAATATAATTAAATTTTAACTGTACATTATGTACATAATGATATAATTCATGGTGTGATTTGCTTTTGTACAAATAAGTATATAACAACTTGAAATCGAGTGTTTCCAGTTGGAATAAATTTGACTTCCAATTGGAGTACGGGAAGTTTTTTTACTTTTGATTTGAGTGAAAATACATTACAAACCAAAAAAAAATCAAATTATATTGGTTTTATATTGTGATGAAGTATAATTAAATAATAATTCGCTGAGTTAAATTTTACATTTATTTGTGATGTGATTATGTGCTATAATTATTAAAACAGATACTGCATGTTTATGTAAATAATTATTGCATTGTGATAATCTTTATTGTGTTGTTTTGATTTAAATTTGCTGGCGAAATATTTTGATGATGTTCGATTGATTTGTTTTTGGTTTCGAATTTGATTCGAATTTTTGATCAAGTGTTAATATAATTTGATAATCAATTAATTTCGGTGTGAATTATTTATTCGATTTTGGATTTAAAAATTTTGTTTTTAAATATTTTTTTAAATTGTCCCGACGCGATGTGATATTTGGATGTGATTATTTAAATATTTTGTTTTTTTTTTAATTTATCGCGTTTCGGTGATTTTGACATTCTGATGTGCTGAATGTTTGACAGTGGTTTGTTTGTTTAAATTTGTGGATGGTATTTTTGAATCCACTTGACATAAAAAGTTTTGTTTAATTTTGTGAAATTATTATTTCATTTTGAATTTTATAACAAAATGAAAATATTTATTCTGTTTTTCAAATGAAAAGACGAATACATGTAAATTTGAGTTAATTATAAATAAATAAATTAATAAAATGATATTTTATGTGTTTTATTTTATTTTAGTGGATTTTGTTTTTTTTTTACTTATTTATTGTGATAGCTTATTTTAATAATTTTAATAATTTAATTGGGTTTATTTATAACTGTTGAATTATTTTGATGTTGAATGAATTTGTTTGATGTGATGGGGAATTATTCTGGTGTAATAGTTTTCTGGAGCTGCTATACGATGGCGATTTGTTCTGCAGTTTTGTTTGATGGCACCAACATATTTTTGTTATGGGCCGTTTCAATTGTCCATTTTTGTTTTTACCGTCACGACGCGGATCAACCCGTCCGATCCGGTATGGGTTTCTTCGATTCGCGCGAAATTGCAATAGGTGATGGAAGTCGTTCATCTTTGAGAAGAACTAAATCTCCTACTTTCGGCGGTTCTTTGACTTGTGTCCATTTTGGTCGTTGCTGAAGCCTTGCGAGACATTCAGAATTCCATTTTCGCCAGAATCCTTCTGCTAGAGCTTGAACACGTTTCCATCGATCTGCATGGGTGATGATGTCGAGTTCACCTTGTGGTATAGCGTACAATGATTCACCGACCAGGAAGTGCGCAGGGGTGAGCGCATTTAAATCATCGAGGCTGTCGGACTAGGGCAAAGGGGCCTCGAATTCAGACACGCTTCTATTTGCGCTAGAAGCGTCGCGAGCTCCTCGAAAGTTAGCCTTTCCGTTCGAAGAACTCGTTTTAAGTGGTACTTGACCGATTTCACACCCGCTTCCCATAATCCACCGGAGTGTGGAGAAGCCGGGGGAATAAAATGCCAATCGGTACCTTGATTTGCTAATTATTCCGCAATTTCTTTCCAGTCGTGTTGTGCTTCTTTCAACATTTTAGCTAATTCAATGTCAGCATTAACAAAATTAGTTCCGCAGTCGCTATATATTTTTGAACAGCTTCCTCTTCTGGTAGTAAATCTTTTAAAGGCTGCTATAAACGCTTGTGTTTTCAGATCTGACACGACTTCCAAATGAATAGCTTTTGTTGCTAAGCAAATAAAAACTGCAAATTAACCTTTAAGGATTTTCGCACCGCGCGCCTTCCAGGACTTAATTTCGAGTGGACCTGCATAATCAACGCCAGTATGACTAAATGGTCGAGGCATACGTACTCTCGCTGCAGCGAAGTTTCCCATTAGTTGTTGCATTTCGGATGCCTTTTGCCGGTAACAAGAAGGGTACCTATGGAGTTGGTATTTAACACTCCTTCTGATTTGTCCAACCAGTATCGTTGTCGGATATAACTTATCATTTGCTGGATACCGCCATGGAGTGAATTTTTATGAGCATCTCGGACAACCAAACTCGTAAAATGGTGGTTGTTTTGGAGCAATATCGGATGTTGAGCATCGTAGGGAAGTAGAGAGTTCTCCAAACGTCCCCCCACTCGTAATACCCCGTTAGCATAGATAAACGAATTTAACGCTTTTGGTGTTTTATTGTTACGAATTTGTTCAACTTTGGTTTGAAACATTTCTTTTTGTGCTGCTTTGACGATGAGTAAAAGGGCAGCTTCCAATTCGTTTGGTTTGAGTAAACCTGAAACAGGCCCCAACTTGGGTCGACATTTTGTTAGAAACCGACAACAGGTGGCAACAAATCTATTAACCTTGAGAAGACTCGAAAAGTTATAGATTGTTTGTAATATACTGTCACCTTTTATCGCATGTATACTAAAGACCTTAATATTTCGTTGCTCTTCCACAGTGTCTATTTCGATGGGTTGATCTGGAAGATCGAATACCCATTTTTGTCGCAGAAACTTTTGCCATTCCACCATGACTTAAGTGACTCGAGTTCTGAATTATTGAGGCTGAATTATGATCCGTTGCAACATGTCCCCAGCAATCGATCCCCACTAACCGCTGAATTTCCGATACACGGTTGGACACGAATGTTTTCCATTTTGCGGGTGTGGCGCGTATCCAGGCCAGTGCAATTGTGGAATCTGTCCACGCATACGTCCTTACATCAGGAATTGCCAGAACTTCCTTGGTGTATTGTAACAACTCTGCCAACACAACTGCGCCACAAAGTTCAAGACGAGGTAGAGTAATGGTTCGTTGATTTGGTGCTACTTTTGTCTTTGACAAAAGCAGATTGACATGGATTTTGCTTTCACTGTCAAGGACGCGTACATAGACTGCTGCACCGTAAGCTTTCATAGAAGCGTCGCAAAACCCATGTAGTTCGATCGATTTGTTAGTCTTGCTCATCTGGGTCCATCTTGGAATCCGAAGCCGCTCAATAAGATGGAGTTCTCGGAGAAAAGCAGCCCAATCTTTTTTCAAAGCAGCTGGAATGGGTTCATCCCAGTCACAGCCAAGCTCCCATAATCGTTGCATCATAAGTTTTGCGGTGATGATACATGGTGTGATCCAACCTAAAGGATCGAACAATTTGGCTATAGTTGACAGCATAGATCTTTTTGTGGTTGATTCTGTGGAAGGTTGCAAATTTTGATACGAGAAGAGGTCATCGATGGGAAACCATTTGATACCTAGAGTCTTGACATGATTTGACAGGTTAAATGGAAGTTCAAAATCAAGTTCTCAATCCTGAACTGGGATATCTTCGATAAGCTCCTTCGTATTACTCGTCCACTTTCTGAGGTTGAGTTCCGCTGTTGCAAAAAGTTGCTTTGCTTCATCTCTACTCTTTCGAGCTTCTTCAATTGTGTCAGCTCCACTTATAAGATCGTCCACATACATGTCTTCACGGACAGCCTTCGCCCCCTCCGGAAAATTTTCCCTTTCATCATCAGCAACTTTTTTCAAAATTTTTATTGCAAGATATGGTGCACTTGCTGTACCAAAAATAACTGTGTTCGTTTTTAAAATTTTCACAGGTGATGTCTTCTCATCTCTCCACATAATCAGCTGGTAATATCGATCTGATTGACTGACCAAAATTTGCCGATACATTTTTTCAATGTCGGCGGTGAAAGTTACTCGGTGAGCCCGCCATTTCAAAACAAGATCTATGATACTTGATTGCAATTTTGGACCCACAAGCAAGCAATCATTGAGAGATTTGCCATCTGAAGTTTTCGCTGCAGCATCGAACACCACTCGGAGTTTGGTAGAAGAACTTGCTTCTTTGAAAACCGCGTGATGTGGAAAGAAATAGTGGAATGGGGTTTCTAAAACCGCATCATTAGCATCTATCTCTTCCATGTGATGAAGATCTTTGTATTCTTGGATAAATTTCTTGTAGCCTTCAGCAAGTTTGGGATCTAGCCTCTTCTCCAGATGAAGAAATCGTCGTAAGGCGTTTTGTCGACTCGATGGCATTGCTGGATAGCCTTCACCTTTGAATGGTAACTTCACCTTGTAACGCCCGTCAGCTAAACGAGTTGTGTGCTGCTCAAAATGATAGTCACATCACAAGCGACGTTTTCTTCAGTGTCTTGCTTCTGAAAAGGCGTCTCCTCTATCTCCCAAAACTTCTCTAATTGGGAACTCAGGTCCGTTATTTGAACGAAGCTTCGGACTTGCTGGGGAATTTCGGCTGAAACTTTCCCAAACACAATCCACCCCAGTTCTGTGTTTTGTGCTGTAGGCCCATTTCCATCTTCTGGACGTCGAATTTCAGGAAGAAGTATTTCGGCACAAACTTCACTTCCGAGAAGTAAGTCTATGGGTGCAGGCTCATAGAGATGGGGATCAGCTAACGAAAGACCTTTCAGATGATTCCAAATGCCAGGTACCACTCGCTGGGTCGGGAGATGGCCAGTCAACGACTTGAAGACCAAAGACTGTATGGCAGTCTCGAACGTCGAGTGGCGGGAAGCAAATCTTACTTCGACGGAGTGTTGCGCAGTGCCGTTGTTGCCCAACCCTAACCCGCATACCTCAACATTTGTACGCCTCCTCTCCAATTTCAGAAGTTGTGCAGCTGCTTCAGTGATGAACGACTTTTCTGACCCTGTATCGATCAGAGCACGTAAAAGACGTAACTTACCATCTGCTGCTCGTACCTTTACTACCGCTGTCGCCATGAGCACCTGGTGTGCGTAACCACCTTGCGACGCGTAGTAGTTAAATGCATGTCCGTGTGTTGACTGCAGTTGTTTTTGTTCAACCGATGGCTGGAACACAGGAGCATTTGGATTTATAGACGTCTGGAAAGTTCTCGCCTGAGATGTCGAAGCAGTTGAAGGAAGTTGTTGTATAAGTGTGTTGCTTCCAGTTGCATATTACTGTTTTTCATGTAGTAGAGAATGATGTCTTTGTTGGCAAAAGTAACATGAAGTAATACTGTAACACGTTGCAACGAGATGTCCGTAGGACAAGCAATTTTTACATATCTTCAGTCTGCTAACAGTTTCTTGACGACTTTTGACATCCATGTTAAGGAATTGTTGGCACTTTCTCAAAGTGTGTTTGCCTTGACTGCATAATTTACAAGTTAATTGCTCTACGGTGTTGTTCTTGTCTACTTTTCTGGATGGCTGTTTGACGACCTGCGTTTCATGCATAACTTTCGTCTTAGCTGGTTGAACGCGGGGCCTTGTTTTGACGTGTGGCTCTTCTTTAGTCCGGTATGCTGCTTCATGCTCCTGTTGACCAATTACTTCAAGAGTTCGAAAACGAATCTCCAAAAACTCGGTAAATTCCTTAAATGTAGGCAAATCTTTTCTGTTACCTAATTTTTCTTCCCATAATTTTTGACAGGAGTGCGGAAGCTTCTGGAAAAGGAACCAAATAAGGACGGTGTCCCAACTGGAAACAGGAACATCCATTTTCTCTAGCGTGAGACAACATTCCCTCGTGGTGTACAGGAGATCTTTCATACCCGTGGCAGTTTCACGAGTCAAGGATGGTTGACCAAAAAGCGTTTGCATTTGGGTGTGCACCAGAATGCGCTTATGATCGTATCGATCCTTCAGCAATTCCCAAGCCTTATCGTAGCTGGCATTCTCTACAGAAAAATTCTGCAAAAATCGATCTGCATCACCAGTCAAGCACGATTGCAAAAAATGCAGCTTGTCGATGTTATCAAGACTGTTGTTGTTGTGGACGAGAGATTGAAACCTGTCGTGAAAAGCGCGCCAGGTGGTATTTGAACCGTCGAATTTTGGAAGATCTATTCGTGGAAGTCTTATCCCCGAATACTATGATGGTGCAGCTGTAGTTTGGGGCGTAGTACCAAGGTTTGGAGTGTTAGCAACGATTGGTGACGAAATAATAACCTTCCAACCTTCAGAATTCCTTCAATCGAAGGTACACCACTGAAGATTTCAGATAAAGCGAAATATCTTGGTGTGATTCTAGATAGGAAACTAAACTGGAGTCTTAACACTAAGGAACGAGCCAAAAAAGGAATGATTGCATTCTATTCTTGCAACAGAATCTTTGGGAAATCCTGGGGACCAAGTCCAAAAATTATCAGATGGATGTATTTGGCAATAATTAGACCAATACTAACTTATGGTAATCTGGTCTGGTGGAATGCAATTGAGAAAAGCACAAACCTAAAAACTCTGACAAAGGTACAGAGACTTGCGTGCATTGGGATTACAGGAACTATGAAGTCCACTCCAACTGCTGGGTTGGAGACGATACTCAACCTGAAGCCCTTAGACCTCTTCGTACAAGAATCCGCAGCATATAGCGCCTTACGGCTAAACCAGACTAATTCCTGGAAAAACAGCACAAAAGGACATGCTCAGATTCTTCACAAATATTCGAGTGATAGTATCATCACGGACTATAAAACACCCGAATTTGACTTTCATAAACCATTCAAAACTGCTTTTCCAAACAGAGAAGAATGGTTAAGCAATGAACCACACACCAGTGAATCTGCAATAGCATATATACAGATGGCTCCAAAATGGACACGGGTGTTGGTGCAGGTTTCTTCTCAGAATCTCTTGAGCTAAACAACTCAATTAGGCTGCCAAATTATAGCAGTGTCTTCCAAGCGGAGGTCATGGCAGTGACAACAGCTGCTAGACAGGTATCAATGATGGCGATACCACGGGCTGATATCACCTTTTACATTGATAGCCAAGCGGCAATAAAAGCGATTTCTGCCGATATTATTAAATCGAAGCTTGTTACTTGCTGCCGCGAAGAACTAAGGGTTCTTGGCACGCAGCATAATATTAGACTCTGCTGGGTCCCGGGGCACAGCGAGATACCGGGTAATGAAAAAGCCGATGAGTTAGCAAGGCAAGGATCAGCGCTTGACGCCAGTCAAGCCGAGCTAGTCCATATCCCACCATGCGACATTAAAAAGAAAATTTGAGATTCAATTCTAGAAAAATCCAATGAAAGGTGGAGTCTACTTGACACCTGTGATACTACTAGGAAATTATGGCCCTGTTTCAATAAACAGAAGACGGACAAAATTATGCAATTTAGTAAGAAATCCCTTCGCTCTCTTACGAGCATAATCACCGGACATAACTTACTGAAATATCATAAACTTAAAATTAAACTCAGTACAGACGACTTATGCAGGGGATGTGGTGACGAAGAAGTGCACGAAGACACAATGCATTTTCTCTGTCACTGTCCCGCGCTCTGTCACCAAAGAAGAAAACTTCTTGGTTGATACTTCTTTGATAATCTCGAAGATCTATCAAATACACCAGAAGTCCGCATATTGAATTTCATCAATGCCTCTAAATGGCTTGATTAACTATAGAATACATAGGTTTTTATCATGAAATAAGTAATTACACTTAAGGGTAACACAATGGATCTACATTGATCTAAGTGTGACGATGGCTAAATCAATTGGTAGCCCAATAACCTAACCTAACGATTGGTGACGATTTTTCGATTGCTTCCACCAGTTCTGCACTATATTCCAGGTAAATATCATTTATTTGTTCATATATCACCTTTAACTCTTCAATTTTCATATCTTCTTCCAGCATACCACCCCCAACGATGGCTTTATGATAGGTTTTTGCCGAACGAACATCTTCCTCTAACTTGCTTAGACGAGCTGAAGCATAAGATTTTACCTTACGGTCTTGGAGATTTTTTGAAGTTGGTAAGATCCTTTATAACATTATTTGAAAGACCTTTTTGTAGCTCACCATATTTGTAATTTTTGGTTTCAGCCATAATAATATTTATTTTCTTTTAAATCGACAGAAACAACGAAGAAAATCAAATAGACAAGTTTACAACACGTAAAGCAAAACTTACTGCTTGTCTGCAACTGCTACTGATGCTGCTACTGCTGCCGACGTCAACGCTGATGATCGATGATATTTCGATTTGTAGTGTCTCTTCTGGACACTTTTATTAAGAAATTAATTTTAAATTACTTTTAAGTTTAAGTAGATTTTAAGTTAATTTTGTTAAAAAAAAATCAATCAGTGATTAAAAAAAAAACGATTGTTAAAATGCACAATTCAAGTCACGTGACTGTTTTTTCATACGAATCGTAAATTCGTTTTTATATTTTAATGTCTGGGCACACACACCGCACACAATTTGAAATGTTTTTCAATATTTATTGTTCAATAGTTTGTAAAAACTGATTCTAATTTTAAGGCTCGAAGGACCAATGTTAACGACTTGAATTTATAAAAAATAAGCAAACATTTTTCTTTCTGAATAAAACGGCGAAAATAAAAATGCAAACCACTTTGTTTTAGAAATTGAATTTTAATATAATTTTGCTTTGTAATTTTGTACAATCGATTGGTACAATCGCATCATCATTTTTTTTATATCATGTTAACCTTTATTTGCCCTTGACATTTGACATCGCATTTGTGGAACGTATTTTGGATATAAGGATCTGTGGTATGTTTAGCGAAATACCTTTAGACGTCTTAAGAAATAAAAGATTATCGTTTATATTAAAACAAACAAAAATTCCACTTTATTACATAAAAAGTTCTTAATTAAAATTGAATATAAATATAATGTTCTGATACTTATCAAGCGTGTGTATCGTTCGAGGTGAACCAAAAGAAGAAAAATCTTTAAGGAAATTGTCGTAATTAAAAATGTCTAACTGCCTTCCGGCATTTGCTAATCATGTACACTAAGTATAAATATTTAATATTTCTTGTATAGTTAAAACAAAAATTGTTTTTTAGTTTTAGAATGATAAACTAGGGGTCGCCACATTACTCCCCCTCAAATTAGCTTAAATATAATTCAAAATAAAGTTAATTGAAAAATTTATTGAAAATTTAGATAGGCTTACGTATCCTTACTCGTCTACCATATCTGGTTGTATATGTTGGGCTTTGTTGAACGTTCGTATCGACAGGTGGGTTAGTGCCAGAAGATGTGTTGTTTGCGGTTGATAGTTGAGGAAGAAATGCAGTTTTAAGACGATCCAATGAAATTTTTGATGTTCGATTTTTAATTTTAACCTTAAAGTATTTGTCATGTCTGCTAATAACATCATAAGGTCCATCGTATGGTTGTTGGAGTGGAGATTTAACAGAATCATTCCGAATGAAAACATGATCAGCGTTCATTAAACTAGGCTGAATGAAGACGTTGGATGTATCGTGACACGATGTTGATGTTGGACGAACCTTTGTCATAGAACTTCGAAGGTCTTTAACGAACTCAGTCTCGTCTTTGAATGTTCGTTGATCACCAAAGAAATCACCAGGTAATCGTATTGTGGCACCGTATAACATCTCTGCAGGTGTTGATTTGATGTCTTCTATAAAGGTAGATCTGAGTCCTAACAGGATCGACGGTAAAACTCTACACCAGTCCAGAGTTTTGTGACAACGAATTGCAGCTTTTAGAGATCTATGCCAACGTTCTATGATGCCATTACACTGCGGATGATAGGGTGTAGTTTTGAGGTGTTTAATGCCGTAAAATCGTGTTACTTCCTTAAAAACATTGCTCTCGAACTGGCGTCCTAAATCTGTAGTAACTCGTAAAGGTACTCCAAAACGAGATATCCAACCGGAAATGAATGCCATCGATACAGTCTCAGCTGTAATATCTGGAATAGGGAATGCCTCCGGCCATCTAGAATATCTGTCGACGCAAGTAAGAATATGTCGACATCCTTGTGAAGTTGGCAAAGGTCCAACCAGATCGATGTTAATATGGTCAAATCGTGAAAGCGGTGGTGAATACGAGCCAAAAGGTGTTTTATTATGCCTCTGTACTTTACTTTTTTGACATGGTATACATGTCCTTACAGCTTCAGCGATATCTCTTCGCATTCCAGGCCATACGAAACGTTGCTGGATGAGTTTAGTTGTGGCTCTTCTACCTGGGTGCGATAGACTGTGGAGATGTTCAATGATAGGAGTACGCAAAACAGGAGGCATAACAGGTCGTATTTTGTTGGCGGTCACATCACAGTAGAGTAATGATTGACTCTCTGGAATTGAAAAAGACTTGATTAATAAAGAAGTTGAAAAAAATTTACCTTCTTTAAGGGCATCAAGGAATTTTGAATCTTTCGTCTGTTCCTCTGCTATGGTTAAAGAATCAACGGGAGAGAAATTCGAAACCTCTGTTATTCTGGACAACATATCTGCGACCGAGTTATCTTCACCCTTTATGTATCTGATGTCAGTGCTAAATTGAGCAACAAAGTCAAGCTGCCTGAGACGACGAGGTGATGCCTTTTCCGATTTTTGTTTAAACGCGAACATGAGTGGCTTATGGTCGGTCTGTATGTAGAAGTCGCGACCCTCGATTTGATGCCGAAAATGTTTAACAGCTTCGTATACAGCCAGAAGTTCTCTGTCGTAGGTGCTTTGTTTTTGTTGAGAATCTGTCAACTTCTTAGAGAAAAATCCTAGCGGGTATGTGACATTATCCACGACTTGATGCAGGGCAGCACCAATGGCTAAGTCGGATGCGTCCGTGCTGATGAAAATTTCCGCGTTGATGACTGGATGTGACAGTAGCGTTGCCTCTGCCAAATCAGATTTGCACTTCTCAAATGCAAGTTCGGCTTCAGTTGACCAGTTGATAATAGATGTGTCATTTTTTTTATTTCCAGTAATGAGTGCTTGAAGAATCATCTGTTTGTCGACCGCTCGTGGTAAAAAGCGCCTGTAAAAGTTTAACATGGCTAGGAATCTTTTTAATTCCTTAGCCAATTTAGGTTTAACAAAATCTTTAATAACTTTTACCTTGCTGGCAAGAGGCTTAATCCCATCGCCGTTGATTTTATGGCCCAGAAATTCCAGCTCCGATTGACCAAAAACGCATTTTGATGGGTTAATTGCAAGACCAAAGTCTTTTAAACGCTGCAAAACCTGCCTTAAGTGATTCTCGTGCTCTGCTTCTGTAAACGAGGCGACGCAAATATCATCGATATATGGAAACGTGAAGTCTTCAAATCCACGGAGAACTTGATGAATGTTGCGCTGGAAAGTTTGCGCAGCATTGCAGAGTCCATTCGTCATAAAAAGGAATTCTATCAAACCAAACGGGGTTGTTATCGCAGTTTTCGGGATATCACAAGGCTTGAACGCTTTTTGCAGATCTATTTTGGAGAACACTTTTCGACCATGCAAAATGTTGGAAAAATCCTAGATAAATGGTATCGGATATCGATCAGGTTTCGTATTCGCATTGAGAGCACGGTAGTTTCCACATATGCGCCATTCTCCATTTGCTTTTTTGATCATATGTAGAGGACTGGCCCAATTACTCTTCGTGGGTCGACAAATGCCCTTTTCCATTAAAAACCTAAATTCTGTTTGAGCGGCTTTGTATTTTTTAGCATCAAGGCGACGTGGACGAGAAAACACTGGTGCACCTGTAGTTTCGTTGTGATGCGTTGTTCCTGTGGTGTTAATCGGATTCCTATTTATATGGACGAGCTCTTGGAAATCTGCCAAAATATCGGCAAACGGTTGGTTAGTGTCGAATGATTTTATAGTTACCTCTGTGGTGCTGACGAGTGATGTATTCGTCTTAGTTTCAAGCTGAGTTGTGCTGTCAATTAATCGATTGCCTTTTAGATCAATGAGGAGGCCAAACTTTCGAATAAAATCAGCTCCTATGATCGGTCGTGTGACGTCTGCGACAACAAAAGTCCAGCTAAATGCTCGTCTCAAACCTAAGTTGATTGTCAAATGCTTCTCACCATATGTTTTTATGGCACTACCGTTAGCTGCAAATAAAGTTGATTTCGATGGAGAAAACCTCTCGTTGTACGAAGGTGGTATAACGGAGACATCGGCTCCGCTGTCGATGAGAAAACTTTTTTTGCATGACGAGTCATAAACAACTAATCTGTAAATTTGTTGACCAATGCGTTGTTTAGTGGGAACATTGGGCAACGGATCATTAATTAGTTTTTTGGATGACGTTTGAAAGAGCATGGCTCACGACAATTTCTGGCATTTGTGCCAAATCTTTTATGAAACCAGCAAATGATGTCGTCTTTGTTTCGATCACGTGAGTATGAGTGCGGTGTACTTGAACGATGTGCACTACGACTACGGCGACTGTAATTTTCTCTACCTCTTGAAATTTTCATAAGCTCATGCAGCTGGGAACTAAGTTGTTGCACTTGTTCTTGCAAAGAAAGTGACGTATGCGTTGCAGATGAAGTGATTGATTGGTTACTTGCACGTGGTGTAGAAGTAAGTGCAATTGTACTTGAAAACTCGCCGATTTCCATTATTTTATCGGCAAGCTTAGACAATGCTGCAAGCTCTTCACTGGAAGCCTGTAAAATAGCACGCACTTGAGGTGGCAGTCTCTGCAGCCATAATGATTTTAGAAACTCTGAATTGATTTGATTCTCACCTAGATCTCGTAATTCATTTAAGAGTTGAGATGGTCTCTTGTCACCTAGGTCAACCTCAGAGAGAAGTTTTTTTATTTTTCGCTGCTCAGAGTCTTCAAATCTCTCAATGATTTGTGCCTTCAGATTTTCATATTTATTTTCGACCGGGGGGTTCAAAACAGCATCGGAAACCTGTGTTAGCACTTTAGATTCGATTGCTCCAATTATTGTGTTGAATTTAGATGAGTCTCCTGTTATTTTTCTAGACTTAAATTGAGCCTCTATTTGTGCAAACCATATTTGCGGCTTCTCATGCCAAAACGGTGGAATGCGAATTGCAATATTAGAGACAATTTCTGGATTAGAGTTGATGTCGGTGGTGTTATCGTCTTGCTTTTGGTTGGGAATTCCATCGGCTGGCTTTTCTCCATCGGTCATCTTTGCTCAGATTTTTCGTACACGCGTTTTAATAAATATTCAAGCTCAGGTTCGGGGTCACCAATTGTGGTGTGTTTAGCGAAATACCTTTAGACGTCTTAAGAAATAAAAGATTATCGTTTATATTAAAACAAACAAAAATTCCACTTTATTACATAAAAAGTTCTTAATTAAAATTGAATATAAATATAATGTTCTGATACTTATCAAGCGTGTGTATCGTTCGAGGTGAACCAAAAGAAGAAAAATCTTTAAGGAAATTGTCGTAATTAAAAATGTCTAACTGCCTTCCGGCATTTGCTAATCATGTACACTAAGTATAAATATTTAATATTTCTTGTATAGTTAAAACAAAAATTGTTTTTTAGTTTTAGAATGATAAACTAGGGGTCGCCACAGATCCGTCTTCATCATATAAATGGTTAGTTCTGTTCGTGTACATCCGTACAAGGATGTTGTTATGGTAGGTAAAGGGTAAGGATAAGCATAAAATTCTGGATAGTAAAGAAGTGGTTTCAAGAGTTTTTTTGAGGGTAAATAATAAAATAATAAAAGTGATATTTAAAACAATAGGTAGATGGGTAGGAGTTACGTCTGAGACTCCACCATTCACCTTAAACCCGTTATTCCCCACACGCCCCTTGCCTAACGGCACATTCACAAATTCCTAACGGATTCCCACGCCATTTTTGCTAACACAGCAAAACCAATCCAGAATGGATACACCCCTTTTCCCTTCCACCTTTGTGCACCTTTGTACCAATGTTGTTTTCGCAATCACCGAATCATTCATAAATTGCAGCATCTGGTTTGGCTTCGTTATTTTGCATTTATATTTTCTGATCGTAAAAAAAAAGTACATACATTTAAATTAAATTACAACATAATAAAAATAAACAAATAGGTAAATTACTTAAATCACATGAAATTATTAGTATATGGGCCATCATTGGCAATATGTTTTGAGAAATTGGAGACGGTTATTAGGTATATTATTTCCGGTAAAAGGCTGTAGGCAAATGTGGTTGTTATTCTTCTAGTAACACTGGGAGGCCCTTTGAAATTCAAAGCTTTTTTTCTTGGCAGGATTTTTGGTACGTATTTCTTTTTATACCGGTTGATGTAATGGTACTCTTGGTGGCTTCCTGGCAGGCTATGATCAATGTGGCGTTTTTTTAAACCGTTTTCTTCGCTGGGTTTTCTTATTGGCATACCGCGAGGAATTCGAGGATCAACTAACTCAGGAAGAAGCCAGACGTTGTAAAATTTTGAAAGCTTAGCTATAATTTTAGCGTTCCAAAAATTATCGTCTCGTTTAATTTCCTCCACATAAAGCTCGTACTGACTACTACTCCATACAGCAAATATGCATATGTTCTTGTCACAAATGTGCAGTTGACCCTGAATTTGAAAATAATAGTTGTGCTTTTTATTGGACACAGTATGCTGCCATCTTGAGAAATTCTGATGTATTTAAGTGATCCGCTTTTAATGGCTTCCACAGTGTGTCTTCCGGCAATGGAGTAAGGACACTTTATTTCGCAAAGTGACTGTTTATCAAGGATCCCATCCGGTGTGGCTCCAAGAAAACTGTGTTCCCTATCGCTTTATCTGGCTCTCCAATTGAATTCTGGCTGTGTCCTCGTTAATTCTTCCGTGTAATAAGGAGGGGGTTGAAAGCTCCTGAGGATGTGCAATTCTTTTCACGTACCCGTCTAACTTCTTCGCCTTACATATGCTTCCAAATAAAGATTAAGTAAGCATAAGCTTTCGCGTTTCGCACCATATTTTATTGTTTGCTTGGCCCAAAATCTGTTGTTCAATAAGAGTACTATTTAATTGATTGTCCTGCAGCTTATTGAAAATACTCTCTTTTTCTGACATGAAGTCCTCGAAATTTATGTCAGGCTGGTTGCATCCAGAACCATAGCCAATATCATCTGTTCTAACAGCTCTGCTTATTTTAAAATAAGTTTTCCCGCTCCGGTAAAGTTTTCTTCTTGCCTTTCTTGTCTGATTAAGAGATATGTTTTTTTTCTTAATCTTTTTAATTCCAGCTTTTTTATTTTTGATGTTGGGGTTCTTCCTTGAATCCACTTTTGGAATTCGGTGTTTGTCTTTTTGAATTAAAATGTATTACAGCTGAAGTATAGCGATTGGAATATTGCCCACCAAGAGAGAAGTTTATTCGTTTTCCTCCAACAAGTTTTGCAACGATGGAGTTGTACTGCTCTGCCAGATTATTGTTGTAACCGAGGAACAGACTTTGGGCATGGAATATGAGCCTCCTTGTTGGATTCAATTTGGCATGTTGGACCGCCTTATTCCACCCCCATTCAACAATTTCCCGACAAAAATCCATTTACCTTTATTCAATTAATTATTTATTTATTTATTTGTCTTTTTTTGTATACATACATAGGGGAGAGTGGGGCAAGAAGCACCACTTAAGCTTTAGACGCTCCTAATTTTTTTTCTTTTCATAAAAGGGAAGCAAATATTTTTTTAAATAATACTTTAACCTTTGAACTCCAATATAGTTAGCAATCCCAATAGTTAAACTAGTATATATAGAGATATATACATATATATGACCTTAACTCAAAAGTCCGTTTTGCCCCACTAGCGGGGCAAAAAGGACCTTTGAAAGGGGCAAAATGAACCACTGATTTCATTTAACTTTGGTATTGAAAACAATCGGCATGGCATTAAAAACACTTATATTTTATTGAAAGTATTAAAAACTTTAAAATAAAAATAAAGTCATGAAAAGCAAATAAATTTCATTGTAAAAAAGCTTGGGGTGCTTTTTATATCATATTTCTATACTAACTCTATGTTTACAAATATAACTACTAATCATATATTTACAACAATCGATATCGAGCACCCCACGCTTTTTTACAATGAAATTTATTTGCTTTTCATGACTTTATTTTTATTTTAGAATTTTTGAAAATTATTGAAACATATTGATGAGTTAGTATACTTCTTATAACTGTTGAATAAAATATAAATTAAAATTTATTTTCTGATTTTTAGTTCGATTTGCTATTAAAGCGTGTTTTTTTAGTTTTTTTTAAACTATATTTTATTTTTCACTTTTTAGTTCGATTTGCTATAAAACCGTCTTTAATATGTACAGATGTGTTAACAGTTGCATCTCCATAGAAAAGATATTCAAGAAATTTTATGTTGCCAACATAAACAGCGAGACATAGTGGTATAACTTTATTTGCGAACAAGTCTTATGAATTATTTCGTAATCGAACCATTTCATCTAATGCTTAAAACCACTAATCCTGACAATCCTAATCAGGATAATTAGATAAGCTTATCAAAATATTGTATTGTCCGTGGTCGTTGCTAAGTCTACAACATTTGAAGTAAATCTGATCGCTTAAAGTGCGGCAAAATTGAGCCCCAACGAGTCAGTTACATACATACAAACAAACAAACAAACATACAGGTGAAACTAATAAAAGCGTGTTAAAAAAGAAGTAGGCTTCATATTGTGAAGGTCTTGGAGAAAAGCAGGCTTATCTTAGAATGTTGTTGTTGTTGCTTTGCTTTAAAATTGGAAAATTGGACCAGTAGTCCGTTTTAACCCACGACGCGACGTGGTGGAACGTGCTGATGATAGTACTATGCAAATTTATATACAATGTACATATATACAAACATTTCACTCTTGATCAGTGCATACGGTGTTTTTGTTTCCCCCCTAGTGGTTATATCCATATACATACATATAACTACATTGAATTAAATCGGTTGTTCACAAGTGATCAGATATACATATACGTACATATATATATTTTTCTACCTATCATATTATATCATATGTAAATATTTTGGGTGTCTGGGTATTCTTTTTTTTGCATATCAATAGAATTGGGAAGGATTGTTTTTGCGTTTTTCTTCTTCTTTTCTTTTGGTCATATCGAGATCGAGTTGTTTACTATTTTTTTTTTGTGCGTTTGGTGATGCTGATAACAATCGCTTTATCTACATACATACATACATACATACATATGCTTACATATTATTGTGCTTGAACTTGAATTCAATTAAATCTGTTGCATTTACAGTAGGGCGACTGAAAATCGGCACATTTTTTTTTACATTTGAATTTTTTTTTCGTAGTGAATTAAATTATTTTTTTTTGTGACATTTTAATATAAATTCAGTTTATTCATAAGTTTTATTACAGTCCGGTGCATGAAATTTGGCATAACTACATATAAAAAAAAATTTTAAAGAGTTTTAATTAAATAAAATTCGCATGTTTTAAATTTAATTCAAATCTACTTTTCTACGAAGGTTATTTACAGTCCGGAAACTGACACACCTATAATAATTACAAAAAAAAAGGATTAAACAAAGATTTCTTAATTTAGTCGGATTTTTTTTTGTCTTTTATTTTATTTAAATCAAATTAAAAATTGAATTTTGATTTAAACTACAGTCTAGTGCCTATAATCCGGAATTTTATTTATTTTTTTTTCTTCCTTTTTTTAATTAAATCTAATTGGAAAGTTTATTTAAAGTACGGTCACTAAGAATTTACCTATTAATAATTTTTTTTTGTTTATGTAATTCAAATAAATAAGAGTTGCCATTTTTTTAATTCTTTTTTCTTTCGTTTTATAATAAGTTTAATAAAGCAATCAACTGGTTGTTGATCCGTTGCTTTATTGCTTTTTAATTGAATAAATTATTTATAATTTTTTTCTCGGATTTTATTTATTTATTTTGTTTTACGAGCACAATAATATGGACGTTAATAGATTAAATAAAGAAGAACTCGTCTATGAGTTGAAAGCCCGTGGTCTTAAAGAGGGCACCGTCGATGTGATTAGGTCAACGTTAAGATCCTTAAGGATTCTTGAGCATTCGGGTTCTATTCCTTCGGAGTCCCCCCACTATCCTTTCTCTTTCGAAGATGATTTCAAGGCTGTTCAAGCCAAAATTGTTGAAATTAAAAACCTATTGAAAACCCCTCCGAAAGATCCGAAGTCGTCAGAGTTTTTAAAAATCCAAGTTAAAATTGAGTGGTCGTTAGGAAGAATCGGCAGGGCGAAGGCCGAATCTTCCGGTGAGGTGAATGACGTAGCCGATATAAGGGGAGAGTTGTTGTTGCTGATGGGAGCATTTCTCGAAGGGGGTGTGGAACCATCCCAGGAATTGGGGTAAAATAAAATCAACACGTCGACAGCAGTTTTGGGTGTGTTACCAGCTGTAGAGGTCGGTCGACGTGCGAGTTCAGGATCCCAACTACAGGATGAACCCTGTGACCGGAATCCTGAGCGAATTGAAAAATGGAACTTGAAGTTTTCTGGTGATCGGACCGGTTCATCAGTGAATTCTTTTATAGAATGGGTAGAGGAACTCAGGGAATCTCGCGGAATTTCGGAGGCACGGGTTTTCAGATCAGCGGTGGATCTTTTTACTGGGAAGGCTCTTCTTTGGTTTAGGGCGATCAAAGACTCAATTTCAACATGGGATGAGTTGGTTAAGGAACTGAAGTTGGAGTTCTTGCCAGCCAACTATGACGATCTTTTATTGGACGAGGTTAGGCGGCGTACCCAGGGTAGAGATGAGTCAATGGGGATGTATATTGCACTCATGAAGACCATTTTTAAAAGATTCTGTGAGCCTTTGAGTGAGAATAGAAAATTGTCTATTCTCTCGAAAAATATAACTCCTTTCTATCAGACGCAGTTGGGGCTGGCTGATATCAAATCAGTCAACGAGCTTGTTGCGTTGGGTAGAAGGCTAGAGACAATAAGGTCGAATGTAGAGTCTTTCGTTCCTCCATCTTCTTCTGGTCGCAACAGGCAGGCATTGGAGCCTGACGTTGCTTATCTTGCTGCCGTTCAGGAAGCAACCGTTGCAGTTAATCCTAACCCAACACCCAACCGAACCATTCGTTGCTTTAACTGCAATAGGGAAGGACTTTTTGCTAATTCCTGTTGCGCTCCTCGGCGTTGTTTTGGCTGTGGGACTACGCGTACAACCCGACGTGATTGTAGACGCTGTTCGGGAAACGCTCAACGGTCTCTTGGGCCAGCATGACAAGAGCACCATTCGCCGGAATTAAATAGGTCGCCTGCTGACGACCAGCTGGCACAACGCGTACAATTAGGTTTCACGTTAGATACAAGTGGGGATGATAGACGTCCTTACTTGGGGGTAAACATTTATGGCATACGGTTTTTGGGGCTTTTGGATTCTGGGTCATCGCGAACGATCATCTGTAGGGATACCTGGAAGGTTTTAAAAGACTTGAACTTGAAGTTGGATGATTTAGTTGTGAAACAGGTTCATTTAGCAGATGGTGCAGGTATGGGAGTCTTGGGAGTGATAAATCTACCAATCGTTGTCGAGGGCAGATCAGTCTTAGTTGAATGTTTAGTTATACCCAACCTACCGCGTGCAATGATACTTGGTGCAGATTTTTGGGCACTATCGGGAATCGTCTCGGATCTTCGATCTCGCATGTGGAGTTTTTCGAGTCAGCCTTTACGGTACCGGGTAGGGGACTTTTTCATTTCAAGCGAATGCCTTTCGGTTTACACAATGCCCCTGCAACTTGGCAGAGGTTCATTGACAGCGTTCTAGGGCCTGAATTAAAACCATACGTTTTTGTGTATCTTGACGATATTATTATCGTTACACACCATTTGACAAACATCTAGAAATTCTCAACGAAGTTTGGCGGAGATTAAAAAAAGTGCAACTTTTGCAGACCTTCTCTTAAATTTTTAGGCTACGTGGTTGATCGGAACGGGTTACACGTCGACCCGGAAAAAGTTGAGAGTATGGTGAGAATACCAGCACCCAAAAACGTTAAAGAAGTAAGAAGTTTTGTGGGAACCGTTTCGTGGTACAGGCGCTTCGTACCAAATTTCGCTGCACTCGTCAAGCCTTTGACTGATTTGCTCAAGAAAAGCAAAAAGTTCGCGTGGACACAAGAATGTGAGGATTGTTTTCAAAAACCAAAAGAATGTTTAATTTCTGCTCCCGTTTTGACATGTCCTGATTTTAAACTTCCATTCGTGGTTCAAACCGACGCTTCTGATTACGGTATCGGAGCCGTACTCACACAAACTTTTGAGGAGGGGGAAAAAGTAATATGTTACTTAACAGTGGCGTGGCGTGAATAATCGCAAAAGGTAAGTCGAAGAAAAGTAAACTGCAAATGTATGTCTAAAATTTTTTCGTGCAATGTACTTATATCTGCTTATCAAGCCTAAAAAGTTGAGCAATTCAAGCCAATTTTGTTATACCATCAAGTCATTAATGTAGAAAGTTGGAATGAGCTCAAGGCATAATAAAAGCGGCTTCGAAAGAAACCTTTTTGGCAGATGCAAATGCGATATCTTAAATAAAATTTTGGTATTTAAAAAAAAAAATAAGGAACTTCACAAATATTTCTTCATTAATAAATTAAAAAAATAAATAAAATAAATTAAACTCTTCATAATAAATTAAAAATGTGAAAAGTTTGACTAAACTGTTCTATTCTTATTTATATTCTAAGGCTATTCTACGATCTTTTTTATTAAATTCAGCAAGAACTTTTTCGTAAAACTCAGGTCTACTTTTTATTTTTAAAAGAAGTTTTTTTTCTATAGATAGTAGTGCTAAATCAGAAAGCCTATTTTCTCCTTGCGAATTTCTTAGATAAGTATGAATTCGCTTTAGAGCTGAAAAAGATCTCTCCACGGAAGCAACAGTTATCGGTAGTGTTAAAAATAAACTACTCAAGTTAAAAATTTGCGGAAATGTGTCATTCAATATTTCATTTTTAAAATGCTTATGAAGTGCTAGAACTTCAAGGTGTCGAAGAGAAGGTGTTGTATATAAAACTCTAAGTTCGTTTTTTAAAGCTGTAAAATCGAAAACTCCAGGGAAAAAATTTATAAGGGAAGATATTTTTTCATCTGGATTTGAAATTGCAAAATTATCATATTTCGATTAATTTAGTAAATCTAAAAAAATTAAACTTGTAAAGGATTTATATCTTGAATTAATTTGGGATATAATATTGTCCTTTATTTCTACAAAAAGACGTTTGTAGTGTGTTTTTGAATCGATTTCGAGCATTCTTCTTTTTCGTGGCGGCTGAGCAAAATCCTTCAAACTTTCAAAAATTGATTCAAATTTGTTCAGAAAGTCAGAGCAAAGCCAAGACTCAAAACTTTCGATTTCTCTTTTTGCAAATTCAACATCCGTTTGCTTATTTTGAATTAAATTAAAAAGAATATCAATCTTAGCAAAAATTTTGGAGAGAGTATTGAGAAAAAAGCAGGCGTATGATTTTATAAGATTCATGTTGTAAGGAGAAGGAGTTTGAAAGTATGTATATTATTTGTAAGTGGGAATTTCAAAAGGTAAGTCGGAAATAATCGACTTATATGGACACCACGCCACTGGTGCACTGTTAGCTAAACGTAACATTCTAGTTATTGGGTTAAAATGGGCATAATTCTTACGGTGAGTAGGAAGACAAAAGAAGGGAACAGATCTAAGATCTGTTACGTGGATTGGTGTTAAAGAAAACTAATTCAAGAAGGGGCGGGGAATCGATGGCTCCAGTGAAAATTTGGTGAATAAAAAGTATGTCTGCAACAGTACGACGTTTAGCGAGGGTGTTTAAATCAATTAAAAGTAGAAGATCCTCGTATGGGGGGAAAAAAGGATCAGACCATGAGAGATTTCGTAGAGCAAGCGGAGAAACCTACGTTGCACTGCTTCAATTCTAAGTGAGTGGGTGATTTGATAAGGGGACCATACTTGACTGGCATACTCAAGAATAGGTCTGACATATGTGGTGAAGAGTGATTTAGTTACATATGGGTCTGATCTTTACACCAGCGTTTTACAAAACCGAGGGAAGAGTTTGCTTTAGCGATAATATTGTCAATGTGGGAACGGAAATTGAGCTCTGTTGGAGCTAATCAAATCATCCTAAAATCTATTATTTTAATTACTATTTTTATATAAATGTATTTAAACTATTCAATTAACTATTCAACTTGCTATTATTTCAATTCAAATTTAGCGCCTAAATTATACCAATCGCCATAATTATCAATATTGAATTCGCCCTAAAATTGTATTTGTAAAATTAACGTAAGTTCTATCTCTAAAACTACTAGAAAAAATATGTGTATAAATAGAAGCTTTGAAATGGAATAAATTCTTCTTCTTGTATCAAACCCTAAGGGGAAATCACTGCCTTTGCTTTCAACCTCGCTATAAAGTCTTATCGTTTTTCGCTCGTTTCGTATGGTTTTTTTTATCGGCCATTTCTAAGTCAAATTCGATTTTATAGTAAAAAGTACAAGTTGGTACAGTTTGAATCTTCGTAAATTTTGATTATTTCGCTACCGTTAATTAGTTAACGCATCAACCAGGATCGAATCTATCTTTTACTATCGACAAGAATAATATAGAGATCCCGGGTTGACGGTCAACTTCATTTGATCGTTCATTTTTTGGCGCCCAACCGTGTTAAAAAGTGGTAATCCACAGTATAAGAAACCTATAAAAGTGTGAATTAAAAATTCATCGGTTTACATATATATATAGACAAAAGACAAAAAACAGTGTTAAAAAACTATAAACTTCATTAAAAACTATATATATATGTTTATTGTGTATACATATAAAAAGACATTGATCATTTTATCGTCGCGCTTCGGTTTCGGTTTCGTGAGTGCATGGTGCAGGTGAAAATCCCGGGGACAACGGAGAAACAAAGTCCAGGAAAATCCCAGCAACATCCAAGAAGGAAGAAACCCGAAGAGAATCTACAAAAAATTGTGGAAGATAAGTATTACATCTTCCACCAAGGTATACGTTTGTCCAATTTAATTCTAATGTGCGTTGCAGCTTGACAAAAATCTAAAATCAAACACATAAAACGTCTATTCTAAACTAATTAAAACAAAAACGCACCTTGGATATAAAAAGGACATTAAAATTGTTACATATTCAAACTAAATATATCTACATATTTAAACTACATATGTATATATAATATATTCTACATACATATATTTATTGGACAACATATCGCAAATTATTATTATTATTTAAAATACAAATTTAAAATCAAATCTACAAATCATATAATATAAAATAGTCTTGCAATTTCGAGCAATCGGTAGTGCTTTCATTGGATTAAATTTGATATAATCCACAAGAGAAACATACGATCCCCAACATAATTTAATAGACGAAAAGCTTTCTCTCATTTTCGAAATTCAAATTTCTTTCTAACTCGCCGCCTATCCACCACCACACCATTGCATTTATCGTCGTTTCGCTCCATTCGATCTTACACTCGCGCTTACCTGCTGCACCAGTCATACATAAGCTTTCATCCACAATTTCGCTCCATAGTATACATACCTTCTTCGATTAGAACTTGCTTTCAGTGCATCGATCCTCATTTCGCCCACACATCATCACCCATTGCACTTGGTAATCATCATCGTCGTCGTCGTCGTCGCGGGAGATCTTGCTGCATGATCATTGCACTGAAAGAGCTTTTAATTCAATTGGATTTTTGTCGTTGATTGCAATAAAATTTTATTCGTTTTTTTCGGAGGATACTCATCACAACCCTTGAACTAAAAGTTTATTTTTAAAATAAATTTGCTACTTGCTATAACTCAACGAAAATATTTTTAACTTCCACAATCAATCTTTTGAAGTCGATTCGCCGTGGGATTTAAATTGTTCAGGCAGATTTTGTTGGGAAAAAACTAATCTTGAACAGGGTTGCCAACAAGTGTTCTTTAATAAGTTACAACGAATTTAACTGATTTTCATTTAAAATTAAATCGTTTTAATTTCTACTGTCGCTCTTCGAGAAATAGTTAAAAAATAAAATATTTTTAAAATGACTGAACCAACTCTAGATGAATTGAAACAACAACGTGCTTCAACCAAGGGAAGCATTACCCGTATTAAAAATATCGTAGAATCCAGTTCAATTTTAACTCCAACTGAGCTTGAGTGCCGCCTAGGGATTTTAGAGTCATATTTCAAACAAATTTTAGTTTATCAAACAAAAATTGAAGTTTTAGTTCCTAATGACACTTGTAGAGGTGAAATAGAAGATTTATATATCACAGCAAAAGCAAAAATTCTTTCACTTTTGGGAACAAATAGGCGGAGTAGTGTTGCAGATATGACTTTAAGTATTCCACATTCAACTAGTCATCTTCCGAAACAACGCTTACCAAGGTTCAGTGGGAAATATTCGGATTACAAGAATTTTATAAATTCTTTTAACAATCTTATAGAAAACGATTTAAGTTTAACAAAAATTGAGAAATTTAATTATTTGTTGTCGTGTCTGACCGATCAAGCTCTTGGTACAGTAAAGGCATATCAAGTAACAGAAGATAATTATTCGAAGGCGCTTCAAAGTTTAAAGGATCGTTATGATAATGACTGCCTCATCTTCTTAGAATACATTTCGCAACTTATTGAATTACCAAAGGTTTCAAAGGCTTCTTCAGTTTCGTTGAGGAGTCTAGTGGACAATATTTCTGCACTATTCAGTTCCTTGCTTTCGATAGGTTCATACGAAAACATATGCAATGCAATCATAATCCACATTGCCATATCAAAGGTGGACCAAGACACACAGTCTAAATGGGATGAGCAACTTGACTACAAGAAGTTGCCTGAATGGAAGGAATGTGCTAGCGTGCTCAACAAACGGTGTCAGTTCCTGGAGGCTAGAGATAGCAAACAAAGTCGTTCGGATTCAACTTTAAAACCAGCCATCAAATCAAGGCCAACTTTCGTGAACCATCATAGACCTCAAACTTCTCTAGCTGTTAGCCAACGAACTTGCATTCATTGCGGAGACAAGACCCATTCGATTACAAGTTGTAAAAATTTTCTCGAGCTGTCCGTCATGGATCGCTTTTGGAAATCCAAAAAATTAGGTCTATGTTTGAATTGCTTAGGTAAAGGGCATAATGTTTCTAGATGTCCATCGCATTATAAGTGCCAGGTTTGCAAACAACCACATCATAGTCTTTTACATAGAAATCGAATAGATCCTGTTACTGATGGTACTGATGCTCAACAACACACATCTCAGCCAACTTCGTCAGCTGCAGTGCACTCGGCACTGGAAAGGGAGTGTATTCCTGAAGGTCAAGTCATCCTTGCAACTGCTTTAGTTCTCGTAACAGATGCATCAGGAGGTTTTCAGTTGGGTAGGACCTTACTTGATTCAGGTTCTCAGGTTAATTTTATAAATGAGAAATTCGCTAACTCACTCGGAATACAAAAGGACAAAAAGGTCGTGGACATCATAGGAATTGGTAAAACAGAAACAAAAACAAAACATCAGACACAAACTACAATTCGCTCAAGATATTCCAATTTTGAAATCACTCTAGAATTTTTAGTCGCCCCATCTATCACGGGGTATCAGCCTGAAGCAGCGATTAATGTAAGCAGTTGGAATCTTCCGTTGAACTTAGAGCTTGCAGATGAAAGTTTCAATTAACCTAGTCAAATAGATTTGTTGTTAGGGGCAGAAGCATTTTTTGAACTACTCGAATCAGGTCAAGTTAAATTAGGCCAGGGACTGCCGTCATTACAAAAAACGGCTCTAGGATGGATTGTATCGGGAAGATACAGAACAGAAGTCAGCAACAAGAGAAAATCATGCTTCATCAACTCAAAAGAAGATTCACTTCATAGATACGTTGAAAAATTCTTTGAATTAGAGGAGATTCAGTATCTTAAATCAAATGGTCTGAGGAGCAAACTGAATGTGAAAATCATTTCAGAAATACTGTAGAGGTTCTTCCAATTGGTCGTCTTATGGTCCAACTGCCTTTGAAGAAAGATCCTTCTTGTCTTGGAGCTTCTTATGACATCGCATTTCGAAGGTTTTTATCTCTTGAGCGCAGATTATCTAAAAATACAGCTTTGAAAACACAATATGTATGCTGGTATCCAATCCAAATCTTGAACAAACTCATTATTACTTGTCACATCAATGTGTAGTACGGCCTGATAGCGTAACTACTAAATTACGCGTAGTTTTCGACGCGTCTTGTCGCACTTCTTCGCAAATTTCCTTAAACGGAATCCTCATGGTTGGTCCTACAATACAGGGTGAACTTCTCATAACACTACTTCGTTTTCGATTATATAGATATGCTTTGACTGCAGACATAGTTAAAATGTATCGACAAGTCTTGGTTCATCCATCGCATAGAAGTTTGCAGTATATTTTGTGGAGAGAAAATCCACAAACTCCTATACAAACATACCAATTAAACACCATCACATATGGTACTTCATCGGCTCCGTTCCTTGCAATTCCTTGTTTACAATACTTGGCAGATACCAATCAAGACCGCTTCAGCTTAGGTGCTTCATGTCTTAGAACAGACTTTTATGTGGACGATATGCTAACTGGGGCAGACGATTTAGAAACGTTAACTCGCAAAAGGAACGAAGTAGTTTCCATCTTGAATTCTGCTGGATTGGAGCTGTCAAAATGGAACAGCAATCATTTTTCGTTGATTCAAGAAGCTACAAGAAAAGAAATTAAGCTTACCGAATCAAACCTAACAAGTACTTTAGGTATAGCTTGGAATCCTAGTACTTATCAATTTAGTTTTTCGTACAAACCGAACCAAACATATACAAAATATACTAAAAGATCGATTCTCTCACTTGCATCTTCACTTTTTGATCCAATGGGTTTGCTAAGTCCCATCATCATTCGAGCAAAAATAGTTCTCCAGCAGCTTTGGATAGAAAAACTGGATTGGGATGACTCCATTCCAGAAGCAATCGATGCAGAATGGCGTCAATTCATCAATGATCTTCACTCACTCAAAAATTTGAATGTTCCTCGATATGTTTTCCTTGAAAACAGAATAAGTTTTGAAGTCCATGGTTTTGCAGATGCGTCAATGAAGGCTTATGGGTGTTGCATATATTTGCGAAGTTAAGATTCCTACGGATCAGTTACTATGAAGCTGTTAGTTGCAAAATCTCGAGTTGCACCCGCAAAAAAGAAACAGCTTCCCAGACTCGAACTTTGTGCAGCACACCTTCTAACGAAACTCTGGGTCAAAATTCCAAAAATTATAGATACAAACTACTCGAAGACGTACTTCTGGATTGATTCGACAATCGTGTTGCATTGGATTTCTACTCACTCGTCGAAATTAAACACGTTTGTTGGAAATCGAGTAGCGGAAATCCAGGATATGACAAAAGATGTCATTTGGAGACATGTGCCAACACATGACAACCCTGCAGACGTAGTTTCGCGAGGATGCACTGTAGAAGAGATAACGAATTCCATTTGGTTTGAGGGTCCATCATTTCTGGTCAAAGCAGAAGAAGAATGGCCATCCACAGCAGAAATCGTTCTTTCTCCAGAAGAAGTTTCATTAGAGAAAAGAAAAACAGCGCTGAGTTGTCAACAGCTCGAACCAAACTATTATCTCGACCTAATAGAAAGAGTGAGCTCGTATAAAAAACTAATACGAATCTTTGCATACGTCAAAAGGTATCTCAACCTACGAGTATGGAGAATACCATTTCCAAGTGAATATCTGACATCTTACGAGCTAGAAAACTCGCTTAAAACCATCGTTTATGTTATCCAAAAGAAGTACTTTTCGCAAGAAATTGAAGCAATTAATTCAAATAAATCACTTAAAGGATCCATTAAATCTTTAAGTCCGTTCATCGATATTGATGAGTTCAGTGGTATTCGTTTGTTAAGAGTCGGAGGCCGATTAAAGCATGCGAACATCCCAGAGGAAAGCAAGCATCCACTTTTACTGCCAAAGGAGTGCAGTTTCACCAAAACTCTCGTTAGACATTTTCATCTTTTAAATTACCATGCAGGTCCAAAGGCTCTTGTCGCTTTAACGAGACAAACCTTTTGGATTGTTAATGTTCGTGAAGTAGCACGATGGGTCGTCCGAAATTGACAACACTGTGCCAGGTACAGGCCAAAGCTATTCGAGCAGGTAATGGGAGATTTGCCTGCAGCTAGATTAACCCAATCTCGCCCATTTTTATGTTGCGGAGTGGACTTTTGTGGTCCAATATACACTTATTACAAAATACGTGGCACGGTGCCATACAAAACATATGTGGCTGTCTTTGTTTGCTTTTCGTCGAAAGCTGTATCTGATCTTTCAGCCGATGCTTTTATAGCTGCCTTAAAAAGGATGATAGGTCGTAGAGGTCTCCCTAAAACCATTCATTGCGACAATGCGACAAATTTTGTTGGCGCTCAATCAAAATTAAAAGAACTGCTAGATATGTTGTTCAAACGTTCTAATCAAGAAAATATTATAAATTTCTGTTCTAATGCTTCCATAAATTTCCATTTTATACCCCCCAGGGCACCTAATTTCGGTGGAATTTGGGAAGCGGCCGTAAAAATAGCAAAAGGTCATCTTTATCGCAGTCTTGGCGGTGCGAAACTGAACTTTGAAGAGCTGACAACGGCACTGGTAGAGATCGAGGCCATTATGAACTCCAGGCCAATTACTCCAATGTCTCCTGATCCCAATGATCTGGAAGCCTTAACGCCAGCCCATTTCCTAGTTGGGTCATCTCTCAGAGCGATTCCGGAACCAAGTCACGAAGTTTCTGATATTAGCTATCTGGAACGATGGCGTCGAATCAATGCTGTTAAAACCCACTTCTGGAAGCGGTGGTTATCAGAATACGTCCTAGAACTCCAAAATCGTGCCAAATGGACAACTTCAACTCCAAACCTCGAAATTGGTAGTCTCGTCATCATCCATGAAGATAACTTGCCACCCCAAAAGTGGCTTATGGGAAAAGTCATCAAACTAATCAAGGGTCCTGATGGTCGTGTACGAGTAGCCGATATCAAAACGTCACGAGGAGAGTTTCGAAGGCCAATTCGAAAACTAGCAGCGATACCGTCTTGAAAGAAAGTCCTTCCAAAGGAGGCGGAATGTTGGAGCTAATCAAATCATCCTAAAATCTATTATTTTAATTACTATTTTTATATAAATGTATTTAAACTATTCAATTAACTATTCAACTTACTTTTATTTCAATTCAAATTTAGCGCCTAAATTATACCAATCGCCATAATTATCAATATTGAATTCGCCCTAAAATTGTATTTGTAAAATTAACGTAAGTTCTATCTCTAAAACTACTAGAAAAAATATGTGTATAAATAGAAGCTTTGAAATGGAATAAATTCTTCTTGTATCAAACCCTAAGGGGAAATCACTGCCTTTGCTTTCAACCTCGCTATAAAGTCTTATCGTTTTTCGCTCGTTTCGTATGGTTTTTTTTATCGGCCATTTCTAAGTCAAATTCGATTTTATAGTAAAAAGTACAAGTTGGTACAGTTTGAATCTTCGTAAATTTTGATTATTTCGCTACCGTTAATTAGTTAACGCATCAACCAGGATCGAATCTATCTTTTACTATCGACAAGAATAATATAGAGATCCCGGGTTGACGGTCAACTTCATTTGATCGTTCAAGCTCTTTATTACATAAAATGCCGAGATCACGAATGGAGGAGACTATGGGAACCGGAATGTTGCAAAAATGATAAGTGCAAGAGGGTAAGGCCACACGCTTACGAGAAAAAGTCATGTGTTGACATTTAGTGACATTGAGCTCAAGGAAATTTTTTTTTAACCTCTAATCAATTCCTTATTATTAAAATCTATTTTTTTTCGTTCCAAATCAATATTACCAATTTTGACCTGTTAGATTGATCAAAAAGCATTGTTGGGCAACATTTCAAAAGAGGGTTGGGGTAGTAAGTTGGTGACAAAAATCGGCTGACTCTTTGGTCAACGATACACAAATCGGTTTTTTTTCTATTAGTATATTGTATTGTTTTTGGTTGTTATTTTTTTTTAATTTTATTTGTGAAGCTTGTTTAGCATGTACATTGTACAGTTATGTATGATATATGATAATAATTATTGAATAATAATCTTGCGAACTAAAAAAAAAAAGTTATACAGTTAAAGGCATCAGACCATTCATATGTTTTCTAAACTAGATGTAATATGCAAATATCTGGGGTTAGCGTACTTTGAAAAGTCAGAAACCCAACCCACCCAAAAATCAAATTTAACATTTTCTTTATGCCTTAAAAATTTTGCGATTTTTAGACCAACCCAATAAAAAAAATATGAAAAAGTGTCGAAAATTGACTAAAAAAGATAAGTATGTACCTACTTGTATCAATAAAAAATTGCATTAACATTTTCTGATGGCTAATTTTTTTTTGTTACTTTTCAAAAGACATAGTTTTTCCGTTTTTAAAACGGTTAATATCCTGATGTTTGGTGAATTACTAAAAAACATTTGTTTTCCAATTTTTGACTCTTAAACATAGCATTTTAAATATTTTTTTAAGAATTTTTACATACATACATATACTATACATAGTATGTACTTACATTAAAAACCTATCGAATAAAAAAATAAACCTTCTAGCCCTTTACGTTTAGAATATAGTTTTTCGACGCTTACGTACATTTGCCCCATTTTGCCCAACTTACTATTCGAATTTCAAAAAAATTCGGTCTTAGTGCTCAACTTCAAAAAAATTCCAAACAAATAAAAAAATATAAATGAATTAATAAGAAAATTAATTCATAAAAAACAATTGGTAGTAGTGCCTTTAAGTTGTTGTTGTTGTTCACAAAAATTCAATGAAATTGAGGGAATAAAGAATGGTCAAGTCTAATAAACTGACATTCTATGTACAAGTAGTACACTTAAAAAAATAAACAAACCGATGATGTTTTTTACAACTTCCTATAGCTACACACATACCTACCTAACTACTCTTAAAATACATACATACATGCATTCACATGTACATAAGTACATTCAAAAATCGAATCAAAATCTTGTCGGAAAATTTCAACTCAAATAAATAAAGAATACCTACCTACCTGCCCCAATAATAAACTAAAATATACCTACATATGTATCTACATTTTATAAACACATAGGTACACATACTTTACTTTCTCGCACAAACCGAAGAAAAAGATGTATTCGTATGTAGGCAAGAAAAAAAAAACAGAGCAAACAAAAAATTCTGTAAATGAAGAAACTAGCAAAAAATTGATTTTCTCCCTTACTTTTTTGGAGCCTTATGGAAAATATAAAATCTCTTTTCTTCTGCTGAAAACATGCAATTCTCCACTCCAGCCAACAGCGCCACCAAACAACAACGTGTCCTCCTAAAAATTTTTCGCCATGAGAGTACTATAGTTTTCATATACAAGGATAGTACTATCTAAATTCATATATAATAGCCGTGTTTTGGTGTAAATTGTTAGCCACTCAGTAAAGAAAATTGAAAAAAAAAACGATTATATTCACTTTTATATTCACTCTTTTTTTAAATCTCAGAGTTGGCAGTCGTGATAAATTTTGTGACATTTGATGTCAATCAGTGTGTATTAAAAAGATAAAATTTTAAATGGAGTATATGGGCACGTTCGACGGTTCGTTGTTTCTTTGTCTCTTCTTAGCTATCCTGGCGTTTATGTTATTCATAGACAATTTAGACCCAGGTCCAAAAGATAGACTGGAGCTCATTCCTTAAAAACGGTTGACTCTTTGACTTAGTTGTTTTTTCTATCTGTCAAAAAATGGATTGGATTTCAATGGATTGACAGGCAATAGTACTAAAATTGTAGTAGTATTCTGTTTTTTACTTAACAGAGCTGGCAAATTCTTTATGAATAGCAGCTGTTTCTAACCTGTGTGGTAACTTTAGACTCGAGGCCAGTTGGACTCGGTTCTAAAGCTTGACTATGAATATGTCCCAATATTTTTGCGAATTTGGAATATTTTACCACCCTTCTCCCAAGAAATAAATATAAAATGAAAAATTTCGAGTTTCCAGTAAGAACATTAAAATTTTTTGGAAGCATTTCAATCCATCGAGATTTGAGATTTTATACAGGTATGCCTTTTACTTTTAATACCTTTTATTACAAATAAAAGAAAACAACTTAAATAGACATAAAGCATTATTTCTAGATATCTAGACATAATAATGAAAAAGATGCATTCCAGAACACACCCCAGTACCAACATTTCCGAAACAAATATTTGTTTCCACTTTAATCAAGCGCCATCTACATCTCAACATATCAACAATTTATATTCATTTTTATGTTCACTCTGATTACTGACCTAATTATATTCACTCTTGATGTTTTTATTGTTTTGCATGTAAAATTTTGCTAACTTGGTTATTCACTCTTTCAAAAAATACGACTAATGTACATATTAGAGAATCCGCCAGAAGAAATTTCAGAGATGTCGGTTACATTTACATGGTCAACCCATCCGAACTCCAATTAATTCATAAAAAACAATTGGTAGTAGTGCCTTTAAGTTGTTGTTGTTGTTCACAAAAATTCAATGAAATTGAGGGAATAAAGAATGGTCAAGTCTAATAAACTGACATTCTATGTACAAGTAGTACACTTAAAAAAATAAACAAACCGATGATGTTTTTTACAACTTCCTATAGCTACACACATACCTACCTAACTACTCTTAAAAGACATATTTCAATCCAACCTACATACTCGTTCGGACATACATGCATTCACATGTACATAAGTACATTCAAAAATCGAATCAAAATCTTGTCGGAAAATTTCAACTCAAATAAATAAAGAATACCTACCTACCTGCCCCAATAATAAACTAAAATATACCTACATATGTATCTACATTTTATAAACACATAGGTACACATACTTTACTTTCTCGCACAAACCGAAGAAAAAGATGTATTCGTATGTAGGCAAGAAAAAAAAACAGAGCAAACAAAAAATTCTGTAAATGAAGAAACTAGCAAAAAATTGATTTTCTCCCTTACTTTTTTGGAGCCTTATGGAAAATATAAAATCTCTTTTCTTCTGCTGAAAACATGCAATTCTCCACTCCAGCCAACAGCGCCACCAAACAACAACGTGTCCTCCTAAAAATTTTTCGCCATGAGAGTACTATAGTTTTCATATACAAGGATAGTACTATCTAAATTCATATATAATAGCCGTGTTTTGGTGTAAATTGTTAGCCACTCAGTAAAGAAAATTGAAAAAAAAAAAAACGATTATATTCACTTTTATATTCACTCTTTTTTTAAATCTCAGAGTTGGCAGTCGTGATAAATTTTGTGACATTTGATGTCAATCAGTGTGTATTAAAAAGATAAAATTTTAAATGGAGTATATGGGCACGTTCGACGGTTCGTTGTTTCTTTGTCTCTTCTTAGCTATCCTGGCGTTTATATTATTCATAGACAATTTAGACCCAGGTCCAAAAGATAGACTGGAGCTCATTCCTTAAAAACGGTTGACTCTTTGACTTAGTTGTTTTTTCTATCTGTCAAAAAATGGATTGGATTTCAATGGATTGACAGGCAATAGTACTAAAATTGTAGTAGAATTCTGTTTTTTACTTAACAGAGCTGGCAAATTCTTTATGAATAGCAGCTGTTTCTAACCTGTGTGGTAACTTTAGACTCGAGGCCAGTTGGACTCGGTTCTAAAGCTTGACTATGAATATGTTCAATATTTTTGCGAATTTGGAATATTTTACCACCCTTCTCCCAAGAAATAAATATAAAATGAAAAATTTCGAGTTTCCAGTAAGAACATTAAAATTTTTCGGAAGCATTTCAATCCATCGAGATTTGAGATTTTATACAGGTATGCCTTTTACTTTTAATACCTTTTATTACAAATAAAAGAAAACAACTTAAATAGACATAAAGCATTATTTCTAGATATCTAGACATAATAATGAAAAAGATGCATTCCAGAACACACCCCAGTACCAACATTTCCGAAACAAATATTTGTTTCCACTTTAATCAAGCGCCATCTACATCTCAACATATCAACAATTTATATTCATTTTTATGTTCACTCTGATTACTGACCTAATTATATTCACTCTTGATGTTTTTATTGTTTTGCATGTAAAATTTTGCTAACTTGGTTATTCACTTTTTCAAAAAATACGACTAATGTACATATTAGAGAATCCGCCAGAAGAAATTTCAGAGATGTCGGTTACATTTACATGGTCAACCCATTCGAACTCCATATAACTTTTGACATTTCAAATCCACGCCAAAGTTGTTGCGGACGCATCTGAAAATATTCGTAAACACCTAAATGGAAAGCTTAAAAAAGTAAATTTTAATAAACATTTGAGTTTTGATTATAGTTTTCATTTTTTTGCAGAAAAAAAAACAACAAATAGAACGCAATTCGAGAAAATGGTTGAGGTATTAAAGATAGAGCCGGATATTGCAAATTCTTTAAAATAATCCACTTGGGCACAATTCTGCTTCCCGAACGCTCAGCAGTCCGTACTTCGGAAAGAACAACAGATATCGTTGCACCATTCCAACGTTAAAATCTTGCCCAACTGCACGCTTATATCCTCCTTCCGCTAAAAATCTAAAACAGGCAGCCAAGTTTTGCTCTGGTGAAAGCAATGATGACATGACGCTTCAATTCACACAAAACATTTTTAAATGAAGTTTTATTTAGTCTAAAATGATTTGAAAAAGTTTGATTCTCCTTTTTTTTTAATAGTCTCCTAGTGAAAAAATATAACAAAAGTTTTGATTCCAAAGATCAACTACAAAAAATTGGTCCTGAGATCAATTTCCATTTCTTTGTCCAATGAATCCATTAGTTTATTTTTCTTACTTATTTTAAATTTTGTTTACTTTTTTTGACAATTATATCACTTTTTTCTCTATTTTTTTTTTTTACATTTTAATAGGGGTATTCATGCAACGGTGGAAAACTCGGATAAACCTCAGATACCAGATAATTTTATCTCCGCAGAAACGAGCTGTCAAAATTTGTATGGGAAAAATATTCTGCAAACCAGATAAATTTATCTCACAGAATTGATGCAGAAAGCAAAGAAATCAACCTCATAAAGTTTCGAGAAGTAATTTGTGACGTTTAGTTGTGACAGCTGATTATTTCTCACATTTATGCAAGAATTTTTATGGGGTGCTCATGCAAACGTAAAGCGGAAAATTATATCTTTCTGCAAAGCGGACTGTTAGCATCAATAAGAAAGTTTTAAAATGATAAGGAAGTTTTAAGAAACGGGAATGTAGTTGGATGCAATAATCCAAAAAATAGTCTCCTCTTGCTCCTACCACCAATTTTCGACGCTTAAAGACTCCCCAAATCGGATTTTACACCTCAAGTTTTGCAGCGCCACCACCAGGATCCGTGCAACCCTAAAAAAAAACTCGCCATGATAGTACTATAGTTCTCATATACAAAGATTTTATGATCAAAGAGAATACAATTTTGCGGATTCTGTAATCGAGGTCAATATTATCTTTTTGCTCCTACTCCCAATTTCCGTGCTTGAAAGATTCCACAAATCAAATTCTACACCTTAAAAAATGCAGCGCCACCACAAGGGTCGGGGCAACATTAAAAAATACTCGCCATGATAGTACTATGTTTTTCATATACAAACGAGAACAGAAAAAGACTCCGAAAACAATTCTCGTATCAGTCGATCCCCGAGGCTAGGAACAGCCAGAATCCCAAACGAAAACTACGTAAATTTAACATCCCTGTTCTATGAACTTCATTATTCATTTCAACAGACAGTACCATAACTCTTTGTATATGAAAACTATAGTACTATCATGGCGAGTTTTTTTTAGGGTTGCAGAGGTCCTGGTGGTGGCGCTGCAAAATGTGAGGTGTAAAATTCGATTTGGGGAGTCTTTAAGCGTCGAAAATTGGTGGTAGGGGCAAGAGGAGACTATTTTTTGGATTATTGCATCCAAAAAATATCAATAAATATCATTTAAAACCTCCATAAGCTCTCCGCAAAAAAAAAAGAGTAAGGGTTGCATAGGTAAATTAGATGTCGCCCCATTCGACTTCCACCATGATAGTACTATAGTTTTCATATACAAAGCATAACTTCGCCGTATATGCACGCATCTCGATGTCGCACGATACAGTGCGATGAAAGTCTACTTGTATTCATTTCATTTTACACCTATAAGTTGGCATCAATGATGGTCAATGCCTGTGGTGGCAGCCATATTACAAAATATCGAAGTTAGAAGTTGATTTCTTGCTCTCTCTGTGGGTCTCATATTTTATCTATGTGCTGGCTCTGCGTTTAATTTTTTTAATTTTCTAATAATCTTCGTGTTCTTCAAACGAAAAATTCACAATAAAATAATATCAAACTAAGCAAGTACGCTAAATTCCGGTTTGTTATTTGTCAGAATTACGGGTAATTCAAGTGTTAATTTTGTTAGTGAAAACATCGAAAGGAAAAATTTCTGTCCTCTGCTGCTGATTTACTTCACTAAAAAAAAGTAAAAATCGAAAGAAAGAACTCGTCGTGTAGATATTGTAGAAAAGAGGAACAGAAGTATTTTCTATTAAAAAAAAAGTGTTGCTAATTTCATTCTTAATTTTAATTTGATTCATTAATTGGTATAAAATAACTTGTTTTATTTTATCTAAAAGGCTTTGTGACAAGAACTAATCTGAATTGCAGGAAAAAAATAATTTTTTCTCGATAAATAAAATGAAAGTGCTATTCCAGTTGGGGTGGTGTGTGGTTTTTCCTTAGTTGTGTGTGCGTGTGCGGATGGTGCGCTACAATTGCGATACTCGAATTTCATTTTGTGCTCTACACCCTTTCTATGGATATAAAAAAATCGAATAAAGGATTTTTCTTATTCTTGATTACTTAAAAATTTCATCTTGTGGTTGAGTATGAATGCATGCTAATACGTAAATTATTTAATGGACTTTATTAAGTGCAGCTACTTTTTTCTTCCTTTTAAATAAACTTTTTGTTCTCCAGTGAGAATGAAAAGGAAGTAGGTATAAATGACGTTTGAAGAAAAGTTTCGAATATCGCTTTTCTTAAAGAACCCGAGAACCCAATATAGAGTGAGATGCAGTGATATATGCAGTGTCTAGAAGTTTATGTGGTCGTGCTCCTCAGCTTCTATGTGGCGACAACTTTTGATTTGATATACTAATATGATTTCTTTCTTTTATGGATTTTTTGTTATTTAAATTATTTTTATTTATCAATAATGCTGCTTCAAATATATTTTCCTCATTAATATTTTTTTATAAGAATAGAATCAGTTTTGTATGCGGAATGTCGAACTTAATTTCTTCCTCCTGTCCATCGAGGCAGCAGTTTCGAGAATCGAAGTGCGCGACAATTAGATGATACGAACAAAATATGGTTGTCCTTGTTTTCAGATTAGGTAAAAAGTCATTTGCCCTTTTTTTCATAAAATTAATTATTTTTGCAAATGAATTAAATTTTTGGAAAAAAAAGTAGAATTTCGTCTTCCGTTTTCAGTGTCAGCCAAATCAAATCAAAGGGCGTGTGAAATAATCAAATTGAAGTGAAAAATAAAAATCGTCAAATAATTAAACAACGAATGCATTAACATTTGCCATCGACAATGACGATGACGACCGACAAAAGGTGCACTCAACCAATTGATAAAAAAAAAATGAAACTGACTGCTAATTAAAACAATTTTATATGATCATTAATTATTATTACGTCGTCAATTGGGTAACAACTCAAATCGAATTGATAGAATGCCAACATTTTTGACAAGCAATTGAGCTTAGAAGAAACGATGTTCTCCGCCTACGCATTACTTCGGTTTTATATTTAGGTCAAACCATATTTTTTTTATTTCTTGTTAGCACAAGGCACATAATGTACCTTTTTTCTTTTGGGGAGAATTTCAGAGAAGGATTTTTATAAACTAAAAACAAAAATAGGTATTTAGGTGTTATAACAATTAATGCTTAAAGCAAGCATAATTAATTGTCATACAATTAATTTGGGATTACCTTTAGAGTTAGGTACAACTTTATGAATTAGACTCTTTATCGAATTTTACGCTCAAAAGTTACTAATGAGTTACATATATTTTAGTGACAACCTTTGATATATTGGTACCTACTCATGCAACGATGTAAAGTCTTAAAAAATAACATTCATGTCACGATAAAATAACTATCCTTAAGCTCAGTTCTCGAATAAAATGAAGATTTACTGTCCGTGTACCTATTAAGGTTCGAAAAGCACATTTTCTGCAACAATGATCAATTTTTGAATAATTTGTACCAAGGTACCATCAAAAATTTTATTATCATATTTATGCAGGTAATTATTATGTATGTATGTACATACTTATGTACATATATTTAAATGTAGAACTTTTGTTTTGATTTTAGCTCAAACTTGATGCATTCTTTTCCCCAAATGTACAACAGCATGCCTGAAAATAGAAACAACCTTTTCATTTTGTCTGGGCTGTCTGGGTAAAACAGGGACAATATGTAGGTATGTGTTCCTTCGATCTCGAATTTGGCCAAAACTACATTCCTGTTATCATTTAATCGTAACAAAATGAGGTTTAATTAAGTTTGCCATACAGGAAAAAGCAGAACTGTTGTAGTATATTTAAAATTGCTCATGCTCTTTTTTTTTAATTTCATTGCAATAACTTAAGAGAAAATGACTTAATTTTTTTCCTTGAAATTCACAAAAAGTAAATTCAGACTTTTTTATTTGTAGTCTTAATTATTGTTAATGCATCAAGTTAAATAGTCGAAACCAATTTGCTTAAACCTGAGATTTGTTTTTGATTTTATATTTAAATAACGTAGTAGGCACCTACTTACATACATAGGTATATGGGCATTACTCTTTTTTTCATTTTATTAGCAAAACAAAATGAAGTGCTGGCTATTCTTTTATTTTTAACAGAAATTATCAAAGAACTAAAAAAGTAATAGAAGAAAAAACGTTTAATTCCACTTGCTTTGGCCTCTGCTTGATGTTTAGATCTTTGTACCAAGAACCAGTGATTTTATAGCGGGTTCATTTAATCTTCGATCATTCCAACTTGTACATCTAAATATGCGTCCGTCAAACAAATTTGTATTTGAGTGATATATTTTTTCTTGTCGCAACGTAATTGTTTTCCAGAACTCCGAGGGAGAGAACTCTCTTTATGGAGATTTTAACCGCAGCACTTCATCGACTGAGTATCGGAGACTTTTCGTTGTTAGGTGCAGCGATTGGAAAATAAAGTATAAGGCAATATCATGCGCATGTTTGCAAAACTTACAAATGTTATATAACTTAAAATCGCTAGCTCTTGTGAACAAAAAACTACACGTAGTAACAAATATGAAAACAACAAAAAGTGAGGTTACACGACTCGATTTCCATCGATTTTGACCAATGAAAATAGTTACTCCCCTTTTTATGTTTAGTTTAGTTTTAATTTTGCATTAGTTTAAAAAACTTGTTTGAACAACCAATTACTTACGTATAAATAAGTATATGTGGGTTTTAAACATTTATACTATGCTGCGCTATGTTTTTTTTTTTACTAAATCATACTCCTTGCTTAGCGTTGGGCACACTTCTTGAGTTTGTAAATTGCTCCGAAATGAGGTTTTTTTGAACTGTCAAAATAATCGTATTTCTTTTTTAGCTCTGAGCATATTCAAAGCATACTCAGAGAGCGCTCTATGAGCTGAGAAAAATGATCGAGCAGATGGAGTTGAAATGCCGAACAGGGGAATGACCGCGGTGAAATGACAAATGTCAAAGATGATAGCTCATGAAGAAGTATGTTTCATGAACTAGATTTCCCAACGTCAATTAAAATCAGGGTCTTCTGGATGCTCTTAACGTAATTGTGCCAAAATACATTTTCCGGACCTGTTTCCTGTGTTTCATTTTGTTTATCGTAGTGATAAATTTTATTTAGCATTAAATTTGCTATTATGAACTTTTCTACAATTAATTGCATTAATAATTATTTTTTACGAAAAAATCTTTTTAAATTTATTTTTATTTATTATTTATTCATTCGTATGGAATATGACAAAATTGAAAATGTCCTAACACTCCTTTACTTCCGAAGTGTTAAATTTTTCCCATGTTCCATGCAAATGAAAAAGAGTAAAAACCTAAAGGAAAACGATATTAGCTTCAAATTCGAAAGAAAAGGGTTGTACATTTGCAAACTCTTAAAAAATAACATATTTTATGTTTTTATACAATAAAATGTATATACACTCATTTACAAAAAAAAGTGGCGCAATCGTACTTTTTGATGTATCATTTTGATAATATGCCGCTATGTTTTTGCAGAGCTTTATTTTTTTTTTAGTTTAGCAATATATTTGTGTGTCCGTTTGCATAATCTCACTCCATTTTCCATGTGATACGTGCATCATAATAAGAAAACCACATTAAAATCATACAAGGCGAAATAGAGCAATTTTGACTTCCGAAATGCCGTAAATGTTGTCTCACAGACTTCAACGAAAACTCGTTAAGAAAGATTAAAATTTTAAGTTATGAAGTTTTTCCCCCATTTCGTTATTTTATGTTTTATTTCCAAGTTCTTCTCATTTATTTCTATTTTTTATATTAATTACTAATGGTAAATTTTAATAAACAATACTGTATTAAAAAACGTTTTTTTTTTATTGTATTAGAAATTATTGCGAAATTTCAAGGTGCGTCACTTTTTTAGTAACTCAGTGTATATTATGTACATACATAATATGTTTTTTTATTTTTAGATCAGTCTTTGTTTTTCTATTTTTTTTATTATTATTCTTATTATAACTTTGTTAACTGGTAATTAATTACGCAGATTAATAATGATGTTCGGCACAAGCTACCAGGACTTCGGCCGATAAGGGTAGTTATTTTAATGCGATATGACAGGTTTTGAGTTTAACTTGAATATATTTATACTTGATATACCTAGATAAAATCGTTAAATAAAGTTTCGAAGCTTAGTTACAGTTAGTATTTTAAAAACAAAAACATCTGTAATGTTTTGTTCAGTGGGAATGGTTAAAAGGTTTAACAGAGTGCTTGTTGTGTTGATTTTTTTGGATATGAGTTTGATATGCTCGCAATCGATGGTGAGATGATTAATGGTGAGGGGAATGTTGTTATTACAAAGGTGGCAAAGTGGTTGTTGTTCCTTTGTTATGTAGTGGCTGTGATGTTGCAGTGTCCGAGTCAGAGTCTTATATAGCACCTAAGCATATTTTGGGATATATTTGTAGGGCATATAGTTTTTTGAGCTTGAGGGTTGATTTGGTAGTAATAATGTAGATATTCTTTCTAATTGTTTTTTTTTTGAGACCACTAGCTGTGTGCCGAAGATTTTTTTTGCATCTTTTTTATTGAAGATGGTGGTTTGTCCAGGGCTGCTTTAGCCGTTTTGTCTGCTACCTCATTTCCAGGTATGCCGGCATGTCCTGGCACCCATATAATTTTAAGGTTTTTATTTCCTATTATTTTAACCCTCAGTTGATCGATTATTTCAGTTTTGTTATTCAGATTTTTTAGTGCGGTGACTGTAGACAGGCTGTCGAAAAAGATTGCGGTTTATTTTTTTTAAATTGTTTGTGAACATTGTAGCTTTGAGGATTGCGTAGGCTTCCGCAGTAAAGATGGATGTTGAACTTGCTAGGAGGCCTTTATTTTTAGGTTTCGAATTTATCAACTACAGCAAAAGAAATCCCGTGTTCATTTTTAGAGGCATCAGTTTAGAGAAAATTACATTCTGTCCTTTTGAGGTTTGACACCATTTCCATAAACATTTGTACATACATACATCTCATTGGGGAGAGTATGATAACCGGGGCGCCGAGAAATGATAATGGATTTTTGTAGAACACGGCAATACAAGCATTTTTTACTATGGGAGGGGGGGGTCTATCTCCCCCCGTTTAGGCGGTAGGGGCAATTTAAAAAATATGTACGTTAAATGGAAAACAAACAATTAAAAAGTAACGGTAATACTTACAACTAAGTTTTATAAATTTTTTTAAAGCCAACACTTGTCTATTAGCCAGTTTTTGAATCAAGTCAAAAGTATGCATAGTTTTTGAAAAAATTGTTTTAAACTCAAAATTTGGGCAAAAAATAGTTAAAAATAAGGTTTAAAGTGTAATTTTTTAAAACTTTAACATTACCTACTGTTATTTTTTTTTTAGAATTCATTGTTTTAATTTAATTTTGATCAAAATCTGAAAACTAGATGATTTTATGTCTTCTAGTTCTTGAGAAAATTGAAAATAACCACAACTACTATTTCAATTTATTTATGTTTACACTCGCACACACCCCACTGTTGCATATACTCAAACTCGCACCTACCATTATTACTATCATAATAAGACTACTCAAACAAAAAAAACATAAATAAATTGAAATAGTAGTTGTGGTTATTTTCAATTTTCTCAAAAACTAAAAGGCAGAAAATCATCTAGTTTTCAGTTTTTGATTGAAAATTAATAAGAGCAACAAATTATTAAAAAAAAAAATTATTTATAAACTTATGGTTTTGAAATATTGAAATTTAAAATTGTTTTTTAACTTTTTTTTACTCAAATTTTGAGTTTAAAATTAAATTTTTCAAAAACTATGCATAGTTTTGAATTGATTTAAAAACTGGCTAATAGAATAGAATGTTGGCTTTAAAATAACGTATAATACTTAATTTTAAGTATTACCGTTATTTTTTAATTAATTTTTTTCCATTTAACGTACATATTTTTTAAATTGCCCCTATCGCCTAAACGGGGGGAGATAGACCCCCCTCCCATAGTAAAAAATGCTTGTATTGCCGTGTTCTACAAAAATCCGTTATCATTTCTCGGCGCCGCGGTTATCATACTCTTGCCATCTCATTACTTGCTGTTTTTTAGGGAATCTTTGAAGATCTGTGTTTATGGAATCAATTTTTAATTTTCATGGTGGAAATATTGAAAATTTTATTATGTTGGTTTGAACTGGAATATTCCATTTTGTTGAAAGGTTAATGACATTTAGCAGTGATGATGAGTAGTTTTGTTGTCTAGTTCTCCGTAGAATTTTTGGGACCAGTGTTTCGATAGGTGAGTTTTTGCAGAAGTTGATTTTGAGAAGAATAGAGGCGGTTTGGAATTCAAGCCGCACAGGGATTAATGGAAGTCCAGCGTCTGTTAATACATTTTTAATGGGTGTTGTTCGGAAAGCTCTTTGAGCAGTTCTGATTGCGCAGTGGTATGATGGCGTGATCAGTTGTAACGATGATTTTGAGCATTTAAATGGCGAGTCCATAGTTTATTTTAGCAAGCAAAACTGATTTTATTACATTAATAAGAGAGTTTAAATTACAAAAGCTATGTTTAGAAGCTAAGTATCTTATTATATTGATCCTGGTAGCAAGGCTTTTTTTTTAATATGAACACAATGTGGCTTAAAGTTAAATTTTATATCAAATAGAATTACTAGTATTTTTAGGTTATTTACATTTTCGATAGATTTTTTATGAAAGTGTACTGTAATATTTTTGGAGCAGCTGTTTTTTTTACATATGTGCAATATTTTACTTTTATATGTGGATATTTTTGTCCCGGAGTATCCATCCCATTTAATTATATCTAGAATTATATTTGAAAAATCAGCTGCTACTTGGTTTAAGTCTTTGCATTTGGATACAATAATTGAATCATCTGCATATAAAGAATAATTAATTTTGTTGTATTTTTCGATTATGGTACTAATTTTATTGAAAGCTATCACAAAGAGTACAACTGAAAGAGGGGATCCTTGGGGGATACCCTTTTCAAGATTGTACACAGAAGAAAATGTATTTTTTATTTTTATTCGAAATTTTCTATGAGTTAGAAATTCTTTAATAAATGTGATTATTTTTGGACCTACTTTCCATTTGGTTAATTCATTCAAAATAACATGGATTCCGATTCGATCAAAAGCTTTTTCGAAGTCAATGGAAAAGAGTGCTACATGATTTTTTGAAGATAAGCTGGAAGCAATTAATTCGTCGATGTATAAGAGTGAATCGATTGTTCCCCTACCTTTTTTAATAATTTTTAAATAATTTTTTCAACGACTTTGCTCAAGCATGGTAGCAGGGATATTGGTCTATAACTGGATAGATTTGTGATTTCTTTGTTTGACTTGGGTATGGGAACTATAGTAGCAATTTTCCATATTTGTGCTATAACACCTTGAGTTACGATCTCGTTGTATAGATAAGGTTACGTTAGGTTTAAGTGGTTGTTGGCTTGGAAGTCCAACGCACTTAGACTAAAATTAGGTCCGTTGTGATACCACATGGATCAGTTGATCAACCTCCATCGTTGAACCATATTGAGCTTCGAATGAAGCGCAGGAGACAGGTGATGTCGCTGTTTACTAGATCGCTAGGATCATCGAAGAAGAATTCTCCTAGATGGAGTTTACGTCTTTGTTTTAGGGCGGGACAGGTGCATAAAAGATGAGAGACTGTCTCCTCTTCCTTTTCGTCCCTGCAACTCCTGCAGAAATCATCATCAACTGCTTGGAGCGTTTAGCACTAAGTTTAGGCCAAATCAGTTTTGTGGTGATGTTATTCCATCCTCTCTATAGTATCTTGCTTTAGCATGACTTTGCATGTAGCCAGAGGCATACCCGCACTAGCTTTGTGAGCTAGTAGAGGTAAACTTGTTCCTTCTTTTGCAAGTTCATCGGCTTTTCAATTTCCTGGAATGTCTCTATGGCCCGGCACCCAGCAGAGGTGAATGTTGAACTGTGTGGCCATGTAAGAGATGATCGACAGTTTAGGGCTGTTAGTGAGTTCGTAGAGACAGAGTCTAGCGATTTTAACGCGGCCTGGCCGTCTGAGAAAATACGTAAATCGGTTGTTGATATAACGTTTTCTCTCAGCCAGGAGAGGACTTCTTTAATAGCCAGGATTTCAGCTTGGAACACGCTACAATGATCAGGTACACCAAATAAGACCTTCAGGTTTAGTCTATTAGAGTATACGCCTCCACCAATTCCATCATCCGTTTTTGATCCGTCGGTGAAGAAGTTGATAGGATCATCGATCGTTCAGAAATGATGTATCCTCCCAAGTAGACCTGGAAGGGATAGTCACCTTGAAGCTATGTTGGTTGAAGTGAGGATGGGGAATGGTGTAGTCGATATTACTATTTATCGATCTGAACAAATTCAGAATAGCGAAGTGGCCAATCTCATTATTGATCCACTGTGAGGATCTGTTTGCCGAAGATGTCCAGCGGTATTAGATGGAACAGAACATCAAGTGCGGCGGAGGGGGTAGAGCAGAGTGCTCCACCCATACACAGGCACGCTGTTCGTTGGACTTTGCTGAGTTTGTCAAGATTTGTCGGTATATCGAGCGCAGTCCAACAGACCTTTACTCCGTAAGTAAGGATCGGCCTTATTACCGAGATAAATAGCCAGTGTGTAGTGTAGGGTTTTAATCCCCATTTATTACCAATGGCTTTCTTACAAGAAAACAGGGCTACTGTGGCCTTGTTTATTCTTTCTTGAATGTTAGGTTTCCAACTTAATTTCCTATCTAGAATAAGACCTAGGTACTTTGCATGGTCTGAAAATTTAAGTGGTACACCGTTTATATGGGGAGGGTCAACATGTGGGATTTTGTATCTCCTGATGAAGAGGACAAGTTCAGTTTTATGTGGGTTAACACCCAGTCCACACCGATTTGTTCAGTTATTGAGCTTATTTAAAGCGTTTTGTAAGAGTTCTTTTCCCGTCACTGCGATAGCAGTCCGCATAGGCAAAAACTCTGTATCCCTCTCTTTCTAGAGTGATTAGTAATTCATTTATTACTAAGTTCCTGAGGAGAGGTGATAGGACACCGCCTTGCGGTGTACCTCTGCTGACACCCCTTTGTGCTGTAGAATCGCCAAGTTTTGAGTTGATAATCCTGCTTATCAGCATCTGATTTATCAACGTACTAATCGATTCATCTACCTTCAGGGATGTCAATACACGTGCAATTGCACATGTGTCGACATTGTTAAATGCTCCTTCTATATCTAGGAAGGCAACTAAAGTGTACTCTTTATGATTGAGGGAGTGTTCGATTGTACGTACTATACAGTGTAGAGCCGTTTCAACCGATTTCCCTTTATTGTAAGCATGCTGAGCTCTTGAAAGGAGGGACTTATAAATGTTTGTCCTCAAATGGATAGATCAAACATTCAAAAGTCTTAAGAAGGAATGATGATAAGCTAATAGGTCTTAGATCTTTGGGGTTTACATGGCTGGATTTTCCAGCTTTTGGGATAAAAACAACTTTGACTTGTCTCCATGCCATAGGGATATAGGATAGTTTGAGAAGATGTTTTCTAGGATGGGTATTAGAAAACTGGAATTTTCTTGCAGTTCCGCAGGAATTATTCCATCCGGACCTGCAGATTTGTATGGTTCAAAGTTTTATAGCCCACTTAATTGTTTCCTTAGTGACTAGACCTCGTTGAGAAGTTAGTGCATTGTCGCAAGTAAATGGGCAAATTCTTAAACGCAACATTTGCAAAGCAAACCAAATGCAAAGCAAATGAAGAATGCAGTTGAAAAGGCAAAGCAAGTGAAGTGCGCAAGATATTTTTGACATTTGCCGAAATACATTTGCATTTGCGCATGAAAATAAAATCTACTACATTTAGGGACAATCTGCTCAGCAGGGATGTTTACGTTTGCATTTTGGAATTGTTTGCTTAGCATAATTTGCGCAAGTTTTGCGTTTAAGAATTTGCCCAATGGTGCAATGCTATTGATGATGTTGGAGCTACCAGGGAAATGAACGTCTAGTAGCAAGTTGAGCGATTCTTCGCATGAATTGGTCCAGAGGCCTGAGGAGTTCTTCAAACAGCTTGGCATCACTGGATTTTTGGAGAGTATTTCACGCAGTCTGGATGCTTCAGAGCAATTATCTACATTGCTACAGAAGTTTCTCCAAGAAGAAGTTTCTCGCTTGGTTTTCCTCAATTCTTTTTTATATGTCCTCAGTGATTCTTTGTAAGAATCCCAGTCAGACATATCTCTGGAAACTTTTGCTCTGTTGAAGAGTTTTCTGCTTTCTTATCGAAGTGGATCTAGCCCGGGGTTCCACCAGTGGGGTTTCTTTTTACCCCTTACTTGTATAAGGGGGCATGCAGTGTCCAGAGCTTTATTTAGGGCTTAGGTAAGATTATTGACTTTTTCGTCAAGATCTTCAATGTTATAGGGAATATTAAAGAGTTCGGGTCTGACTGAACTATTCAGTATTCTCTCATATTTCGGCCAGTTTGTTCTTTTTAAATTACGAAAGATCGCTTGGCTAGTTGGTACATTCATAAAGTTGAATTGGATGTATCTATGACCTGAGAGGGAGTGATCATTAGATACCTTCCAATTCAAGATACTATTGTTTATGAAATCTGAGACAAGAGTTATATCTATCTTGACGGTTTTTAGTAATAAAAGTTGGTTCGTTGTCAACATTACTTATAAGTAGGTTAGTGCTAAGAATGTAATCGAAAAGAGACTCACACCTTCGTTTATATCATTGCTACCTCACACTGTATGATGTGCGTTAGCGTCACAAATAATGATGAGGCCGATGTTAAGCCTTTGAGTTTCAGCTATTAATCTCTCCAGGGTGTTGCCCGGAAGAGGGCCAAGGTGGTCGTGGCCGAGATACACCGACGCCAGCCAGAACGTTCCTTTGGCTGTTTCCAGTCTTGCGGAGGTGATATCTCTATCGCTGAAATTAGGGAGTAAAAATACATTTAGGCTACTTTTGACTAATATGCAATATCTGGGTTCACCCTCACCTGACGCATATAGCAAGTAGTAGTTAGGAGTTCCTCGAACAATGGATTTTACAATCCAAGGTTCTTGAATCAGGACGATATCTTTATCGCTGCTGGAGAGGCGTAGAAGAAGGGAGGCCGAAGCCTTTTTGGAGTGTTGGAGATTAATTTAAAGTATTTGCAGCATTTTCGCTACAATACTCCCGATCAGTCTCCAACACTGTAATGTCGGAGTCCCCAATATCCGAGGATGAAGCAAGGAGAGCATTTTCGTCTCCGATAGTGCAGTCTTCGGCTCCATTTCGGATAAACCGTCGACGGTGAGATTATCCGCTTCTAGCGAGGATGACCGAGATGCGTCATCTTCCATTATCGGTAAGGTGATCATTGCACTCAGCTCCTTGGCAGTCGCTTCAACTTGAGTGGGGGGAGGGGAAGGGGAGGGAGAAGGGAATATGGAATAGAAGGGGGAAGGGATTAAGCCTCGGCCCCATCTTTTATATATACCTTCAGGGTTATGGTTTCAAACCCACACCTAATCACGCCTCTCAGCTGCGCCAGAGGGGCAAGGGGCTCCATATTGATGATAACGATAGCACCTCTATATGGTCCCTTTGCCCCTTCCAATTTCGCAACTTTCCAGTTGTGAGTAGGGAGGGAAGGATTTGATAGCCGGATCACCTCCAAGACTTGATCCAGGCCTTCGAAAACAGCTGGAACCATAGTGCGAGCCCTTGGCCTGCAAGGAATGTCTTCCTTGGCGACAACCTCTAGCTTTGCACCAGGCCCGACCTCCCCGAGTCGGCTGACAGCCAGCGACAATAGATCACACGATCTCTGATCATCACAGACCATCAACTTAATATGGCCTTGATGCCATCCGCCATCGTTTGTGATGGGTGGTGGTCCCGGATTGTCGGACATGATTCCCAGAAATCTGAGGGCCAGCTGACCTTTAATTAATGTCCAATTCTCGGCAGAGATGGTGCCATAAACGTCGCTCCTGTCGATGATCACGACTACCAATTTGTCTTTCACCACATCGCTGAAAGAAATTTAAACCTTGTGAGGGTTAGGAGGAGTGCGGGTGTTTTGCACTTTGGGGCGTTTGGGTATTGAGACAATACCCTCCATAGACCTTTGTCGCTTAGAATTAGAGTCCTCGCAGGTCTTATTGTTGGCTTTGGCTAAGAAACTTTTAGCAGATTGTATTTTAGCGCTATGCTGAGAGTTTTCTCCAGCGTCTGGAGAATCCTCAGCATTTCGCATGTCCCTGTTGAAGGTCTTCTAGGGTTTGAGCTTCCGTTCGCCCCCCCCCCACTTTCTACAGGAATTGTATTTCCCTTGGTGGTAGAAGGGCCATGCTTCACAACCCCACTACCACCGGGATGAGGACATGTGGCGGTAGGGCCATGCTTCACAACCCTACCCCCACTAAACCGCGGAGTTGAAGTCTTGAGAGGTTTACTCTCTGTAGTAGTGGAAGGGCCATACTTCACAACCTCTTCACTACAAGAAGGAGGTAGCATAACTACCTGCTTATCCTTACTCCCGCTGGCGACAACAGGGCTATGGGTGTCCATAGCCATATTGGCGTCAGTGGAAGAAGGATAAACAGCAGACAGCTTTGGTTTTGTTTTTGTTTTTTTATTTGTATTCATTTTTTGATCCCACGAGTGGCGGAGAAGGGGTGGTCCATCTGTACAGAGATCCGTATATACAGATAAGGCTAGTTAATCCGGAGGTCGCCAGGTATCCGGATACTCCGTTAACGACTGATCTAGTTTTTTAATTGGGCCCTTAGCCACGGTGATCATCGGCACGGGTCGTGTAACACCTTAGATCCAGCCCAATTGGGAAGTAGATATTGGTAGAGGAGAAAGAGGGTAGGGAATCAGACAGTGCTTGCACCGTACTGATTGAAAGGATTGATTATGAGGATTATGAGCTGTGCTTGCCCAGTTGGATGACAGAGGAATCAATGGAGGGCAACGTTGAATGGTTTTTTCACCATTTACGTGGGATGGGTGGGAGAGGAGTTGGTAACAATAGTCGGCTATTCGTTTCCTATGTGGGAAAGGAGACGATATAGGGACGGGTTAAGGGAAAACGTGAGCGACCTTTGGTTTCAGGACTTATCAGGAGATGTTTGCTCGAGAATCATTGACCCTACTCAGCCTCCACAACTCGACAAGTTCGACGCTTAGGTAGAGGTTGTATAGATTAAGTATACGTTTAAACGTTAAAAAACGTATACTTGTATAGATTAAGTATACGTTTTTTAAGAAGAATTGGATCATGGCGTATGATATTCGATCAAAGCCAATAGTACTGCCTTTGCATGAATGCAGCTTTCAAATTCGATAAGGTTAATATTATTTTCGATTTGCTTTGCTTTTTCGTTTGTGGATTCTAATTGAATTCTTTGATTTAATATATAGTTTTTCTGAATGCAAAATTCAGAAAGAAAGTTTGAATCTTTGGAAGCGGTAGATTATGTTTCGGTTAAACTTTGGGCAATTTCTATAGGGGACGTTAGCATTTGATTGGATTGATCTTTTATGGCTTTTATTGAAGTGACTTTGTAATTGCCTGTGAGGGAGTTTATATCAGACCGACCACACCTTCTTGGCAGGAGAGTTTGGGTTTATGTTTGAAGTAAACTTCTCAAAGCTATTTCTTTTTGCCTCTTTTGCTGCCTTTCTGAAAACAGCATTGGCTTTTTTAAATGTAATCAGGTTAGTCGTAGTCGTGTATTTTTTTTAATGTTTTCCAAGCTGTTGTTTGCTTTGGCGAAGATTTCCAATCTCATTACTCCACCAGGGAACCGTATGTTTGTATGGTAAATTGTTGGTTTGGGGGATTGTTATGTTGGCTACAAAGCGAATTGATTTCTAAATAAGAGCTGACTCTATATTGATATTTCGGGATATGTCTTTGTTTGACCAAAAATCTGTAACTTTGCATTGAAATAATGGCCAATTTGCTTTATCTAGTTGGAATTTTCGTATAGGATTTTCATAATTTTTATGGTTATTAAATGTAATATCGGTGATGGTTGGGAAGTGGTCGCTTCCATGTAAGATCGTAAGGGCTTTCCATGTCGCCTTTGGTATGAGGGATGGGGAAATAAAGGTGAGATCTATATGAGTGAAACTGTTATGGGTGGGAAAATGTTTAGGCGAACCATCATTTAAAATAGTTAGGCTGGAATTAATGAAGAATTGTTCTACGATTTTATCACGAGTGTTAATACTAGGAGATCCCCAGATAGGATTCCAAGCATTAAAGTCGCCAGTCAACAATATCGCTGTATTAAAATTGTTGGCAATGAGTTCTAAGTCAGAACTTGTAAAATCCTGTTTTGGGTGAATGTATAGTGAAACAATATTGTAACTTTGATACTTAGCTCAATTTCTACTGCAACTGCTGGAATATTATATATTATTATTGTTATATTTATGAATTTGTGTGGAATAGATTTGTGAACTAAAAGTCCGATTCCTTGCTTGGCGGTGGTGTTTTGGTTGTAGAAATGGTGCTCATATTGTTTGGGAGGATGAAAATTGGTGTTTACGGGAATGTGGGTTTCTTGTAGCGCGACAATAGAGAGTTTTAATTCGTTAATTAAAAGCTGAAGTTCATGGTGGTTATTAAAATAACCGTCCATGTTCCATTGGAGAATTATTAGGATGGATAAATGAGGGGTGAATGGGTCGAGATATTATTTGACTCCGCTCCCCGAATGCTGAAGCATTCAAGCTCCCAAGTGAGCTTGAGGGATTCAGCACACGAGCAGCAGAGTCATTGATTTTTGAGCCAATAGTGTTGTTCTTGGTCATCATCATCAGTATCCATTATGTTGACATAGTATTTATTTTCTTTAAGAAGCACTTTTGTAACTTTTGATAATGGAGAATTTGATGTCGATGAATCTGGTTTTGAATGTGAAACTTGATTTTGAGATTGGTTTTGCGTTTGTATGTTATTTGGTGCGATTGTTGTTTGGTTGATTAATGGTGGTTTGTTAGATGGATTATTTTCTTGGTCGAGTGGGTTATTAGTTGTTTGGGTAGTTAGTGTGGGTTTGTTGTTGTTGTTGTTTAGTTTGGTTATGGTATTGTCTTCTTGTGGTAGGGAGTTTTCTGTTGAAATTACATTAAAACGTACTGGGATAGGAGGCTGATATGATTTGGAAGTGGAGGACTGGTTTTCGGGATGATTCTTTTGTTTTTTTAGGGATTGTTCTTTTAGGATTTTTTTTTTTATGATCTCTGCCATAGATGGCTTTTTTTTAGTTGGTGAGGGAAGCTGATGCTGTGTGGGGTCGTCTCTGAATATCTCCCAGGCTTCTCGGAGGTCGGTTTTTATTTTTTTGACTGACTTATGGCGAAGGAAGGTTGGACATGAGGCATCAAATATGTTACCATCATTGCAAAAATTACCATCACTCAAAAATCCAACGAAAGAGGGAGTCTCCTAGAAACCTGTGTTAATACCAAGAAAATATGGCCTAGATACGATAAGAAAATGTCCGATAGGTTTTTAATTCTTAATAAACCTTTAAGATCCCTTATAAGCATAATAACGGACATGACCTACTTGGCTACCATAAAAAATAGGGCTCAGTACCAATGATCTTTGCAGAGGCTGACGTGACGAAGACAGCATGAAAATACTGCTCACTTTCTCTGTCATTGTCCATCACTCTGCTACACTAGGAAGAAAACCCTAGGCAACTACTTCTTTAACGAATTAGAAGAACTATCAGAACTCTCAGACAAAAGTTTACTGAAATTCGTTAAAAAAACCTCCAAATGGTTAGAAGTTAGACGAACCATCGGATTCATAGGTAAACATTTCAAAAAGTTACAATACTTCACAATGGATCTATATTGATCTAAGTGTGACGGTAACAAAACAAACTGTCAGCCCATTAGACCTAACCTAACCTACTATCACAAAAATCAATTTGGGAATATAAATCAATCCCAAATTCTAGGAAGTATTTTTTTTAATTTGCAATTTCATTAAGACTATAAAGGACCTTTTTTATAAATGTTTTTATCGCAAACCGTCCAACCGAAAATATAAAAAAATCTAGTTCTACGACATGCACCATTATTCGTAATGAGAAAATAAAAAAAATCAGTTCTATGATAGGGCCGGATTTTTAAAGAATATTATTTCATTAAATAATTTGAATTAATATCATGCTGTGTCCAAAATTCAAAACTTTAATGCAAAACCAATTTGACTTCTAGGGAATCACCAAAAAGCTTCAATTCAGGTCGAGGTATAGGCAGAGTGACCGGCAGCGGCAGACAAACAGACAAAAGGACAAAATTGTGGAACCGCCACGTTTCAGTTAACCTCTGAACATACATATATAACTAATTATTTCTTTTGAAATTATTCCAATCTTTTAGCCGATCTACAAACAAATTACAAATTAATAATCTCACACTAGTCTAGAGAGTATATAGAATCGAAGTGATTTCATTTGTGCGATAACATTTTGTATTTGTTTGCTAGTCATGTAGGTTGAGCGAATCCGACGCTGTCTTTTTACAACAAGATTGAGGTTAATAAACAATAATTCTGTATAAATAAACAAATGAGCAAACCTTTTATTGCAGAACCTTACACTATACCACAATGCGAATTTATTTATCATTTACATAAATGTATATCACTTTCGATTCTAAGAAGCAAAAAGAGCTATCAAAATACATCTATCGTTTTAAAAGCTCACAATTGTAGCATGAAATAACCTAAAAACACTTTGTTCGAAATAAAATTATCTCATCCCATTTATAAACAATATCTGTTCAAAAAGTCGTTTCCCTTAAAAAAAAAGAGAAAACAATAACAACAAAGTATTCCTATTGCTATAGCAATTCATGTGCCTAGTAGCTGGTATAACTTTGGTACTCCAAGGAAGGAAGGGCACATTCCGATATATTAAATAACTTGACTGCAGTGAAGTGCGCATCCTCGCTAGTTCGACTCTCTAAAATATGCCATTTAAAATTTCCCAGAGAGTGAAAATTTTGTTTCATGGTACTGCATCAACCGAAACTATGATGATGATGACGACAAAATGTATATCCGACTGTCATCGAGCGGTATCGATAAATATATTTTCAAAAAAGAACGCAAAACGTTACTTATCTGGAGTGCTAAATTAATAAACTACCCACTTGGCAAAAATATCCTTTAAAATTATATTTGTTAACTTAAGGATTCGTAGAGAAAATTCAAAAATTCAGGTCGTCAACCCCCCTAACTCGGGCAGTGTACAGTCAGAAGTGTTTTTCGTTCGCAGCTGTAAAATTCAGCTTTTAAATGAGAAAATTCTTCTGGAAGTGATTGGTGTTTAATATTTATTACAAAACTAACAATTTTCTTTCAAATATTTCCATTTTTTTTATAAAGAATTGTAATGCGTAATCCTTAAAGTCTAATCAAAGAATTTCGAAATATCGAATTTAGAGATTCATAATACCATCTTAAAAAATAAAAAAAATGACAAATTAGAAATTTCGAAGAATATCCTGCAAAAAATCGTGTTCACTTGATTTTTCCGGCTGCTGCGCACAACTTAAAATTGTTAGTGTTGGCACATAGCTCTTTTTATAAAGTGAATTGCCAATAAAGGATTCGCAGAAAAAAAAATTCAGCAGATTGAGTTTTCTTAATAAAATTTAGAAAACCATTTCGTTCCTTTAAAGAAGATATTAAATAATATAACGCACAGGAAAGCAGAGTAGAGAGACAACTTTCGCAATTCGGCTAGTAAGTTCTCAGCCCCACCCCAGCTCGAATAGAGTTGCCAAGTTTTGTTTAAGTTTGTAATAGCTTTTTTTTTTGTTCGTTTTAGGTTAAGCAGATTCTTACAGAGGGAAATTATTTTCCATAACACATATCTAAGCCACACACAAAAAAAAAAAAAACATATTTTAATAGTTGTTGACCCAATTTAAACATAATTTGTGTGGTTTTGTTTTCATTTTATTACTTGAGCTATATAATATGCCCTTGGATGTGTTCATTCATTTGGTGCAGTTCGTTGCAGTATCTGTAAAAGAATTCACGTTTCAAACTATTGTCTATAACGCGCACTTTCTTTTTCCTTTGGGACCGTAACTTATTACGTACTTCACACCGATCCACATGCATGGTGGTTTTCTTTTGTCGCATTGGTTTTTTTAATTTATAATTTTTTTTCAAGGATACACTTACACAAAGAGAAAGGAGATAAATAACAGTATTTGTCTATGTACTGTCAGTACAGGATCTAAGAGGTTTATACAATAGGCATATGTACATGAGAATATCTTGAAATTTTGAATCGATTGACCTAAAGAGATTAATGTGGGTTTCAGATGAATTTAAAACAAGACAATATTATAATTTCATTTTTCTTTTGTTTGATATTGCTTTTGTGTTAATCTGTTGCGTAGGGGTATAGTGTTGATAACGATTTGAAAATTTATAAGCCGGGTTTGCTGCTAACTAACTAAAACAAATGTTCTAACTCGCTCTTTTTAGCAAATCGAAGAAAAAAACAACTTACGCAAGATTGATTCTTATTTTAAATACAATTTAGTTCTCGTCTAGTTCTCATGAAATTGCATTTAAGAACGACCAAAGTTAAATACATAGTTGATCTGTCAAACAAAGAATAAACAAGGATTGCTTTTAATGTATAAATTTAAATTTATTTATATAAATATACACATCAAATCAAGGAAAATGCGTTCAAAATTTAGAATACCTCAAAAACGGAAGGAACTCAATTTCGGAAAGGTTTTATGATTGGGGTGAATATAAAAAAATTCCAAAGTACTAGAATCACTTTCTAACGAAAGTGGTAAAATTTTATATTTATGAACTCGACTAATTGATATGACAAGAAAGAAGTTTTTTATTTTGTTTACTCCTGCTTATGTATGTGACCATTTTATAATTTTATTGGCATACATTCTCAAGCAGGCAGATTTTACTATTTCACCTAGACTGCGTCGTCGGAACATCAATTCTGAGCATCCGACGATCCTTCATGGTAAAAGTGAAAGTGACTTTTTTTAGTTGTTCTGTGTGAAGAATAAAGTGCTTCCCATATTAGCCGTTTCCGTTCACAAAATTGTTTGGAATTTTTGGGATTTAAAGTCGCTCAGTCACTGAGTTGTCGTTCTACCAAATTTATTTATGTATTTAAGTTCAATTCTGCAAAAATTGATCGTCAGTTTAATTAAAAACAAAACAAAAAATTCTTCAAAAATTCTACTCATACACCAAAGAGGAAATATCAACAATATTATTTCACAAGCATTGTTAAATCTTTAAAGGCTAATTCCTAATCTAATTACAAAACAATAAAAAAAGGTTCCTTGTCATTGTGTATTCATTCAGTTTATTAATTGTTTCCATAATTATTTGAATTTGCATTCAAAGTGAAAATTTGCCTTATTAGCTTGAGACATTATTTCTCATTTATTAGAAGTACATAGGTTAACGTTATAGTATGTATTGTCAAAAAGACAGCTAAGTACGGGTGAGATTTACATCTACAATTGTCGGTTTGATTGCGCATTATTATACATATTTACATAATTTAAAGGGTGTCAAAACAAGAACGCAAGATTTAAATTGTAAATAAAACGCAGATATTTAAAAAAAATCGCGAATTCTTTATTATATCGTAAAGTAGACAGGATGAGGTTATGTATGGAACAACACATCGGACAGATGGCCGCCGCTAATTGGGTATTGGAGAGACCACATGAAAATGCTAATTTGGCCGATAAAATCATCTTTAGTGACGAGGCCCATTTCCATCTTGATGGTTTATGCGAATAAGCCGACGACGACTCAATCCTTAAAAGAGGAAATTGAACGCTGCATTAATGAAATACCGCAGCATTTATGCAAAACGGTCATTGAAAATTTCATTAAAAGATCGCGTATGTGCCAGCAAAGCCGCGGCGGTCATCTGCCCGATGTGTTGTTCTATACATAACCTCACCCTGTCTACTTTACGATACCATAAAGAATTCGCGATTTTTTTTTAAATACATATCTGCGTTTTATTTAAAATTTAAATATTGCGTTCTTTTTGGGACACCCTTTATTACTTCCTTTTGTGGTTCAGGGTAAATTTATAAAAAAATATTTTAAAATATTTTCCTACCGAGGAAGTAAATTCTTTTGATCTTGTATTAAAATTTTAAAGCCTAAACTACTGAAGCGATTTTCTTCATACTTTGGACATAAGTTTTTGGGGAGATTGCCTGGAGGGGAAATCGAAATTTTTTTTTACCTCCAAAAATAACGGTACCTGTCATAGTACCACTAAGACAAGACATTTTTATCTCGAAAACGGCTCTTACGATTTTGATGTCACTGATGAATTTAATGATGACAATTAAAAAAGGTTAAGCGATAATTTATTTTTCCTAGCTTCCTTTAGAATTCTTTTCCTTATTTTGTTTGTCTTTTCTTACCTTTTATTTATCTTTTGGTTGTAAATTGTAGTTTATTTTTCATTTAAGAAAAATTGCGGTTTTATTGTCTGAAGGCCCAAACACTAATATTGACAGGCCAGTTTTCAGACGTTACAAATGAAAAAAATATTAATACAGGGTTTTTACTTTTTCATTTTATTTCGTTCTCATAAAACTCCAATTAAAAAAAAAAGTAATAGAACCAGTTTAATGTTTCATAAATTAATTAACTAAAAAGTCCAGCCTCGTTAAAATAAAAAGAAAGGTTTTTCTTTGAAAAAGGTGTTTTTTTTTAATTTCTTAAAAACGACATGCAATTTTGCACCCACTTTTCTGGTTTTCACTAAATATTAATATCAACATATTTTGAAATTAAAATTAGTATTTAATTACCCACGTAAAATTTGAAAAATAAATTAGCTCGAATTTTTTGTTTCACTTTTTTTTTTTTTGCTTTGAAAATTGATAAAATAAGCCCCACTCTCTGTTTGGTATAAATGAAATAACTTCAAAAATTGACTTTTTCTGGTTGGACTGCCATTATGTTTCTTTTTGGCTATATTTTCATTCTACATTTAAACGAAAGCTGTATCATTACTAGAAATAACTGTAATTATTTGGTCTAAAGATGATAAGTAGGTACGGTTTTTATATTTTAAATTTGTTATAATTCTGATATGTACACCTATCATTTTTGTACCAAACAAAATTTAGTTAAAAAAGTAATGATATGTCCAATAAAGTGGGGCTTATTTCGTCAATGTCGGAATTTCTTTCATGCACGGGCCTAAAAATGTTAAGGACAATAAATAAAAATCTGCAAAATTTCATTGAAATATGTTAACGTCAACACGTGCCACTGAGCACTTGAAATATCCCATACAAAATGTAGAGTTTTTTTTTTTTTTTTTTAGTGTTTTTTTTAAAAAAATTCATGAGGGCGTAATAGTTAATGGATAAAATTAAAACTTGGCAAAGGTCTTAAGTTTAAGGTAGGGTAAGGTATAAAAAAAAATTTTCATATTTTATTAAAAAAAAAGTACCCAATTGAAAACAACAATAAAAATGATTTATCTTTCACTTTTTGATCATTTCAAGCTTTTTCGTACCAAAAAAAATTAAATTAAAGGTGTTAACGGTATATTTGGCGATTTTTTATTTTTTTTTAATTACTTAATAAGCTTGTCGACGGTTATTTATAAATTTGAGAAAAAACAAAAACAAAATGGAATATTATTTGATGCATAAAAGAAAGAAATTTTAGCACAGTTCCATATCAAACTTACATTTTTAGATTGATTGTTTTTCTTTATCTATGTCTTGAATTTTTTTTCATATTCGTCGAGAACTTTTTGTTTTCTAAAAATATAGACTCTTATATCAGTCCGGAATTTATAACATTTTTCAAAGAAAATTTGAAATTAATTACCAATTCTTCGATAAAGTACCGTCTAATAGGCTTTTAAATGAAGACTACCAATACGGTGTAAAATTGGTTAAAAATTTGAGGGTTGTCAACGATGTACAGCTGAAAGACTCATTAAATTAATTTCAGAATATAATCAAACTTAAAGTGCAGATGAAGTGCAAAAACAATAAATTAATCAAGTTCTCGATGAATATAAAAAAAATCCAGATATAAACAAAAACACACTGCTCCAACCAATGCAAAAATGTAAGTTTAAATTATGCTTTAAATTTGTTTCATTTATGCATAAAAAAATTGTATAAGACGGAGAAATTACCGTTCCGATCGGATAGGGCAAAAATGATATCCAAGATCTGCTGCCATTTATCGACCAGATTTATCATATTTTTTTTTTTTACAAATTTAAAAAAATACTCTTTCTTAGTCGCAAGAAACGTATTCCTATGAGTGATGGCGGTGAAAACTATAAACACTAAACTTTTTTATTTCATTTAAGATGAATTCTGTTATTTGGTTTTTACTCTTATTAACCTTAATTACGATGAATAAACTTTATCTTTAAATTAAAAAAAAAAAAATTTAAGATAACTGTTTTTAACATTGAATTCAGAAAGAGTACGATAACTCAGGCGACAAAGTTTAATGATGGATTTGTATAGAACAGGTAAAAACAAGTATTTTTTACTCTGTATACTTTACTCTCCCCCTGTTTGGGCGGTAGGGGCAATTTAAAAAATATGTACGTTAAATGGAAAACAAATAATTAAAAAATAACGGTAATACTTACAACTAAGTTTTATACATTTTTTTAAAGCCAACAATTTTGTCTGTTAGCCTGTTTTTAAATCAAGTCAAGACTAATTATAGTTTTTGAAAAATTTTATTTTAAACTCAAAATTTGAGTAAAAACAAGTTAAAAAAAAATCGATTTCAATATTTCAAAACCATAAGTTTATAAATAATTTTCAATCAAAAACTGAAAACTAGATGAATTTATGCTTTTTAGTTTTTGAGAAAATTGAAAATAACCACAAGTACTATTTTAATTTAATTATGTTTTTTTTTTTGCTTGAGTGGTCTTATTTTGATAGTAATAATGGTAGGTGCGAGTTTGGGTGTATGCAAAAGTGGGGTGTGTGCGAGTTTGGATGTATGTAACAGTGGGGTTTGTATGGGTGGCAGCATGCCCCCTGCAACCCCCCTGCTTGGGCCCACTATAGGATTTGGGGTAAGTGCGAGGTTGGGTGTATGCGACACCGAAGTGTGTATGGGTGGTGCAACCCCCTGCTTGGGCTAACTATGGAATTTGGGGGTGGGTGCAAGGTGGGTGAATTTAAATAAGCTCGATTTAAGAAAAATTAATTTATCCTAGGCTTATCTTAATCCATATTCGATTATTACTATCAAAATAAGACTACGTAAACACTCAAGCAAGGAAAAGATAATATTTTTTTTTTTGGTAATTTTCAATTTTCTCAAGAACTAGGAGACATAAAATTATCTAGTTTTTAATTTTTGATCAAAAACAAATGAGCAATGAATTCTAAAAAAAAAATAATAGTAGATAATCTCAAAGTTTTAAAAAATTACATTTTAAACATTTTGTTTTTAACTTTTTTTGTCCAAATTTTGAGTTTAAAACAATTTTTTTCAAAAACTATGCATAGTTTTGACTAGATTTAAAAACCGTCTTACAGACAAAAGTGCTTTAAAAAATGTATAAAACTTGGTTATAAGTATTACCGTTGTTTTTTTAATTATTTGTTTTCCATTTAACGTACATATTTTTAAAATTGTCCCTACCGCCTAAAGAGGGAAGATAGCCCCCCCCCTCCCATAGTAAAAAATGCTTGTTTTTAACTGTTTTATACAAATTCGTCATTAAACTTTGTCGCCTGAGTTATCGTACGCTCCCCTTGAATTCCGTTAGGTGCCTATTTGTTTTATAAAAAACTACAAAAAATAAACTTTTTTGTATGAATTTATCTGATGAAACATGCTCTTAACTTTGAATTAGCTGTTATTTTGTTTTATAAACTTAAAAATAAAACCTAAAAATAAATTGATTTTTATGATAACTGCCAAATTTTCTTATAATTTTTGTTCGTTTGCATTTTATATAAACATAATAGCTGCCACAAAATCCTAAAATCGAGCATTTAAAAAAAATGTATGTGCATTTGAAGTGCAGATACATATGTATATTCATGCATAAACTTAGAAAAATACTTCCATTACTTCCAAACAATTTTTTTACAATGCTTGAATAAACATTCAAATGTATTTTCTGCAAAACTCAAAAAATGGGGTTATCTCATTTATACCAAACGTCACAGATATATAAAAAAACGGATTTATGATACATAGGACGCTATCTTCAGTTTTGTCTTATTTTATCAATTCAAATAATGAATAATTTTTTTTCTCTCAGAGTACAGCACATATCGTCACTTTTTTCATTGATTCCTTTATCTAAAATTTATGGAAAAAATATAGTAAATAATTTTTTTTAATTAATAATTGCTTTTAGCTTTATCACTTCTCGCTTTCTTTTAAAATATGAAATACTTCACTTTTGGTGTTTTTTATTTATTTATGTACAACAATGTCTTTTCTAAAAATATCAAATGAAAGAAATAGTTTTATTTCAGTTTAATAATATAAGTAACAAAGGTATTTACAGTTTTTAAATTTTGATTTCAAATTTCTTTTCGACATTTAAAAATTGTAGGTACTGTTTCTAAAATTCCTACCTATCCTCAAAATCGTTCCAAAATATAAATGCTGTGAGGTTGCGGTGTAATATGACGTCATCGCTGAAATTTACTTATGGTTTTGAACCACAGGCTGGACCCAATAAGAAATGGTTAGGCGTTAAAGCTTCCGGATTTTTGGCATCTATTGGAATGTATGTTAAGGGCCGTGAGTTTAAGATGTTTTCTGCTTCTATAAGCATACTTCGTAGCAGTTCACCATTTGGGTTTCGCTCCCAACTTCCACCCATATGTGGAGAACATGGTGGTATGAATTGAATAAAAGCAGCCGCTTCCCGCAGCTCGCGTTCCACACCATGAAAATTAGTCCCATTATCGCTGTGGAATTCGATTGGTGTAACTCTTCTGGCTATGAAATTTCGAAGGCAAAGGATACATGAATTTGTCGTCAAAGTATGAGCGACTTCAATATGAACGGCTCTTATGATAAGACAAGTTAGAAGGACTCCCCAGCGCTTTTGAATTCTTCTACCTACACTGACTGTTATTGGGCCAAAATAGTCAACCCCGATAAACGAAAATGGTCTACAAAATGAGGCGAGGCGTGCTGGAGGCAAAGGTGCCATTATTGATGGACGTGGTTGGGCTTTGTTGTTTTTGCATTTTTGGCAGTTGTTTTTCACGACTTTCAGAGCTGATCTACTTTTCTGGATACAACGATTCATTGTAAGGTCTGCGATCTCTTCTGCATACTCACTGTTTTGTGCCTCTTTCAGCAATACATTTTCTGCTGCCTGTAATTCTTTGCGTGAGAAGGTCCATTCGCCCTAGGCAACTTAATTCTTTTGATGCTCGTATTATGAATGAATCGAAGTAAGTAAGCAGTGCTCCGAAGCAGTTCCTTCCAGCTAGATGATGTTTCGGACCTATACATATCTTCCTGAACTTGGTTATGAACGCCGAGGAAGTTTGATTTCATTTCTTCGATTGTGGTACCCGTGATTTTTTCTTTTGGCCATTCATCTGGTGAGAGTTTCAAAAACTTTGGTCCATTAAACCATCTGCTGGTAGGTTTAAGATCAGGTGGCTTTTGCCATTTGGTAGCTTCATCAGCTACATACATTCATATTAGTAGGTACCCAATTCCACTCATCAATTTTGCTGAGCTCCAAAATTTCACTCACACGGAACGCTACAAATTGGCGGTACCTTCGATGGTCAGATCGAAGCCAACATAGAACGGTTTTAGAGTCCGACCAGAAAAAACGGCGGCTGAAGCAAATTCCATGTGATTCGGCAATACACTTCGCAAATCATGCACCGAAAAGGGCTGCCTATAATTCGAGGTGAGGAAAAGATAGCGACTTAAGAGGTGCAACTCGTGTTTTTGCACCAAGTAGACTGGTCTCTGTTAACTAATTACAAGAATTTCGGATGTAGACTACAGCGGCGTAGCCATTTTCACTGGCGTCAACAAATGTATGTATCTGGATCTCAGGGCCCCACGATAATTGTACATAACATCTTGGTATTTTAACTTTGTCCATTTTATATATTCTTCATCTTTGATTTTGTCATCCCAATCAATTTGGGATCGCCAAATTTCTTGGAGAATAATTTTAATGTACATGAGCAAACAAGCGATCAGCCCCATCGGATTAAAAATGGTCATCATGACTCTAAGGACCTCGCGTTTAGTAGGTCGTCGTGACTTAAAGAGAACTTCTTTTTGATTTGGGTTGGAGGTAATTTTGAAAGTTAGACAGTCTAAGGAGATGCATCACCACATCCCAAGCACTTTTTCTGTGGCTAGTTCAGGATTGACATTAATGGTAATCTGCTCTGTAGGCTCCGACTCGAGTGCTTTCAAAACTTTAGTTGAATTGGAGACCCAATTTCTTATGTAAAACCCACCGTGCTTATGTATTTGTCGTATTTCTTCAGCTAATTTGACTGCTTCCTCCTCTGTTGGTACACTGTCCATTAAGTCATCCACAAAATGATTCTCTTTAATGCAGTTGACAGCTCTTGGATATTTTGCAGCAAATTGTTCAGCATTGGTATTTTTAATATATTGTGCCGTACACGGCGAACAAGTCGCCCCAAAAGTCATCACTGTCATAATGTACGTATCGGGCTGACCATCATTGTTGTACCCCACAAGAATCGCTGATAATATTGATCTTTGCGGATTTTAACTTGATGAAACATTTCTTTGATGTCTCCGCAAATAGCGATCTTCTGTTGTCTAAACTTATAAATGACCGAAGTTAAAGCCGTAAGTTGATCAGGACCCTTTAAGAGTACTGAATTCAATGATATGAATCAACTGATGCTGCAGCATCCCACACAATTCTAACTTTGCCGGGTTTATTAGCATTCTCGACAGGAGAGATTGGTAAGACCACGATCGACTTTGATTTTCTTGGAACTCTTCAGCCGTTACTCTTCGGGCATATCCCTTCTCGACATACTCTTTAATTTACTATCTAGCAATTTGGCTAGATCTGGCCATCTGGGATACGCTCCATCCGTTTTTCAAGGCACTCCCACCGTCGCGACGACGCGTCGTCGCCTAGCCATAGGGTAACATCATTGAATTTCGAACCTTCCATCATCTTGCGACATCATAGTATTTTGGGACTCTGAAGTTCCAAAATTGTAATCACAAATAAAGTCATTCACCTATCGATTAAGGTCTAGGTCGTTACAGTGACAAACATGAAAACTGTACGCTTGAATGTGTTTCTTTTCTTCATTGATGCAATTTCCGTGAACTACCCTAGGTGAGTTTTCGTCGCAATGGGTTTATTTCAACTACCTTCCTTCGATTTTAATGGATGACCAAGTTGAGCGTTGTTTACCCCAATAAGCAATCGCGGAACAGCTTTAGTATAAGACTCAAAAGGAAGTCCTTTTAGATGCTTAAGCTCTTGGAGCTCATCTTGATCGATGGTTTGTGCAGGTAAAGCAAGCTTCTTGACAGTGTGAACATTAGCGAGTTGGAATTTTTCTGCGTTCTCATTAATGCTGGAAATCTGAAGGTTTATCAGTTCAGACCTACTTTCCAGTCTTGAAGTGTTTCCTGTCCATTTTTAACATAATGGTCGTTGCTCTCCTCTTACTTTAAGCTGTCTCAAAATGTCTTCATCTATCAGGGTTACAGACGACCCTTCATCAAAAAAGGCGGACTTTAATTTAATTTACTTTATTTAATATAATATAACATATAATTTTACTTTAATTTTAACCCATTTTCCAAAGAGAATTACAGGAAGAATTCGAAACAGCACGGGATCGGTTTTATAACTTAGAGAAATAGAACGGGTTTCGGAGTGAACTCCAACGGTGGCAGCATTAGATGATACAGTTTCTGTCGGATCCTTATGGAGAAGCTGGTGGTGTTTTAGTAAGCATTTATTTTTACTACAAGTAGCTTCCGACTTACATCTGTAGTTCAAGTGTCTTTTAAGACATTTTCTGCATAAGTTACGCTTCCTCACTTCTGCCCACCGGTGCGATCGAGCTGTAGAAACTGCTTACACAGTGCTACCGAAACACAATTGCCGCTATAAATACTGCACTTATTATCCACATTTGTAGTATACTGTTCACTGTCCTTATAATGCGTATTAACTATTCCTTTGTTTTTCCAGCCTTTGCTTCGAAATTTTTTCTACTCAGCAGATGAAGAGGGAGCTGAAATAAGAACTCCATTCGCGGCTTCGGCTATCGTATACATCCAAGCACTGAAATCTGCAAGGGTACATGTTGGTAACGAATGCTTGTCAATAGCCCAGTTGAGACGCAAAGTTGTAGGGAGCTTATCGACGAGTTCTTGTAGTAGCGTGGGATAGTTGAGGTTGTTAAAGATACCGGAAGCTTCAAATGTAGCACACAGGTTCTGCACTGCTATAGCAAATGTAACTATAGTTTCCAATTTGTCTGCCTTTGGAGAGGGTGTAGAGCTTATAGTCCGAATCAAAGTATTAATGATGAGCTCTGGTCTTCCATATAACATCCTCAAGGTCTCGATCACACGGGGCATACAATTTTTTTGTATGATAAGACTTTTCACTGCTTCTAATGCATCACCTTTTAGAGCTCTGTGCAATCGTAACAGGTTCTCCTCATTACTAAAACCACCTAGTTCTGTACTCCGATTGAAAATTGCTATAAAAAATGGCCATTCTGAGGGATTCCCATCGAAAGTAGGCAAGTCACGGATAAGATGTCGCGCTGCTAAATGATTTTTTGTTAAAAAAATATTTGAGGGCGTTTGTGGTTAAGTATTGAAAAAGGGAGGCTGTTGAAAAGTTTGTACGATAGGCTGTTGCTGTTCATCTTCATTTAGTTGTGATGGCATCAACAAATTAACAGTAGGTGGATTTTCATAGGAAGATGGCACAAATGTTGACTTTTACTGGTGTTTGGTCGGATTAGCATTTGGTATTACAGTAGTATAAGTTGGTTCTCTTGCTCCAATGCTCCACGTTGAATTAATTTGAGAGATAGTTGGAATGTTGGGTGACTGTGTTTCAATATTCGTGGTGGAGTTCAAGTTGTTCTTTTCCTTGGAAGCTTTTATATTTTGTGTGAATCAAAAACTTGACCCATGATCTTATCAAGATACTCCGCTTCCCTCATTTTTCGAAGTCTGAGTTCCTCCTTGTCAAGACTCTCCCATCAACTGTCTTTCTTCTTCTATTTTCTTTAACTCAATTTGGAGTTTATTTAATGAAAGTTTAGAAGACATTGAGCTCGTTGAACTTCTGCGTCTTGAAACTTGAGTGGAAAGCACAGCCTTCTCGTTCTTTTGCGGAAGCTTCTGCACTGTTCGGTTTAATGCCTGGAGCTGAAAAAGAAGGCGAGTTTTGTGTAAAGGTAGCACTTTCTGGGTAAGATATAAACGTCGAGGCATACGATGGAAAATTAGCTATGTTGAAAACGCTTTGATTTGTTGTGGTAAAAAGTGACTTCGCAATTGGAACCGTTGCAGGAACATACTTTCTACACATAGTGGCATCCTCGGCCGCATTGTGTGCAGAAATTATTGTGGGAACAAAAGTATAACCAACAGTGGTCGGCACCACTTGTGACTGGAAATGCAGTGGGTTAAATCCAGTACTAAGACTTCTACACTTGGCGGTAACTTCGGCCGCACTGGGTGCAGAAATTATAGCTGAACACTGAGCAGCAATTAATGATGCTGCTGATGTTTGAAAATCCATGCAGTAATGACAAGGAACAGGGTTTACACCCATAGCGGCTACTTCGGCCGCACTTGGCGCAAAAACTGTGGATGAACGCGCAGTGATTATCGGTTCTGTTGAAGTTGGTAAATGCAAAGGGTTATGTAAAACCGAAGCAATCTCTATAAACGCTAAGCAGCAACCTCGGCCGCATTTGGCGCAGATAAGCTGAGGGTATTTTGTGGAAGCGTAGCAGTAGTAAGTATTTGCGATGATTGGCTTTGGTGATTGGCTTCTGTATGTACAGACCCCACAGCAGATATAGAACCCGCTCCTGAAAGACTAGATAAATACCTACTCTTACCTGTGCAGTTTTGATATAAAAAAGATTTGTCATCAATACTGTGGTTTACTCCGGCACATCCAAAATGGTTCCAGACTTTGCACTGGTCACATTGAACCATATCATGAACAGCATTAGGTTCATCACAGCTACAACAATTATACTCCTCCTCCTGTCCAAGGGTTTTCTTTGATGTCCTTGGAATTTTAGGGCATCTTTATAACGCATCAACAAAGTTCACATAAGATTTGTAAAATGTTGCGACAAATTTGGCCGCAACCATGTGGTTTCGATGTGCAGAATTACATACACTTAGTCTTATTTAATGTACAAAATTCATAGAATATTACAAATATATTAATTTGTAAATTAATAGTAGGTAAATCACCTCGTGGCCGTTTAAGGCTAGAATCCTTTTTAAAGAGTCAAGGAAGAAAGAAGCAAGTAAAAAGGTGGGCCATTGACATTTGGTTCGTGGGAGGTAGCTCCACCAAACAGTCAATTCGTGGAACTACAATTTAGGCTACAGTAGCATTTGTCTTCACAAATTTATTTTATTTATACGAAACTGTCATCAATTTTTTTTTCGATTCAGTGCTAATTTTATTAATTTTGGTGGGCGATGCACGGCACTGTCCCCTCACATGTGTCATCTGTAATGTCATGTGTCACTTGTCATATGTCATTGTACGTACCGAAACTGGGTTTTCCAAATCTTGGAAAAACCAAAATTGTATATACCTAACGTAATAAGAAATAATAAACCGTACTTACCTTTCAACAATATGGTACACAATTATTTCTTTGTTTTTTCTTTGTATCTTGTGTACATGTCTTTTCCTTGAAGAATTGTTTAAATGTTTAAAAAAAGCAATAAAAGAAAAAATAAACTAAACTCAAAGGTGATATAGAATACGCTCAATAAAATGATAAGTAATACTGAAATATTAGACTAAGAGCCGGCAGAACATTTTTGGTGTATATGTATAACCAAAATTCATATGTATGTGTGTGTACGTATAGATCACGTTATGCCAAATTCAAACGTCTTTTAAGATTTTGGGGTCGACAGTATAACCACCTTAATGAACATAATATGATCATATTATGATCAAAAGAGGATGGTGCCCTGATGCATTGTATATGGAATCTATAGTACTACTATGGAACACGATTTTAAGTTACCTTTCTCTCTCTTTTGGTGGCGCTGGTGTTGCCTAAAAAGCAGATTGGGGAGATCGAAATGAAAGTAGACAGAAAGAATATAAAATAATTTATAGAGTGAGAGATTTAATTAATAGTTGCTGACAACAATTAGGCAGGGTAAGGGAGATAGGTGAGTCAGCTGATGGGTGTTATGGTAACAAGGGGAAAATGAAAAGAATTCTATAGGCTGTGGATTTATTCAACGGTTTTTTATGCATAGGACGATTTTTGCTATATGTAGAAGTATAGATATAGCTATATTATTTTCAATTTTCAAATAATTTCGTATAGCTATTTTATTTGATTTTGTGAGATTTGAGATATGATGAGAGCTATGTTGCAAATTTTCATGGATTATAAATACATTTAAACTTTTTTTTCTTGCTAGTGGTAGAATTGTACTATACGTATTTGGTTTTTGTGAACTATGTACGTTGCGAATTTTCATGTTTTACAGAAACATTTATATTTTTTTACTTGCAAGTGATAGATAGAATTGTACAATGCGTATTTGATTTTTGTCATTTGTTTACAGTCATATTTTTATATCTTTTTTATAGGTACATGATATCCTTTTAATTTCTCAAATCTGAAGAAATGGCTAGATATTTGAAAAATTAAAAGGATAACAGAGTTGATAGTTTAGCAACAATTTTTTTGTTTTGAACTTTACTGTTAAAAAAAAGGTTTCTGTACGAATTTTCAGCAGTAAAATTTAAACAAAAAATATCACGTCAATTTTCAAAATTTTTAAGTAAATTTGAGATACCACGTGAATTTTAGTATTTTAAGCAAATCGAAAAATTTCACCTGAATTTTCAAGTTTAAATAATTTTCACGTGAATTTTTTGTAAATCAAATGAAGTTAAAAATTTCGCGTGGATTTTCATAGTTCTCAATGAAATTAAAAATTTTTATAAGTTTTTTTAGTAAATTAAGTACCTATGTATGTACATATTTAATTCCAAAAATTTCACGTGAAATTTCAAAAGCTTTAATCATTAAAAAAAATTTTATACCTAGTTTTAATTGTGAACTGTAAATGTTCTGAATAATTTAAAAATGTTCACGTGATGGATTTCAAAGAATTGTATTATTTTGTAATTTTTACTTGAATTTTCAAAAAAAAAAAAACACGGAACTTTAAAAAACACGTAGTTTTAATGTTCCAGGTTATTTCTCAAGAAAATACATAATTTTATAAATTTCAAGTGAATTTTCTAAAAAAAACACGGAACTTTAATAAACACGTAGTTTTCAAAAAACTTACTTAATTTTACTATTTTAGGTGTATTTCCAAAGAATTAGAACATTTTTATATATTTCACGTCCATTTTCCAAAACACGTCATTTTATTGCTCACTGCTTTTATATTTTACGGGTATTTTAAGAATTCTTGGATTTTCAAGTCCTAAACAAATTTTAAATAATAATAAAATTTTAAAATCGGTGCAAGACTGGCAAGGGTTAGGCGTATCGTATCGAAATTTTAAAATGTATTAAAGTAAAAAAAAAATGGTAAATACCAAACCCAAAAAGAAAAGTAAACAGGGCTTAATAATTGAAAGTTGTGGTAAACGTATCTTATAGATGCATGTACGTTTGTATATTCTTTCTCCTATTAAATTTTCTGAATCTATAAATTGAAAAACAAAGAAGAAAAAAAAACAAAATGGTAAATACCTAACGAAAAAAGAAGAATAAATTGGACTTACTAATTAAAAGTTTTGGTAAACAAACCTTATAGATGCACGTACCTATCTTGTATCTCCTATTGAACTTCCCAAATCTATTCAACTAAATTAAACTATAATTTGAACGTCACTGAATTTCGTGCCGTTTTTGATAGGCTAAATTTCAACCTTGAAATTTAACTCACGATTAATCTAAAACATCGCGTTTTTGAGGTTATGTTATGTTTTAACATGACAAATAAGCTTTTTCTGTAATGTACAAAATTCATAGAATATTACAAATATATTAATTTGTAAATTAATAGTAGGTAAATCACCTCGTGGCCGTTTAAGGCTAGAATCCTTTTTAAAGAGTCAAGGAAGAAAGAAGCAAGTAAAAAGGTGGGCCATTGACATTTGGTTCGTGGGAGGTAGCTCCACCAAACAGTCAATTCGTGGAACTACAATTTAGGCTACAGTAGCATTTGTCTTCACAAATTTATTTTATTTATACGAAACTGTCATCAATTTTTTTTTCGATTCAGTGCTAATTTTATTAATTTTGGTGGGCGATGCACGGCACTGTCCCCTCACATGTGTCATCTGTAATGTCATGTGTCACTTGTCATATGTCATTGTACGTACCGAAACTGGGTTTTCCAAATCTTGGAAAAACCAAAATTGTATATACCTAACGTAATAAGAAATAATAAACCATACTTACCTTTCAACAATATGGTACACAATTATTTCTTTGTTTTTTCTTTGTATCTTGTGTACATGTCTTTTCCTTGAAGAATTGTTTAAATGTTTAAAAAAAGCAATAAAAGAAAAAATAAACTAAACTCAAAGGTGATATAGAATACGCTCAATAAAATGATAAGTAATACTGAAATATTAGACTAAGAGCCGGCAGAACATTTTTGGTGTATATGTATAACCAAAATTCATATGTATGTGTGTGTACGTATAGATCACGTTATGCCAAATTCAAACGTCTTTTAAGATTTTGGGGTCGACAGTATAACCACCTTAATGAACATAATATGATCATATTATGATCAAAAGAGGATGGTGCCCTGATGCATTGTATATGGAATCTATAGTACTACTATGGAACACGATTTTAAGTTACCTTTCTCTCTCTTTTGGTGGCGCTGGTGTTGCCTAAAAAGCAGATTGGGGAGATCGAAATGAAAGTAGACAGAAAGAATATAAAATAATTTATAGAGTGAGAGATTTAATTAATAGTTGCTGACAACAATTAGGCAGGGTAAGGGAGATAGGTGAGTCAGCTGATGGGTGTTATGGTAACAAGGGGAAAATGAAAAGAATTCTATAGGCTGTGGATTTATTCAACGGTTTTTTATGCATAGGACGATTTTTGCTATATGTAGAAGTATAGATATAGCTATATTATTTTCAATTTTCAAATAATTTCGTATAGCTATTTTATTTGATTTTGTGAGATTTGAGATATGATGAGAGCTATGTTGCAAATTTTCATGTATTATAAATACATTTAAACTTTTTTTTCTTGCTAGTGGTAGAATTGTACTATACGTATTTGGTTTTTTAAACTATATACGTTGCGAATTTTCATGTTTTACAGAAACATTTATATTTTTTTACTTGCAAGTGATAGATAGAATTGTACAATGCGTATTTGATTTTTGTCATTTGTTTACAGTCATATTTTTATATCTTTTTTATAGGTACATGATATCCTTTTAATTTCTCAAATCTGAAGAAATGGCTAGATATTTGAAAAATTAAAAGGATAACAGAGTTGATAGTTTAGCAACAATTTTTTTGTTTTGAACTTTACTGTTAAAAAAAAGGTTTCTGTACGAATTTTCAGCAGTAAAATTTAAACAAAAAATATCACGTCAATTTTCAAAATTTTTAAGTAAATTTGAGATACCACGTGAATTTTAGTATTTTAAGCAAATCGAAAAATTTCACCTGAATTTTCAAGTTTAAATAATTTTCACGTGAATTTTTTGTAAATCAAATGAAGTTAAAAATTTCACGTGGATTCATAGTTCTCAATGAAATTAAAAATTTTTATAAGTTTTTTTTAGTAAATTAAGTACCTATGTATGTACATATTTAATTCCAAAAATTTCACGTGAAATTTCAAAAGCTTTAATCATTAAAAAAAATTTTATACCTAGTTTTAATTGTGAACTGTAAATGTTCTGAATAATTTAAAAATGTTCACGTGATGGATTTCAAAGAATTGTATTATTTTGTAATTTTTACTTGAATTTTCAAAAAAAAAACACGGAACTTTAAAAAACACGTAGTTTTAATGTTCCAGGTTATTTCTCAAGAAAATACATAATTTTATAAATTTCAAGTGAATTTTCTAAAAAAAACACGGAACTTTAATAAACACGTAGTTTTCAAAAAACTTACTTAATTTTACTATTTTAGGTGTATTTCCAAAGAATTAGAACATTTTTATATATTTCACGTCCATTTTCCAAAACACGTCATTTTATTGCTCACTGCTTTTATATTTTACGGGTATTTTAAGAATTCTTGGATTTTCAAGTCCTAAACAAATTTTAAATAATAATAAAATTTTAAAATCGGTGCAAGACTGGCAAGGGTTAGGCGTATCGTATCGAAATTTTAAAATGTATTAAAGTAAAAAAAAAATGGTAAATACCAAACCCAAAAAGAAAAGTAAACAGGGCTTAATAATTGAAAGTTGTGGTAAACGTATCTTATAGATGCATGTACGTTTGTATATTCTTTCTCCTATTAAATTTTCTGAATCTATAAATTGAAAAACAAAGAAGAAAAAAAAACAAAATGGTAAATACCTAACGAAAAAAGAAGAATAAATTGGACTTACTAATTAAAAGTTTTGGTAAACAAACCTTATAGATGCACGTACCTATCTTGTATCTCCTATTGAACTTCCCAAATCTATTCAACTAAATTAAACTATAATTTGAACGTCACTGAATTTCGTGCCGTTTTTGATAGGCTAAATTTCAACCTTGAAATTTAACTCACGATTAATCTAAAACATCGCGTTTTTGAGGTTATGTTATGTTTTAACATGACAAATAAGCTTTTTCAAAAAAAAAAAAAAAATAATAATTCTGAGACCATATCAATTCTTCAATTTCCCAAATCATTTTTAATATTTTCAATGTGTTTCCGTGTCTTCCCTTTACCCTTCTCTTGAACTTGTATGTATAACTAGGTATTGAGGTAATATGTATTATATTAATTAGAGCTATGGATTTCGACCGGGTACCCGGGTAACCAAATTTCCGGGTATTACCCAGGTAGCCGGGCACCCGGGTTTAGATTGGGTACCCGACACCTTGCGGGTACCCGGGTAATACCCGGAATAGCCGGCAATAATATAGAAATGGAGGTGGAAATAAAAATAATGTAGAAAATATTTGGAAATAAAGTCGAAATTTAATTTATAAAAAAATTGCCTCGTTTAGCAAATTTGCTTGATAAAATGCTGTTGAACTCTTCTAATGAGCTGCTTGTTCTGTTGAGGGTATTGTAGACCCAATTTTTTTCAGCTCCTTCCTGTTTTTGTGAAGAAGGAAAATGTAATTATTATAAATTATATTCAGTGAAATATCTACTTATTGAATAACGTGGATGGAGTGCCGTGGCGGAGGGCAGGGGGCGGCGCGGTGTAGGGCCGAGGCGGCGAGAATGGCTTGGCGTGGGGTGGCCTCTCACCTCGCCGCCCCCTGCGTTATTCAATAAATAGATATTTCACTGAATATAATGTATAATAATTACATTTTCTTTCTTCACAAAAACAGGAAGGAGCTGAAAAAAATTGGGTCTACAATACCCTGAACAGAACAACCAGCTCATTAGAAGGGTTTAACAGCATTTTATCAAGCAAATTGGCTAAACAAGGAAATAAAATCGAATATACATAAATGGTAATAAAATCGAAAATTATTTTTCTTTTGGAAATAAAGTCGACTACCAAACTAAGCTGCTCGACATTATTTCTCTTTTATGTTTCTATGATTGGAAATAAAGTCGAACAAGAAAAATCTTAAAATTCGACGTTATTTCTAATATGTCGATTCGACATTATTGCCTTCTTCTTTATTTCACGGCACCGATATTCAGTGGTAAAGTACAACTTAATTTCTTTATTATTTTATAAATTTCATACAACTTAAAATGGAAAATGTCAACCGTTTTAACTCTTAAAATATCTTAAAATCTGATGACATCAAGGTTGACATCACTTTTTTGAGAAAAACTTACCGTTTAGAAGATATTCAGCGCTAAATTACAACTTTATTTTTTCCCTTTTAAAGAATTTACTGGGACTTAGATTTATTTTGGGACAAACAGTTAAAAAGGATTGACATTTTAAAAGCTGTCTCCATTTAAAGTTCCATAAAATTTATATTGAAATAAAATAAATTTGTTCTATACCTGTGAAAATATTTTAGTACTTTCTCATTATTCGGAAGTATTCTTCCACAAACTTTTTCTACTCCTGTTAAATAGATGTTTAATCTCAGAATCACAACACTGTTCCACGATTAAATCAACAACACATTATGTACACATGGGAATACAGTTTGTTAGCTAACCTTACTAATAACTTTTTTTTGTTAAGCCAAAAAAATTCTTTGTATTGCCGTGCAAGCACGTGTTTGAAGAAAGATCTTCCTGTACTATGAATATCAATTGAACAGATTATAGTACACACTTAAACCAAATTGACTTCTACAAAACTAAAACTAAATTTCACTTACAAAAATAATTGCCAAGTCCAAAGACAAAAAAAATACATAATTTTAATTAAAATGCACACGGATGGTCACCTTTATTATTTACCTTTATACACAACTATACCTACATTGTTAATAATACTAAATTGTTGTTGTGCAGGTATACACAGACATAATGTATTCGAAAAAAAATACTTTGTCTGTTCCTCGTGTCTCTGTGTCAAAGTAGATAATTTGCTGTAGCTCTCTTAGCAAATTATCGTTCTCTCTTTCCGAATAAACCATCAATATTCATTCTCTGTCATTCACAGCATGAAGTTTTTTTTTGGCAGAAAAGTACATAATGTAGGTATTTGTGCTTCCTGAGAAGGTAAATTCTCACGCGTTTAAATATAGTTTTGTATTTTTTTTTTGGTACATTTTCATCATATCATTTTTGGGGTTTATTGATATAATTGTGTCAAGTATTGGGGTTGACGACTGTTATAGACATGTATTGGCATAGTAGTGTTGTCAGTGTTGATTATTTATACTTGCTTTATTTAAATTTTTGTTGTCGTCTATAGGCGATAGTTCCTGTTGTCTATTTATTGAATATTGGGAATAAATTCATACTTGATAAACATATTTACGAAAAATGTAAATTAAGATAGAGTACGTATTTGAAAATGTATTAACCAAACACAAAAGCTCGATATTCTATTTTATTCGCAACAAGAAAAGAAAACGTTGGCATCGAATTAAATAGGTATTATGCAGTCATGGCCAAGTTTGTGAATGTGGTTGTTGTTAACCTGCAGATAATGAGTTTTACTTTTAATATTACTTCAATAACTCCATAAGAAAGGGCATTTGTTGTTTGTTTTTCGAATCTTTAAAAAAGTCGAATCTATGAAAATTGATTTGAAATAATAGAATATATTTTTTTTAAATTTAGGTATAAGGTTTTGGTGTCTGCAATCCTAACGGTAGTAGTATTGTTGTTTTCTTTAAAGAACCAATAATCTGTGTTTATACGATCACATGCCTATCTTTTCTTTTTGAAAGCTCTCAGAATATGTTAACACAAACGTCATTCAAAGCAAAACCACTGGGAAAACAATTTTTGATCTGCTTACCTTATATACATATGTGTGAAGACTGAACCGTGAAAAAATTCTAACTATGAAAAATATACTGCCACTCATGTGAATAGTATAGGTATAAGAGGATGCTTCTCTGGACGGTTTAAATGTAATTCACCAAATAATAGATTTTTGAAAGTAATTGTGCTCAGAGAAAAAAAGTATAAAAAAAAAACAAAATAAACAATCAAAAGTAATAAGTACATATATATGTCAGCAAGGCCTATAAATTATTCAATGTTAGTAGGAATAGAATGATTTTTGTTGACACAATAATAGATTGAGAATTTTAGTTTTGCTTATGTCATTAAATCCCAGGTGAGGTGTTCAGTTAAGGGAATAAGGGACTGGAGATCGAACCCACACATCTAAGTTAGCAGTCAAGCACTAATTCCACTGCGCCTTGGCCACCCCTAAAAATAACCTTTTAGTTGAATAGATATACCATATAGTTTTAGCCCACTTACCACCCGAATTAAATTTTGTATGACCCAAAAAAGAATATGTTAACATTTAATTTCATATTATACCAGTGAAATAGATATCGGTGCACTGTCGGGGCATTTGTATAGGAGATTGGAAAATATTCCATAAAACCTTACCTACTCTAACGATTTGAATCAAACTTTCAGAGATGATAGTGCTTTTGAAAGGAAGTCACTGCAATCAAATTCCACCTTCTGCCAATCACTTTATTATAAAAGTGATATATTTATCAATTGTTAATTTATTTTGTAATAGGTACTTGTCTTGTGTCAGCAGTCAGTCTTATTTCGATACAATCGGATCCAACAAACATCTTATCTAATTTTGAGTTCTTAGAAAAATATATTTTCACAAAAAATTAAATCAAATTGATTGTTCGATGCATGATATCGTGATGTATTTTACGGTTCTAAAATTCAGTGAATTCATTGAATAGATAATAATAAAACTACTGAAAATCATTCCAACCAAAGATTATAATATTAGATTATTACCGATCTCGAACTAATGGTTACCGAATGTTTTAAACGCGACCGAATGTTTTAAACGCGACTGACCTCGTAATAAATGCGATTTTTAACGGTGAAAAAGTGTATTGTTGTGTATTGCTTATGTTCGTCCACTCTTTTGTTTCCAAGACCCCAATATGGTGCCTATTTGTGTGGAAAGCGAGATCATAATGAAATATTAAAACCGACAGTTTCTTTTATAAGAACAATAATTTTTTAGAAAGCTGGCATTTGGAAATAACCACAAAATGTTTTATATAGTTATTTTCTCTCAATTTAGCATGAAAGAATTTTCAAAGGTCAAGTACGTTTGCCAACAGTATTGTAGGAAAAAGAAGTCAGACATTAAAAAAGACATTTTTTACCAGATTTCACTCCATTAAATGGGTCCACTGTGCTGATTATTAGTAGATAAATGTCTTTTTCATCCCAGAGGACAGCGAAGCCTTGACCCTTACTGTGCGGCTTGTTTCTTTCCCAGCAGGTAGAGATGTGGTTCTTTTTGCAATCCGCATTAACACTTCAAATAACTTATTTAACTGTTGCAGTAGCATTTAGCACTCAAGTCACTTTTTATACAAGTTTTTACCCTAGTCGATGTTAATACTGAATCGCATTGAAATTGAATTTTGTCTCTATTTCCACAATCGAATTTTTGGTGAATTAAACCGTTCAAAGACGAATTTTCCTATATCCAGTTTATGTACTGGTTCTCTTTTTTTAATAAGAACTAGGTATGTATGTACATATGTATGGTATGAACAAATATAATGTAAACGTGTCGCTTAAAATTACAAATCGTTGTGAAACGGGGAGAGTACGATAACTCAGGCGACAAGGTTTCATGACGGATTTATATAGAACAGTTAAAAACAAGCATTTTTTTTACTATGGGATGGGGTCTATCTCCCCCCGTTTGGGCGGTAGGGGCAATTTAAAAAATATGTACGTTATTTTTAACTATGTATATTTTAAACTGAAAATTTATTTCATTTTATTGTTCTTATTTTATTTAAACTATATTTAATTACTAAACCACAAAAATGATTAAATTTACAAATTTTTTTTTCTGCTCACAAGAAGCTTAACATTTCTAAATATTATAAAATAATCAGGATAAAAAACATTTTCTATTACCAACATTTTGTGCAGAACGAAGTTTTAGGAGAGAAGATAATTTGGATCTTTTAAAATGCAATGCTAACTGAACAGGTAGAACACCACTACTTATTTTTGGTCAAACATAATTTTTAAATTACCATTCAAGTGAAATGGTTTTTACAATGCTGATCGATTTAATGAAATGATTATGATTAGTAGCCAGTCGAGTTCATTATTTGTGATTTTTTGATTTTAATTAATTTAATTTGACTAAATACTTTCTTATACATTTTTAAAAATATGTTTTGTCAACCATATGAAGAAAAGGAATGTCCAAGACTAATCAGTTATAGAAAATTTTTAAAACGATGCATAGGCGTCATTCAGTGCAGTTCAGCTACGCCAACCTGACCCTAAGCCAGTAAAACACAAAATTATCTTATCTATTTTTCTGGATCTCCCATTGAATGAAATTAGTAACAAAAAATAAAAATTTTTAATTTTAGTTTTGAAAGTCCTAAACGATTATTAAACTATTTTTTTTCTTCTTTCAGTCAGACACATCTTCCTGTATGGATCAGTATCAAATGCGGAAAAATTCAGTAAAACGATTTAGCATTCATGATTAATAAATGAATAAATAAGTTTATCAATCAATTTATCAAATTAATAAAATTTCACAGAAGAAATTTTAAAGCTAAACTCTCTTTCTAACGTCCATTAAATTTTTTTAAGATTCTCAGCACGCAGAGCTTATAAACCAACAAAAAATAAAACCAAATCTTATTTTATAGTTTAAGGGCGTAGGTACACTTATTTTATTTTTTGTGATAACATAAAAAAGTGAAGACCTCAAAATACATAAAACATTAAACAATGAATAATTAAGTGTTCACTAATTTAGTTTATTTTCCTTTTAATTTTAATTTGTGTAAGCTTTGTAGTGTTAAAATTAAAACAATAAATTAAATAAAGCGCTTCCTCAGAGAGACTTAAAAAGACAACTTCAACTAAGAATTAAGTGAAGAAGGTCCTGCGGACCCTTAAAAACATCTACTTAAATTAAGCTGCCCATCATCATCATAGACAGGACATCGGTCTCGTTGTATTGTATTGCTCATCATCGTCGTCAGCGTCATCGTGCAGCAGTACAATATTCACTGCAAAAGAACTATTTAAATTATTTGGGTTTTTTTTTAAACAACAAATACGGCATCGCACACGATTTCATCTACCAGTGGCAGTAGGAGTAGTAAAAAGAACGCCGAAGACGACGACGATATGAGTGGGCGTCCAAGGACAACCTCATTCGCTGAGGGCAATAAAAATCCACCCAACTTAGTTTTGGGTGGTATGAAAATAAGCAGTAAGTATATTTTGTATGTAATGTATATTCTATATTTTATAATGTACAATTGTATATATGTAATTTTATTTAAAAAAACAAACCGTTCTGTGTTTTTTCAAGTAAACGATAATTAAAAACCCACCAGACATGCTTGTTCTTTTTTAGGTTAAATATTGTAATATTCTGCTAAGGGTTCGCAATAAAAACTTATTTACTTTATTTCTTAACTTCTTCTTATTACATTTAAAATAAAACACACTTTACTTCAATTGAAATCACTTTTATTAATCACTGGCACAACAGTATGCAACACTTTACATGAACTTTATTCTTTCACTTTCAAAAATAAACTGTGTCCAATCGGTAGCGCCATCAACCTTATAAAGGGAAATATCTGGTTCTGGTCTAATCTCGAAAGCAATAGAAATCTTTAGAACCTGTATCCTTTGTATATGAAAACTATAGTACTATCATGGTGGAAGTCGAATGGGCCGACATCTAATGTATGCCTACAACCCTTACTCTTTTTTTTTTGCGGAGAGCTTATGGATGTTTTAAAAATTATATTTATTGATATATTTTGGATGCAATAATCCAAAAAATAGTCTCCTCTTGCTCCTACCACCAATTTTCGACGCTTAAAGACTCCCCAAATCGGTTTTTACACCTCACATTTTGCAGCGCCACCACCAGGACCTTTGCAACCTTAAAAAAAACTCGCCATGATAGTACTATAGTTTTCATATACAAAGCTGTATCACGATCTTTCTATTCTGACAGATAGATGGAATAATTCCCCTTCGCCTTCGGGCTTCGACATTCAAAGCTCATAGCAGGTTGTTTTAAATCGCAAAGGTACTAGATGGCGCTGTCATCGCATTCGAGAATCGATATAGTTCGAATGTAAAAGTCGTTATATTGGGCCCTATCATCGTATCCGATCGGAACGAAACTTTCTCCGATTTCTACGAAATGTACGAATTTTGTATCATGGCAGCTGTTTCGATTGATAAATCGGACATACCTACGAAATAAATTGAAATATCCGTTGAAACTTTTAAAATCGAAGTAACGTGTCTCGAATTCATGCGATGCCTAGCGATTAAATGTCAAACTCCGAGCAACGCGTGTGAAATACACGCGATGCTTAGGTTCCGATTGTCTCCGACAACAAAATTGTTGTGAAAAAAGTTCCGCAAACAAATAAAATTATTAGACACATGTCAACTAGAGGCTTTGGTATGCGTCTATTTCGATATTCCGATACAGATACCATGAACAAAATAAACGTTTCGATCGGAACTTCTCTCCAATCGGATACGATGATAGGGCCCATTATGATTCAAAAGTAGTTAACTAATCTTCGTTACATTGGAGTTTTGGTGATAGCCCCTTTTGTCGATGAGGATTGTAAAACCACACAAGGTCTCCTTCTTGAAATCCCGTTGCTGTCGCTCTTACGTCGTATCTTGTTTTCATCCGATCACTAGACAATTTTATATTTGTCCTTGTTTGTTAATGAATGTCAATAAGCCTTTTCTTGAGGTCATCCACATATTCCTCTGTTCCCTGTGACTCATTTGGATGACAACCAAATTTCACTTCACTTGGCAGCCGTATAGTTGATCCGAACAGGATTTCCGATGGTGTTTTTCCTGTCGAGCTATGGGTTGCACTTCGATATGCCATAAGGAACAATGGGATATGTCGGTCCCAGTCTCGTTGGTAGTCGCCGACAACCTTCGACAGATGTTCTTTAAGGGTTCTGTTGAATCGTTCAACCATCCCATCAGATTGTGGATGGAGCGGTGTTGTTCTTGTCTTTTTAATGCCAAGGAGCGAGCAATTTTCCTGAAAGACTAGATTCGAAGTTCCTTCCTTGGTCAGAATGAAGCTCCATGGGAAGACCGAACCTGCTCACCCAATTGAAGACAATTTGATCCACAACTGTTTTGGTTTCTTGGTTTGGGATGGCAAATGCTTCAGGTCACTTGCTGAAATAGTCCATGACTCCAAGGATGTATCGGTTTCCGTTGTTAGTTTGAGGAAAAAGACCCTTGACATCTATTGCAATTCTCTCAAAAGGTGTGCCCAAATTATACGCTGCATTTTACTTTGAATTTTTATACCTGGTCCCTTGCTAGCAGCACAAGTATCACATTTTTGGCACCATCTTTCGACGTCATCTCTTGCGTGTAGCCAGTAGAATCGTTGTCGTACCTTTTCCAGCGTCTTATTCACTCCCAAATGACCTCCTGAAGTTCCATCATGCATCTCTTGAAGTACGTCGTTAACCTTTGACCGAGGTACGACTAGCTGCATCACATAAGATTTACCGTCTGCGGATTCCCACTTACGCCTTAATACCCCTTCTTGCACATGAAGCGAGTCCCATTGTGCCCAATATGCTTTGAGAGCCGGACTTCGGTAGGAGATATCACACCATTCTGGTTTCTTTTGCTGTTCCTTCCAGGCAGGAATGGGTTCGATATCCGGATCTTCTTGTTGGGCCGTTCTGAGTTCTTCGTTGTTCCAACCGTTAATGGGATCAGCTCTTGTTCGTTGAACGATGACCATTTCCTTTTCTTCTTGGCGTGTGCAATGCTTACAGTCTGGTTTACACGGTCGCCGGGATAGAGCGTCTGCTTTTGAATGCAGCTTTCCTCTTCGATGTTGAATCTCATAGTCATACGTCTGCAACCTCTCGATCCATCTTGCTACTTGACCTTCTGGATTTTTGAAGTTTAAAAGCCAATTGAGCGCACCATGATCTGTTCGAAGAAGGAACTTCTGTCCATAGATGTACTTATGGTAGTGCTTTGTTGCCAATATCAGAGCGAGAAGTTCCCTTCCTTTCTGGCTTCGAGAGTACCTTGCTGTAATAGGCGACAACTTTTTCCTCTCCGTCATGTACTTGCGATAATACAGCTCCAATTCCAACGTTACTTGCATCAGCGTCGATGATGAAAGGAGTTGGATAAGCCAGTACAGGTGCATTACATAAACGCAGTTTCAGTTCTTGAAAGCTTTTCTCGCACTCACCTGACCATTTGAACGGCTTCCCCTTTTCAGTAAGGTGATGCAAGCTTTTGGCGATCTTAGCAAAATCCTTCACGAAACGCCGATAATATGTGGCCAGACCAAGAAAGCTCCGGAGTTGATGTTTGTCCTGAGGCGTTGGCCAATTCTTTACAGTGTCAACTTTCTCAGGATCAGTTTTTACTCCTTGGTATGAGATGATATGTCCCAAATATTTAACTTCGGTCTTGAAAAACGAACATTTCTTAGGATTTAACTTTAAATGTGCCTCTCGAAGCCTCTGGAATACGGCTTTAAGGTTTTTACAATGTTCGTCAAATGTTTTTCCGTACACGATGACATCGTCCAGGTAGACCAGGCAAGATTTCCAGGTTAGTCCATGTAGAACGCACTCCATCAAACGCTCAAAAGTTGCTGGAGCGTTGCATAGTCCGAATGGCATCACATTAAACTACCACAGACCGTTTCCTGTGGAGAACGCCGTCTTTTCCCGATCTTCTGGGTGAATTTCGACTTGCCAATAACCGCTCTTCAAATCTAAAGTTGACAACCATTGGGCTTCTTCCATTGCGTCTAAGGTGTCGCTGATTCTGGGTAGAGGGTAGCTATCTTTCTTTGTCACGTCGTTCAGTCTTCGGTAGTCTACACAAAATCGAGTGCTTCCATCCTTCTTTTTGACAAGAACGACTGGTGATGCCCAAGGGCTTTTGGAATTTTCGATTACCCCATCTTTCTTCATTGTCGACATCATTTCTTCAACTTCAGTTTGTTTTGCTAGAGGGAAACGTCTTGCTGGTTGGCGAATTGGTCTTGCATCTCCTGTATCAATTCGATGTCCGTTGGGTGAAGAGAATATATCAGCATACTCATGAAGAAGATCTCCAGCAACATTAAACTGATGTTGACTCAGACTTGATGACTTCAGAATTTGGTCTTTTAATCTGTCAAAGCTCAGGGGCTTCTTTGTTTCCGCTTCGGTAATCTTAGTAATCGCGGATACAGATTCACATTGCCCAACTACTTCTCCCTTCTTGAGCTTAATTTCGTATGGTTTGATGTTCAGTATCCGTACAGGCACCATGTTGTTCTTTGGTGCCACCAGAGTCTTCCCTACCATGATGTTTTGGGAACGTTGTTCCGCATCTGGTTCCACCATGAGGTATCGATGGCTTTCAAAGTCACCCTTTAGTTTCGTCCACACGAATACTTCCGAAGAAGCAGGCAAGCAAATGTCTTCTTTGATGACGGTCCTGATAATTGTTGAGTTTTCGTTGCCATAGACCATTGGAATCTCCACATTTTGGTACTTAAGAACTTGCTTACCAATATCCAAAATTATTCCATGCTCCTTCATGAAGTCGATTCCAACGATGCACTCGTCACATATATCCGCTACCAGGAATAGGTGTGAAAACTCTTGTTCTGCCAAACGGATCATAAGACGAACCTCACCATACACATTTGCTGCCTCTCCTGTGGCGGTCTTCAGACGGTAGCTATTGGTGTTGTATAGCCAAGTCATCTTGACCAAGTCTCTTCGTACAATAGAAGCGGTGACATCGGTGTTGATTGTTGCCACGTGTTTCTTTTTGTTTATTATTGCCTCCACTGTCAGACTTTTGTTGTCTCGTTTAGTCTGTGAGACTTGGATAGTGTTTCTGGGGCCATCGATACCAGAAACCAGCTTCTGCCCCTCGAAGTTGGTTCTTACTCGTTTCCCGTCTGGGAAACAAGTTGAGCAGGAGTGTTGATACTATTGCTTGGTTGTTCTCGAGCGTTGGTTCTGCTTCCACAATGTTGGCATGCAGATTTTCTCGGTGGTAATCTGCACTGCCGCTGGAGATGTCCGGTTTTATTACAATTCCAGCATCGAGCAAGTCCTTCACGCTGGCTTCTTTGGAATGCGATTGTCTGACAAGAGCATTCTTCAACTTCGACTTCTCTGACTCGATGAACTCCTTGGGAAGCTTGTTCTGCTGCTTCCATGGTCAGAGCAAACGCTAAAGCTTCAGGAAGCGTACGTTTTCCAGCAGTTCTAATTGCTCGCTGTAAGTTGATGTCAGATACAGCACGGATGAAGGCTTCTGTTGCAAGTTGGTTGACGATTTCATCCCCTGCAGCTGGATATGCGAGATGCGCCAACCGTTCAATATCCGCTTGAAGTTGCTGCAGAGAAGACTTCTTGCATATGGCCATCTCCAAAGCGTTTGTCTATGGCCTGAACAAGAGCACTGAAGTTACCATTCTTATCTGCTGGAAAGGTTTGCAGCAGTTCAGCAGCAGATCCTCTGAGGGCAACCGTCAGAGCTATAAATTTGTCTTCTTCATCCCAGCCATTTGTCGCTGCGGCTGACTCAAACTGTTTTTCATAGATCGACCAAGAAGTTTGCAAGTCAAAAGTCGGTGGATGTATTTCCTTCTTCTTTGGGTATTTTTTTTTTTTTTTATCACCACAAATTATCTGAATACACAGACAACATAAGTTTTTATCCCACTTCTGACACCAATATAATATTCTGCTAAGGGTTCGTAATAAAAACTTATTTACTTTATTTCTTAACTTCTTCTTATTACATTTAAAATAAAACACACTTTACTTCAATTGAAATCACTTTTATTAATCACTGGCACAACAGTATGCAACACTTTACACGAACTTTATTCTCTCACTTTCAAAAATAAACTGTGTCCAATCGGTAGCGCCATCATCCTTATAAAGGGAAATATCTGGTTCTGGTCTAATCTCGAAAGCAATAGAAATCATTAGAACCTGTATCTCGATCTTTCTATTCTGACAGATAGATGGAATAATTCCCCTTCGGGCTTCGACATTTACCAATGTTCGAAAAAGCTCATTCAAAGCTCATAGCAGGTTGTTTTAAATCGCAAAGGTACTAGATGGCGCTGTCATCGCATTCGAGAATCGATATAGTTCGAATGTAAAAGTCGTTATATTATGATTCAAAAGTAGTTAACTAATCTTCGTTACAATATGTTTGGGCGTTCTTCTAGTGCTAGATAAGGTTTTTCATGCGGTTACATTTAAACAGTTTTTTTTAATGTAGAAAGGGGGTACATACAGTAATAGAAGAGTAGGTTTCAAAGTTCTGCTTAAAAAACGGTAATGATAAAGTTGTGCCGTCAATTTTTTTTTGTTAAAGAAAAGATATGACTAATGTTATTAAACTTAAATTTTTTTTGTCATTTTCTAATTAAATATGAAGATATACAGCGTAACCGATTAACATTGGATGATCCTGAGACAGGCGGAGTAAGGTAACTCCGACTTTACAACGCCTATTAACTTGAAAACATGATTATTATTTCATTTTATTTTCATATTACAAATTCAAATCTTTAAGATTAGATTGTTAAATCTCTTAAGTTATAAAAGTATATATTTGGAAGTAAAATTAAACAATGAATTAGAGGCGGAATAAGCGAATAAAACCGCAAAAACATCGTGTAATGTCTACAAACATGAGTGCAAAAGATTTTTTAAAAAATTTTTTGATATAAAAACAAAACAAGGAACGGGCGTTTATAAAATTCACCTTAAAAGGCAAGAGTTTGGCAAATGTAGATTGGTCATTTTTTTGACATAAGAAGGGCGGAATAAGTGCTTCGATGAGGCTTAGCTATTAAAACAAGTATTAGTAAAATCTAATAAAAAAGACTGTAAGTTTTAAAAACAAAAGGAGTAATCAATAACGCACAATTTTGAAAAAAATCAGTTTGAATAAAATAAGAAAAATTATGGAATTCATTCATTTTTAGTCGTGGAATTTTAAAACGTAAAGTAATTAAACAAAAAATATACTAAACGAAAACCTCCACATATTTTGAGTATTCTTTGAGATAGCCTTTTGTTATTTATATTTTCAGAGCAGTGGGCTATACGCCGGCCTTTTGAGAAGTATCCACTGTTTACCGGACACTATTAGATATTTTTTTTTATTTTTATATCCTTTGACACAGCTCAAAAGTTTCGGTTTATAAGAAAACAACTCTGTACAAGAATTGTGTCCATTATATTAACTTTTAGACGTTATTCAGTGCACTTTTCGGTTTTCTTGGATATTTATATTTTAACATTAACTAGTTTTCAAACTATCCACATAAATTTTTTGCATTAAAAAATTTAACGCTGTACAAAAATTCGAACTAAGCTTAACTGTTTCAAAGTTAAAGTTGCACAAAGTCATCGAACAAAATTCACATAAAAATAATAATTTTAGTAACAATAATTAAAAAAATACTTAAGATCTTTAACTACCTAATACTACTTTATATTATATGTATATAATGAGAATTATTATATAATGAGAATTATTTTATGATGAGAATTATTATATAATGAGAATCAGTGATGGGAACTATCGAATAAAAACTATCGACTTATTCGATAGTAGCTAAATGTTCAGTTATTCGATAGTACCAAAGCATTCATTCATTCATTCATTCATTCATTCATTCATACTACTTTCGTTCAATTACTTTTTCACTCGATAGTAACTTTGAACGATTTCAGTTTCAGTATTACTTTTCACTCGAAATCGAAACCACTACTATTTCTCAGTCTGGACTTGTTCATTGTGCTTTTCGTTCAATTACTATTTTTAACCGATAGTTGACTGAACGATTTTATGCATTTCACAGTTTCACTACTTTTTTCATCTTGTTCTTGTAAGAAAGATATACATAAGTTACTATTTTCATTCATTCATTCACGGTTGTTGCTGTTTTGCTGTAGTTTGAATTTTATTTTTTTAGTGATTTGTAAGAAAAGTTTTGATTTGATACTCGGTAAGATTATTCAAGATAAATTTATAGGCTTAAGGTTTCAGTGTTTGGTTTTAGAAGATAAATTAAGTGCTCCATTTTTTCTTTTGTGTTCACATTTTTTTAAGATAACTTAATTAGTTTCGTACATGTTCAAACTTGTTGAATACAGTTTTTTAGGTGTTTCAAAAAAGTGTTGTTTGTGTTAGTATTATATTTAAAACTATTTGTAGGTATGTATGTATTAATAGTGAAACATAATTAACTCCTTTTATAGCTAATAATGCCAGTCGTAAAAATCAAATGGCGTGTTTTATTGATAGTTAAAGCTGTCTCCACACGGGGCATCATTTATATCTGGATTGTCGACACATACTATTTTCTGTTTTTCATCGGATTTTTTAGAGATTTTTTTATCCGTCAACATCGTAGGCATCCTTCGATAGAATTTGACAGTTTATGGCTTGACATATAGAGGACAGATTCTTCTTTGGGGTACATAGAGTATTTCGTTCCAAATGTTATCCGAAAGCCTTAAAATTGCACTTTTCTGGAGCAATACATAAAATCTCATTTTTTTAACATTTTTTAGAGGTTTTTTAATCCGTCAACATCTTAAGCATCCTTCGAAGGAATTTTTTATTGAATGAATGAATAAATGAATGAATGAATTCGTTCGATAGTTCAAATCATTCAGTTACTAACTATCGATAGTTTAAATCGTTCGATAGTGCCCATCACTAATGAGAATTATTATACAATGAGAATTACTATATAATGATAATAATTCTCATTATTAATATACAGGGTACAGGGTGCGCCAAAATGCTAGGGCATGTAGGTTGGGTTGAGATAAGAAAAACATCGTTTAGGAGGGGGGATATATTTAAAGCTATTGATTTCGACCGGGTACCGGGTAATAAATAAATAAATAAATAAATAAATAAATAAATAAATAAATAAATAAATAAGTAAATAATAAATAAATAGATAAGTCAATACCTAATAAATAAATAAATAAATAATAAAAATCACGTTAAAGAGCTATAAAGCTAGGTTTGAAAATATTACATAACTGAAGTTATGCAAGAATTAATGAAACGTTCATTAAGTCTGGCAATTCTAGTTGTTACCAATTCAATATTGGACATAGCGTGGAGTTCAGCTATGAGAAATACCATGGCAAATTAAGCATCATTATCAAGACTTTATTTTGCACTGTAGCCTACGGATATGACAAGATGAACACTTCCCCCATGCGGGGGCCTAATAAAAAAGGTTTGCTTGGAACACAGCTTTGTAAATAATGAGTTTATTTTCCATATTTAATTTTGATTTCCGATTTATAAAAGGACAAAGCGTAATAATAGTAATATTATTTTTTTTTGACAACTTCTTGGATATGCGTTCCAAAAGTAATTCTTTTATCTAAGTGTACACGAAGGTATTTAACATTAGAACACCATTCAGTTCTCAAGCCATTGACTTGAAGATTGTTGCTTGGCAAGAAACAGGCTTTTCTTTTTCGTGTGAAAAAGATAGCCTGAGTCTTTGAAGCATTTATTCTAATCTTCCAATCAAAAAAATAGTCTTGTATAGTATCCAATGCAGATTGCAAATTGGTTTCAATGTTGAAACCAACTGAATCTGATGACAAGATACAAGTGTCATCGGCGAAAATAGCTTTATCACAGTTAGTCAAGCATGGGAAGTCGTAAGTGAAAATAGTATATAAAATTGGGCCTAGCACCAATCCCCGAGGAACACCAGCAACAATATTGTACCTATATACCAGAACACCAACTATTAACCGAAACCATGAAATTTCTCTTAGATAAAAAAGATTGAATTATTCTAACTAAGTATAATGGAAAACCAAGTCTGAAAATCTTATGTAACAAAACATCATGTCAAACTGTATCGAACGCTTTTTCAACGTCAAGAAGAACCATTCCTGTACTTTTCCTTCTCCTAAAGTTATTCTTGATATGCTTTGTTATTCTATCAACTTGATGGACTGTACTACAAAACCAAATTGTTCGGGTGGTAATATATTTTTTCTTGTGACTTCAGCAACAATTCTGCTTTTATTTATTTGCTCAAAGCATTTGCTTAGAGAACTTAACAAACTTATTGGTCTATAATTGTTTTGGGTGTTTGCACTATTTCCAGGCTTTAAGATTGGGATAATCTTGGCTGTTTTCCATGCACTAGGAAAATAATGTAACTTCAGACAGCAGTTAAATAGAAGTTGCAAGTATTTTATTCCCGGTTTTGGCAATTTTTTTAAGTACACATTTTTAATGCAATCAAATCCTACAGATTTCCTAGTTTTTAGGATATCAAGAATTTTTTGAACGTCTTCAAATGTAATATCACCTGGATACCATCCGAAGAACTTGTATTAATAAATTAAATTCACAATTAATTTGTGATGATTTAGCCAGGTTTGTGGTCGGATTAATTAATTATTTAAAAAAGATTTTTCCTTATTGACCGCAAAGATCGTAATAAAAAGACAAATTTTGTTGTTTTTTAATTTTAATTCTTTTTATTTAACACGAAAGCATTTCGGTTCTCAGCTGCGGAACCATCATCAGCGGACGACAATTAAACAAAAACATAATGAGATTACATAAATTACATTTTACAAAAGCTTGACTTTACGTTTAAGAGAAAACAAAACAAAACAAAGAGTGTGATAAGTACTGTTTTTATCTATTCTCTTTCTTAAAAGCGCTAAATAGTGTGGAATCAATTGGTCCAGGTTCTAAGTTCATGAGGTTGCTGTTGATGTATATATGTATAGATTCATAAGCGTCTAGTTTATTTGGTTTGTTTACTTTTTTTAAAAGCTTAAAATTATTGTCAAAAGAAGGTTTTGTATGTGGACTATCGTTGTCTGGGTCAAATATGTGGGCTGCTATTGCTTTGTCTATCTCTTTCTTTTTTACGGATCGATGGTGTTCGTTAAATCTAACCTCTGCCGCTCTTCTTGTTTGTCCAATGTATTTTTTGTTGCAATTAGAGCAAGAGATTTGGTAAATGCCGCTGCATCGATTAGTTGGTATGTGGTCTTTTGTTGATCCTAGGATAGATTTTAATTTGTTGTTGTTTGTATGTACAATGCTCATTTCTGATTTAGCAAAGACATGTATTAGCTTGTTGGTGATATTCGGGTTGAAGGGTAAAGTGACACGGTGTTTATTTGAACTTGTGTTTTGATCAAATAACGTACTGATGTTGCTGAGCGCTAACTTCTTCGAGTGTTTTTTGATCAAATTGTCTATGACTAATTTATCGTAGCCGTTCACATCAGCTATATGAAGTATTTGTTGGTATTCTTTCATGTAGTTTTCGACTGATAAAGGTAGACGACATAATCGGTAAACCATTGAATGGATCAACAATAGATTCCATAGCATTAAATTCACTTTCGAGAAAGAGGATGACACCCTTCACACTTTGCCCTTCCTCGACCTTGAAATCAAGAGAAAAGGGAAAAACGTTGAATTCAGTGTCTACAGAAAACCCACATCCACAGATCGATACATAACAAACGATTCATATTGCGCCTATAATCAAAAAATTGCAGCCTTCCATTCAATGGTTTACCGATTATGTCGTCTACCATATTTGCCATATAAAAATAATTTTTCCAAAATCGAATTAAAGTTAGCAGAACATGGATGTCTATGAAAATTAAATTTTTTTTTTGTTTTTCATCAAATCTTAGAAAATTGTTCTGAAAACGGAGCATTTAATTTGAGCTAGGTGATGTGTTAACTAATCAAAAAGATTTGCATTCCAAGATCGATTCCGGTACTTTGCAATTGAATCTTTAATTAAAACATTAAGTGTCTTAACTTCATCATTATAAAAAGGTTCTCTTGTTCTTATGCATTTTCTTCGATAGCTATTACGAACTTTGATTAGTTGAAGAATATTAGGAGGAAGTATGTTTGAACTATTATTATGAATTTGTTTTTTAGGAACTACCTTTTCAATACTTTTGTGTACAGCATCCGCAAAACAAGAAATACTAACGTCTATTTGTTGTTCATTGACTACATAAATCATTTGAAGGATCATGAAAATTTGTTAACCTAGATCGCAATTCTCTTTTATAAATGTTCCAATTTGAAGTTTTAAAATCTAACATTTCATTTCTTGTAATTAATTAATTAATACTGGGAGATGATCTGAGCACAGCTCGTTTATGACCATAGGTTGGTTGAAGAGACTAGGCATATTAGTCAAGTACAAATCCAAAGTAGATGGGTTTGACCTATTATTAGCAGGCTAGTAAGTTGGATTGGGAGGATACAAAATATGAAATTAATACCTAGTGTTGAGATTTTCAAGAATGTTACCCCATGCATTTGCCCTTAAGCAACCCCAATTCCTGTGCCTACAATTGAAATCACTTCCAATTAGAAAAGTGTCATTCATTGTTATAAGCTTTCTCAAGTCATTATTTGAATGAATCGTTTCTCCGCACTAGCTGAACGTCCTACAAAATAAGCAGAAAATATTTTTAAAGCTGTACCATTTTCAAAAGGAATTTTAATTCCCACGTTTTGAATTATTTTAGTGTTTATAATTGGAATTAATTCATGACGTATAGTTTTCTTAACTAACACGGCAACACCCCTCCCCCTTCATCGTCTCTATCAAGACGATAGCAATTATAATCTTCATTAGTTAGTCTGTCATGAAAACTTAACCAAGTTTCAGATACTAAACCTACATCTACATTATGCTTTTTAAGAAAAGCAAACAATTCTATAGATTTGCATCGAGTGCTTCTAGCATTCCAACATATTATATTAAGAGATGTCCTATCCATTACTTATTACTACTATTATAAAGATACTTAATCGCTAATTGTGCAATAGTATTAAATTGGTCTTGTTTGGTTTTGCATTTACCCAACAAAGTTATCATCTCTGCAGTAAGCTTCTTGATCCATAGAGAAAATGCCAGTGGTGCAGGAATGTTGTTGTTGTTCGACCAAGCATCACACTCGGTGGGTACAGATATAGGCACAGAAACCGGTTTTGAGTACGAAGGCGCTCTCCGACAACTTTGGAGAGGAGGGAAGTCAGACGTCAGAGGTATTTAATGCATATGACTGCGGCTGATGGATCTTTTCGACCACTTGAACTTGGCGTTTGTTTTTGGAAGAAAGCTTATCGAAAAAACTTTTACAGCTCATGTGAGAGAGATCAGTGGACTTATGTGTCGCATTACAGTTTGCACATTTAATGTTGGTCGATTTGCACTTGATCTTTTCATGGTTCTCAGAACAGATCGCGCAGTAGGTCTTGATGTGACAATTCTTTTCTCCGTGTCCGAACATCTGACAATTAAAGCACTGAGTGTATTTTTGCTTTTGACGTCGTGCAAAAAGAACAACTTTAAATGACCTCGCCGTTTGAAGATCATGAGTGAAAAATTGCCAGTTGTTATCTTTCTATGCAGAACATACACTTTTATGATCTTCACTTTTTTCGCAGTTTATTTTTATACCAATAGAAATTTTTTTATGCAATATTCTTTCACTTTGATGTCATTGTTATCCGAAGTTTTTTGCAGTACGCAAATCGAAGGGATTTTTATCTTTTTAACAGGTGTAACTTCCATTACTTCTTCACATTCGACGTCGTTATCAGAAACCGGAAGACATTGCAGGGGTGTAAACCGCCCATACTTAAGATTATGGTCGTCCACACTCATTTTGCGTTGAAAGACAAATAAATGTCTTCAACCAAAGGTGGTGATCGAGTTCTACCTGCTAGGTCTTTAAGACAATAAAACCACAATTTTTCTACACCAATGTGCAACCAAAAGGTACCTACATACTATGTAAGTAAAAAGTAAGAAAAGACAAAAAATAAGGAAAAGAATTCTAAAGCTAATTAGGAAAAATAAATTATCGTTAAACCTTTAAAAACAAGAAAATGATTTGAAACTGATAATTTGCTTTAATTTGAATCCTTCAAAAAAAATTGTCTTAAGGACCTAGGAGGTAGAACCCATCGCTTGCGGGCGGGCCAAGGCAAAAATATTGACAGGGCAGTTTTCAGACGTTATCAATGAAAAAATTTATTAATCCAGGGTAAATACACTACTGATTCTTTTACTTCATTCTTATAAAACTCCACTTCAAAAAAAAAAAGTAATAAAACCAAGTTTAATGCTTCGTCAATTAATTAACTTATAAGTCCAGCCTCGTTAAAATATAAATAAAGGTTTTTCTTAGAAAAATTCTAGAAAAAGGTGGTTTTCGGTTTTTCTTTCAATTTCTTGAAAACGATATACATTTTTTGCATTCGGTTTTCTGGTTTTGACTTAAAATTAATAACCGCATTGAATTTTGAGTTTGAAAATTAATTTTTCAAAAACTATTTTTTAGAATAGATTTATTTAAAAACAAAATGAAAGAAGAAGTTATTGGCTTTTCAAAAAGGTATCCCACAGCACTGTGGGCGAAGTGGATTATGAGTCAAATTTTTCGAAAACTGCCCCTCCCGGCGATTTTTTTATTGTCTCAACCCAACCCGTACGCCCTAGCATTTTAGCGCACCGCTCATGAATCACCACAGTATAAAGAAAATTATTACATATAAAACGAGGCTATAAAATAAAAGTGAAGAGAATACTGACCAAATTACAAGTTTGTAACAGCAATTAATTTCAAAAAAGATCACTTTCTGCACTGACGATTGTTCACTTCAAAAGGAAGTACATTTGTGCTGGGCTTAAGACTGAATATCTTAACAGAGTTCTTAATCTTTTACAGTAAATATGAAAGATATTCCATTTTATTTATACTCCTTTTCAAATCTGACCCATAAATCATTGAAATTTTATTTGTATGTGACATAGTTTTGATGTAATATGAAGACTTCTTTCAGCAACGTCTTCCGCAATCATTTTTAAAACATGAGTATTTTACTTGCTAAGCATCCGTGTTATTTCCACAGGTTCTCTTACTAAGCTATTAATATTCGATAAAAGTAATAGTTTGACTTCTGGCCGTCTCGCCTTGTTTTGGGTATCAGAAGTTTTTCCATCAATGTATGTTGCGTATGATTGCGATATTTGATTGAAATATTTTTACAAAATATTTTCTAAATACATACTCGTATATCCACATAACTAAAAGTAAAATAAAACAAAACAATAATTAGTGAAAAAATTGATGAAAAATGGAAAAGGACTACTAAATGTGTGTATCATTAATAAAGTTAATTTATATGAATGCAACCACACTCATAACTCATGAGCCACACATTACGTTATCTCTATGCACCTTTGTGCTTGCTGAAAATATGACACAAAGCATGTACAGGAAAAGCCAAATCACAAAACAAAAAAATTACTTTGACCATATCCTCTTCCTCATGCTTATAAGTTTGGCAGAATGTGCTAGTGCCGCACGATGATTGTTCCTTTGAATTAGTCCTCTGTCTTCATTTGGTATTGAAAAGAAAAAGCAGAGTTATGAAAACATCGTCATCAGTTGGCCTTATGTGTTAGCTATTCCTTTTTTTTTTGCATTTCATTCCATTTTGATAATTGTTTTAGTTTGATATGGATGTGACGTAATGCAGCTTTGTGTGAGGTTATCGAGAAACAACAGACGGGTTGCTAGTAGTATTGTGTTTTCAATTGCTTGGCTAGCATGGTAGAAGCTATGGATTTTTTTTTATTTTTGTTGGAATAAATTTATAATTATATAATACAAAAAAACACGGCAACTATGTGTTTTTTCAATAGACGAGTCTGTGGGTGGTGTAAGTATGTATCTTTTATGTTTGTTAAGAGAAATTCTTCGAAAAAAGAAAATATTGAAGCCATTTGAGAGAACTTGATCCTAAAAGTGAAGTTTCCTATTTATATGTTATGTGTGAAGAGTTTTTCTTTGAATTCATTCAAAACATTCAAAAAGCTTTGCAAAAGCTTTTTTTTAATGGCGTGGTCAATCCTTACCGTACAGCTTATATTCGTTTCTGCCATCACTAAGTTAATCAAAACAAAAAATATTCCATCAGATTTACCATTGCCAAAAGAAATCCCGTAAAAAGAATAAAAAAAAATAATTTGAGGTATTAGCAAGCTAGAAACAAATTCAAATTTATTCATATTGTACATTAATCCATACAAAAAAATGGAGCTGACATCACAAAAGTTTGTAACAACCCGGGCATTTCTGTAAGTCCTCCAGGCGCTTCCCCCTTTTTTCCATTCATTTTTTAAATCCTATTTATTTCAATTCTTGTTTTGATAAGCGAGAAAAAGTGTGCGGGCAACAAATAGTGTGCTCATGAACTAGGGAAGACTCTCTGTAGTCCATAACCAAAAAGTATATAGGCAAACTTTTCAATACAAAATATTGTCGATTTAATCAGAATCTCGAAGTTTCGATGGAATTTTCTGTTAATCCAATGTCCTTTTTTTTATAATATACATATGTAGTATGATAAATATGTAGAAAAGATTCTCAATCAAGTAACGGGCGGTGTATAGTCAAAATATAAAAGAATCAAACATTTTTGAAAGGCTGTAACTTTACCAATAATGGTTCTATGTTACCTACACTATATCAAATATTCTATCAAAAATGACCAATCTACAACTCTACTTATTATAAAAGTAGACAAAATGCAGCTGATTTCCATTTTATTCATTTTAATTTTAATTTACCTTCTTTTGTAAATTTCATACGATGTCATTTAGGCCCTGTTTTTCAGTGTAACTCACTAGAGTTTGCTTAGTAGGCAAATCAAACGATGTATAGCTAAGTCGACAAGCTATTTTTTAGTGGTGGATGAAATATTTGTGAGATGAATAAACAAAAAACAAAATTAAGCTAATTTAGGGTTAACCTATTTGTAAATTTCAAAATCACAGCACTTTTCACAAAATCTGGGATCGTTAATCCAAATTCCAGAATTAAATAGATATATAAAAAAAAATCCAGGAGATGAAGACAACCCAAAAACATTCATTCGACGATGAAATGAAGAACAAAAAACCACAACGTCTTGTATTAATACCTGGATATGTATGTATTTTATTACTTAGTAAGAGATGCTTACAGTGTGACGGTTCCAATAAGAAAGAGGATGATTTAAGTTTAAGATTTAGCAAAAGAAAAATTAACGGCAAAAACAATATTGATTTAAGAGAGAAAGTACCACTAGAGAGTAACTTTTAGTTTCAAATAGAATAACAATTTACAGTAAGAGCGTAACTTTCCAGTGAGAATAGTTATTAACAAAATATAAAGTAACAGCTAGAGATAAGAAACTATACAAAATAATAGGATACATTTTTTATGTTTGGCAAAGTTTAACAAAAACAAGTTAAATTATTTTAATTGAAATGAGCAAATTATTAAGGAATTTAAAATGATTGATTTGTAAAAAATGTGTTGCAAATGGTAGATACATATATACAGTATGCATTAATTCCTGAACATTCAGCCCCCCCTGAAAGACTCCGGTCTTTCAGAAAAGGGAAGTGGGGCAACCTTCACAACAGGTCGAGTGAATTCTCCATGCTGAGTCCTTACTGTGACAACTCTCACTCTTTTATCCTTTCCTGGATGTGCTTCAGTGATGCGACCAATAATCCACTTAGAAGGAGGGAGATTTGGCTCCTTCAGAAGGACGACATCATCAATGGACAAATTGGGTTTGGTGTTTTGCCACTTTTTTCTTTGTTGGAGAGATGTCAAGTACTCATTGTGCCATCTTCTCCAAAAGCCTTGACTAAGTTTCTGTAAAAGATACCAATTAGTTAGAACAGATATTTTAAAATTTACCATATCAGGTTGGGGAACTGAGGTGTAAGCCTCCCCAATCATGAAGTGTGACGGCGAAAGAGCACTTGGCTCAGTGTCCGATGTTTGCCACATTGGACGAGAGTTGAGAAGCGCCTCAATTTTGGTGAGGAGGGTGTACATTTCCTCGTACGTCAACACATGCTCTCCGATGACTCTCCTTAAGTGATGTTTCACAGACTTGACGCCAGCTTCCCATAAGCCTCCGAAATGAGGCGCAGATGGTGGGAGGAACTTCCAACTGATGTTGTCCTTTGCGAGATGATCGAAGGCAATTTTTTGGTTTTGTTGATTTAATACGCATTGGTACATTTCGTTTAACAAACGTTTGGCACCATGGAAATTGGTTCCGTTGTCGCTCCAAATTTCCATGGGCTTTCCGCGACGCGCACAAAACCGATCCAGGGCGAGAAGAAAAGCCTTCGACGACAAGTCACCAACAAGCTCAAGGTGAATACCCTTTGTGACAAAGCAGACAAAAAGAGCAATGTAAGCTTTCACGAATTTGGGATTTCGGCCGCGCGATAGTCTTAGCGTTATAGGACCGGCATAATCGCAGCCAACCTTACTAAACGGCCGCGAAAATCTTATTCTTTCAGAGGGAAGGTTTCCCATTAACTGCTTCGACGTTTCGCGACGCTGTCGAAAACATGAAAGACAATCGTGTACCACCTTTCGAACTAAATTTCTAGCACCAATAATAAAAAACTCCTTTTTCAATAAACCGATCATAAGAGTCACACCGGCGTGTAAATAATGTTCATGAAAGTAATTCACAATGAGTTTAGACATACGATTTGATTTGCAGAGTATGATAGGGTGTTTTTCACGATAAGATAGTTCAGAGTTTTGTACACGCCCACCAACTCTAAGCACACCGTCCGAATCAAGAAATGGAGCGAGATTTAAAAGTTTATGTTTCCTTGAAAGTTCTTTGTTCTGTTTCAACGCGACGATTTCCGACGAAAATGAAGACATTTGACAAAACTTAATTAGCACAATTTTAGCTTGATACAATTCTTTTACCGATAGGGATTCGTAATTTCGATTGTTCTTTGAAACGCGACAGTTAGAGCAAAACCGAAACAATGTTGCTACGACTCTGAGACATTTATACCATTTTGATGAATTTGTTAAAATTTTCTGCAAAATGTTTTCTTCGGTAGCATTTGACATAAATACCTGCATTTTCGGGTTTCTCCTTTCTTCCAACTGCTCTTCTGAAAACTCCTTCTCGCAAGGATTCGAAAAAGGCCACTGATTCTTCTCCTTCCACAACCACGAAGGTCCTTTCCACCACAACTCGTTTGAAGGCAAAAGAGATGGTGGGATTCCTCGTGTTGCACAGTCAGCCGGGTTGCTTGCGGATCGAACGTGATTCCATAGTTTGTGAGGAATAGATGACACAATTTCCGACGTCCGATTTCCGATGAAAACTGACCATTTTTTCGGTGGAGATGCAAGCCAGTGCAGCACAATTGACGAATCTGTCCAAGCAAAAACTTTCATTTCTTTATCCTGTAAAGAAATTTTAAGTTTATTTATTAGACGTGTTAGCAATAGGGCTCCGCAGAGTTCCAACCTAGGAAGAGATAAAACCTTGATGGGAGAAACCTTACTCTTTGCAGATACCAATGCTACCGAAATAGAACCGTCCTTGTTCTTACTCCTGCAGTAAACAACTGCAGCATATGCATCCAAAGATGCATCACAAAATGCATGGAACTCATAATTCCTTTTATTAGTCCATATGATTCTGGGTATATGAATAGCCTCGACGAGTGGTAGTTCTTGTCTTATAACCTTCCAGCGTTCAGCCATTTCCTCAGGAATTTCCTCATCCCAGTTCAACTTTTCTCTCCATAATTCCTGTAGAAGAATTTTCACAGCAATGATTATCGGAGCGAGAAATCCCATTGGATCGAAGATTCGAGATGCATCTGACAATATTTTACGTTTGGTACATTCAACACCTTGGCTCAACTTTACCTTGTAGGAAAACCTATCCCTTGAAGGACACCACTGCAAACCAAGAACCTTCACTGAGTCAAACTCTTCAAATTCCAACGGCGACATCTCACGTTGGTCTTCAGGTAACGACAAAAGAAGCGGCCAGCAGTTTGTAGTCCACTTCCTTAAATTAAAACCTCCGGTTTTCAACAGCTCTACCAATTCCTTTTGAAGAGTAATGACTTCATCTATGGTGTCTGCCCCTGTTATGACATCATCAACGTAGAAGTCGTTTAAAACGGTTGCAGATGCGACGGGGTAATCTTCAGAAGAATCTAGAGCCAACTGTCTTAACGTTCGAACGGCTAAAAAAGGAGCGCACGCAGTACCATACGTTACTGTGAGTAGCCTGTAATGTTTCACAGGATCCTCAGGATGTTTACGCCAAACAATCCTTTGGAAATCACAATGATCACTTGCAACTCGAATTTGGCGGTACATCTTCTCGATGTCACCCGAAATGGTGTATAAATGACGACGAAAACGAAGACAAACAGAAAATATGTCACGTTGTATGGTCGGACCAACAAGAAGTGAATCATTCAACGACAAAGAAGAGTTAGTTTTGGCGGACGCATCGAAAACGACCCTTATTTTTGTGGTGCTGCTGTCATCCTTAAACACCGCATGATGAGGAAGATAATAAGACCTGTTGGATGGTTGATATACCTCAGCAGCAGGAATTTCCTCCATATGACCCAATGACAGATACTCTTCCATGAATTTGTGGTATTGATCCCTTAATGAACGATTTGAAACAAATCTTCGTTCGATGGAGAGAAGGCGACGTAAGGAAACGGCAAACGAATTCCCGAAATCTACATATTCATTGGTTTTGAATGGTAACCGAACTACATAACGACCATTAGAAAGCCTTTGATGAGATGAAGCGAACAACTCCTCAGCCCTTTGTTCATCAATCGAGAGGGTGGGCTCATTAGAGATTTCCTCTAAACGCCAGAATTTCTCGAGATCAAACTCTTGCGAATGATCCAACTGCGTACAAAATGTTTCAATACCAGCACTCAAATCCAGCCTACGACCTTGTGCAGATGTTCCAGCAACAACCGATCCAAAAATTGTAGGAATCAAGTTAGGAATGCCACGCAATTCAGTATTTGTGGGCCCTGTGATAATATTGAAAACCTTATCTGCCCCGATTAAAATGTCAATACCACCAGGTTTATAGAAATAAGGATCGGCAAGCTGAACAGAAATAAGATTGTGTTTGTTAACGTTTTCAATGAGTGAAATAGGCAGCAAACAAGTTATCTTTGAAAGAACATGGCAATCCACATCAACAAAGCTTGAGCTAAATCGTGAAATCAGTCTAATTGTCACCATGCCATTTGTAACACCTGAAGAAGTAGAACCAACTCCAAACACAGGAACTCGAGAATGGCTACGCGAAAGTCCCAAACGTTGAACAGTCTGTTCAGTTATGAATGACACTTGAGAACCTGTATCGAGTAGCACGCGAACGTTCTGAAACGACCTTTCTTTGTCCTGGGTTTTAACAATAGCAGTAGGAAGTATAGTATCACCTTTGCAGCTTCGTTCAGACGAATGGTTACTAACCACAGACAGCGGACCAAGATTAGACGACGGACCTGGATTTGACGACAATACACTAGGCTCTACAGGAGCAGCAACAACTAATGATTGGCTTTGATTTAAATTTGTGCGAACCGGAGACGAAGTGGCACCATCCTGGTGTACCAAAACATGGTGTCGAGATTTGCATAGCTTGCAACGTTGGTGTGAAAAGCATCTATTTGCAGCGTGTCCTGATCGTAAACAGTTGAAACATAACGATTTATCCCTTACAACACTTCGACGACCATCAATATCAAGAGCTAGAAAATTTTTACAATTCACCAGATTATGATTGCCCTTACATTGCAAACAGCTTTGAACCGATTCAACCACATGAGACCTCACTGTATTTTGAACCTTATTTCGAGATTTAGAATGACGAACAGGAACCGAACATGTCTCCAAACAAGCACACCGGTTGTGTAGAAACTCCAATAACTCATTTATAGTAACACCTTCCTTTGACCCAAGATTTTCCGCCCAAGCTTGCTTCGTATCTGGGTCAAGCTTTTGTACCAGCAGATAAATTAACCAGGGATCACGACCAGTTGCATCAAGTGCATTCAATCCTCTTATCACCTCGTCAGCACCATCAGTTATCTTTCTCAACAAACCTACATTCTGAGAGCTAGACACCGGTAGAGAAATAAAAGAGTGGATAAATGATTGAACAATAAGCTGGGACCTTTCAAAGCGCTTCTCTAACCTATCCCAAGCCTCAAAATAATTATTATCTGTAAGCTTCATATGGCTTACGAGATCAGCAGCCGTACTACTCAAGAATGTCTTGAGATAGTAGAATTTTTGAGACGGAGTAAGCGAAGGGTTTTGGTCAACCGAACTTATAAACATGTCCTTAAATGCAGGCCAATCTTCGTACTCTCCCGAAAAAGTTGAAACTGCAATTTTTGGCAGATTCACAGAAGATTTTTTGGTGGAATTTAACTTCTCGAGAAACTCGGCTTGTTGCGCTGCTAACTTTTCAGCACCTGGCTCTTGAGGAGATTGCGAAGGCTCCTTTACTTTTATGAAGCTCGAAAAAACGGAATGAGCCACAAAATATTTGGCTTCATATTCATAAAACTCGGGTTCTGGGTCTACGAAATCGGCATCCTCAATGTACTCGTACATATCGCCCTGAAGTGAAACAAAATCCGACCACGTTTCTTCCAACTTCTCTAGCCGAATTTGCAGCATCGCAAGCGGAGTATTTATATCCACAGACGAAGCAAAATCGGCAGCCTTGGTAAGACGACCCTTAGCACGACCACGTTTTGCCTTGACCACATTCATAATGTATAGCACGTGACAAAAATGAAAAAACTAATAAAAATTGCCAAATTCGCAAAATGCAAATATCATTTAACACGTTTTTAAAAAAAATTTCAAACGTAGCTCTTTCTTCAGACTGGGAATAATCGCACAAAAAGTAGGTATTGCTATGTACTTCGAACAACCTCCAAAATATTCCCAGTTTAAATAACACGCCACTAAAGACTCCAAAATGGTTCAATATAATTCGACGAAGAAGGACCAGATGTAAATTTCAAAATCACAGCACTTTTCACAAAATCTGGGATCGTTAATCCAAATTCCAGAATTAAATAGATATATAAAAAAAAATCCAGGAGATGAAGACAACCCAAAAACATTCATTCGACGATGAAATGAAGAACAAAAAACCACAACGTCTTGTATTAATACCTGGATATGTATGTATTTTATTACTTAGTAAGAGATGCTTACAGTGTGACGGTTCCAATAAGAAAGAGGATGATTTAAGTTTAAGATTTAGCAAAAGAAAAATTAACGGCAAAAACAATATTGATTTAAGAGAGAAAGTACCACTAGAGAGTAACTTTTAGTTTCAAATAGAATAACAATTTACAGTAAGAGCGTAACTTTCCAGTGAGAATAGTTATTAACAAAATATAAAGTAACAGCTAGAGATAAGAAACTATACAAAATAATAGGATACATTTTTTATGTTTGGCAAAGTTTAACAAAAACAAGTTAAATTATTTTAATTGAAATGAGCAAATTATTAAGGAATTTAAAATGATTGATTTGTAAAAAATGTGTTGCAAATGGTAGATACATATATACAGTATGCATTAATTCCTGAACACTATTTGATGAGTTAACTGGGGGTTAACTTAAACTTAAATATTAAATACATTTATTTTCCTTATACTCAATATTTGTTTGCAAAAAAAGTACTAAAACTATTAATTTTTTAAGGTATGTTTTAAATTCCTGAAAATTTTGAAGCTGAGCATTTTTCCGTTCACGAATTTTAAAATTAAAGGATCATGTATTTTGCTCATTGATTACACAGGTCAACACTATTTTTGTTTCTGGGTTCTTGATATGATTTTCTTGTTACTCCTATATCACTTACTAATTATAACAATTTGGGGAGATAAAGTTGACTTTAATGACGGATTTTTATAGAACTGTTAAAAACAAGCATTTTTTTTACTATGGCAATTTAAAAAAATATGTAAATTAAATGGAAAAAAAGAATTAAAAATAACGGTAGTACTTACAACTAAGTTTAATACATTTTTAAAGCCAACACTTTTGTCTATTAGCTTGTTTTTAAATCAAGTCAAAACTATGCATAGTTTTTGAAAAAAACTGTTTTAAACTCAAAATTTGGGCAAAAAAAAAGTTAAAAAAAGGTTGAAAGTGTAATTTTTCAAAACTATAAGATTATCTAATACTGTGTTTTTTTATTGCTCTTATTTCTTTTTGATTAAAAACTGAAAGCTAGATGATTTTATGTCTTAGTTTTTTTTTTAAATATGCATAGATTTTACTTGATTTAAAAACTCGCTAATACAATAGAGAATTGCTTTGAAAAAAGGTATAAAAATTAATTGTAGGTGTAACCTTTATTTTTTAATGAATTTGTTTTATTTTTATTATTTTTTTTCATGAAATCACCCAAACCAGGGGAGATAGACCCCTTTAGACCCCCTATAGACCCCTATAGACTTCCTATAGTAAAAAATGTTCTTATTGAAGTGTTCTACAAAAAACTCTTATTATTTCTTGGCGCCTCAGTTATCTTACTCTTGCCGAGGTTTAAGTGTTGGTTGAAACATATAATATTTATTTATTATAGCCGTGTTTTGGTGTAAATTGTTAGCCACTCAGTAAAGAAAATTGAAAAAAACGATTATATTCACTTTTATATTCACTCTTTGTTTTAATCTCAGAGTTGGCAGTCGTGATAAATTTTGTGACATTTGATGTCATCAGTGTGTATTAAAAAGATAAAATTTAAAATGGAGTATATGGGCGCGTTCGACGGTTCGTTTCTGCACGAAGTTTTCACGGGACATAGTTGATGTCCAGCCGGTCAATAAATATGATTAGACGGTCAATAAAAACGTTCCATTCGGTGAATCTCTGACTTGTAGCACACCGTCAATGCGTTGACTCTTGACTATCGCTTTCACACGAATTTTAGGAAGATTTTAGTGAGCAAAAATAAAATCGATTTTTCGGTAGAAAAATTCAGATTTTTTAGATGTTTCTTAATCCATCGAGATCGCAGCCATCCTCCAATGGAATTTGACAGTTTATGTCTTGACAGATAGGTAATTAACTATATTTTGACCTATTTTGAATATTTCTTTCTCCACGCTTCCCAAATCCCCTTAAATTAAAATTTTAGTGAGCAAAAATAAAATCGATTTTTCGGTAGAAAAATTCAGATTTTTTAGATGTTTCATAATCTATCGAGAGCGCAGCCATCATTCAAGGGAATTTAACCGTTTGTAGATTGAAGGGTAGGGGGCATATTCATAGTCATCTGACAAGTTGTTTCTTTGTCTCTTCTTAGCTATCCTGGAGTTTATGTTATTCATAGACAATTTAGACCCAGGTCCAAAAGATAGACTGGAGCTCATTCCAGTCTACAGGTTGACTCTTTGACTTAGTTGTTTTTTCTATCTGTCAAAAAATGGATTGGATTTCAATGGATTGACAGGCAATAGTACTAAAATTGCAGTAGAATTCTGTTTTTCACTTAACTGAACTGCCAAATTCTTTATGAATAGCAGCTGTTTCTAACCTGTGTGGTAACTTTAGACTCGAGGCCAGTTGGACCCGGTTCTAAAGCTTGACTATGAATATGTCCCAATATTTTTGCGAATTTGGAATATTTTACCACCCTTCGCCCAAGAAATAAATATAAAATGAAAAATTTCGAATTTCCAGTAAGAACATTAAAATTTTTCGGAAGCATTTCAATCCATGGAGATTTGAGATTTTCTACAGGTACGCCTTTTACTTTTAATACCTTTTATTACAAATAAAAGAAAACAACTTAAATAGACATAAAGCATTATTTCTAGATATCTAGACATAATAATGAAAAAGATGCATTCCAGAACACACCCCAGTACCAACTTTTCCGAAACAAATATTTGTTTCCACTTTAATCAAGCGCCATCTACATCTCAACATATCAACAATTTATATTCATTTTTATGTTCACTCTGATTACTGACCTAATTATATTCACTCTTGATGTTTTTATTGTTTTGCATGTAAAATTTTGCTAACTTGGTTATTCACTCTTTCAAAAAACACGACTATTGTAAAAAGGAAATCGCCATTTAAACACAAACAAAAAAAGTTTTTTATCGACCTGTGTTATGAATCAATTTTAATTGAAATTTTATTGTTTTTTTTCATTACCTACTTTTTGCGATTTTAGTTTTTAGTTTTTTATTTTAAAAATAATATACAAATATTGTTTTTATTTCGGTTTTCATCATTAAATTATTAAATGTCCATTATTTAAAGTTTTTTTTTTGTGTGAAAGCTTTATTTCAAAAAAAAGTATTGCGATGACTAGAACGCAGTAGGATTTTAGTTTGGAAACTGTAATCTAATTTGGTATCCGTAGCTTATTTCACGTATTTATGAATGTTATTTGATATAAGAAAATTAAAGAGTAAGCGCTAAGCATATGTAGTATATATTTACAACAATGAGGATTTTTTTTTTGATTAAAAACAGCTTTTAATGGCTTTTAGTCCACAAAAAATTTGGTGTTTTGTACCAGGGACCTCACTTGAACTCGTCTGTTAAATCAGGTCACACTATATAGACTTTATAAACAAATCTACTGTCGATATAGTTTTTCTAATTCAGTTCAAAAATCAAAAATTGCGTCTTGACAAGCTGCTCCCTGTTAACCGAGGAGACCAAGTGAGGTCGCTAGAAAGAAATACCATTTTTTTTGTAAAGTGTAGACTATTTTAAGCTATTTTGAATCAATTATAAAAAATCTTTTAGAAGGAATATTTTCGTTCATGTTACTACATTTGTTAGTAAAATCCAAAAAAAGTAGTTTTCGAGATACAATCCGTTGGTTTTCACTGTCACGTTGTTAATTTATTTAAATCTAAAGGGAAGATAAATAGAAGCTAAAACGCTAATATAGTGATCACATATAATATTTCATTATACATACATTACATATATAGTATTCCATTTTCTAAATTTTAACTGTTTAAGCTAATGTATATCTTTTTAAATCATACGTTTAAAAAAAAAAGAAAAGCTCAAAATAAAAATTTTAACAACATTTTTTGTTAAACACTGATTTACTCAAATCGAATAGATTTTTACCGATATATTCGACTTCAGTCAGAAAAATTCAATATGTCGGTCACACACAATTATTTTAATCAAATACTCCACTGTGAAACACATTAATGTTTTGAAATACTATTTTACTTATGCCGTAAGTTGGCAGTTTTCCAAAATGTGTGAGAATATGACTGAAGGGTATTTTTGGCTTTACCCGCCATAATATTTTAAGAAGGCGATGATATTCACGATTTTATTCTCTGAACACACCTTTTTGTAAGATAAGATAAATATATCGGTGTTAAAAAAAAATTCTCCCGTGTGTAGCGAAGAGAACTTTGCTTCGCATAAATGTGTCTGTATATGTATTAAAATGTACTTACACATTTTTTTAAATTAAATAAAAACAAAGTTCTTCGTTTTTAATTAAATACGCTGTGTTGCTTTGAGTCTTAAGGTTGCGTATTTCCGAGGACAAGCAAATATATTGGGCAAGAAATATAATTTAAATTTTCAAACGTAAGCAACGCGAGATGGAATTTGAGTTCGGTTTCATATTTAGCTTCACAAAAAATCTTAAGAAAATTAAATCTGGTTCATTTAATAAAAAAAAATCTAAATTACCTCAAGTAGAACTAAAAATTAAAAGGGCCAAATAAATCACCTCCTTTTGTAATTTAAAAAGGAGCTTCCAAAAGTAATAGAATAAAACTCAATTTTATTTTTTATTTAAACTGATTTTTTGTATTCAATATTCACTGAACTCAATTTAAAGTCAAAAACTAGAATATGTATTGTCCTAAGATTTATACTTTTTAAGATAGGATAGTATTGTTGCGCTTTTTAAGTTTTTTGATTCGAGAAGCACGATTCTCGAAAGGGGTCTTACCTTTTACCGGTGTTATGTTTTGATATGCTTTGTCTTCCAAAAAAAAACAATGTTTACTTATTTAACTATTTTTTTTTATTACTTAAATATATGTAGATAACTATAGATAGATTTACATCGAGATATTTTAATTTAATTTAGATAAGAAATCTAGTAAGGAATTTGTAATAAGAATTAGAGAAAAAGAGATCTTGTAGTGTCAACCGTCCGAAACAGAGTGTCACCTCGATGGCTCGTCACCCGACACGACGAAACAGAAAATATGCAACATGAGCACAAGTGTGCTATAGGGTTCAATGCACGTTTAATGAGTTTGAAAAGGGAGTGCATTGATTGTTGAATATAGGAAAATGGAAAATGATGAACTAGGAATTTTGGGTTTGGTTTCAGTGTAGCAGGCAAAGAAATTGGAGAAGTTTAATGGATTGGGAAAGTGAATGGGTTTGGTTTAAGTGGAGCGATCGTTGATGGCGTGGTTGACAACATTGGAGTTGAATGGAATTTTTGTAGGTAATTAAAAGGAAATGATGAATATAGGAATTATAAGTGGGTCGGATATTGGTCAATCAAATCAAAAGGAAATGATGACTGTGGGAATTTGAAGTGGATTGAGTTAGAATGGAATAAGGGAAGATGATAAGGGAATGTTGTGAAGTACGCACTTTACAACAGTGTGCCCAACAAATATGACAATGAACAAAATAATGCGAATTATAAAGGGACATAGATATAAGACACGGCAATTTTCTCCGCTTTAGCCCAGCCGCCAACCCTGGAGATAAAATCTGAGACAACCACCACCTTCAGTCTCAGTACCTCGCGCCACACACACCTTTCCATTCCCATCCTATCCTATCCTTCACGCCCGTGCTGTGTTGATACATATAAAGGGTAAACCAAAAATCCCCTTGAGCGCCCGCATATTATAAAAAAAGGCAAATATTGCTTTTCTTTTTTTTTGTTCTAGATATTTGATTACATCTTTCAAAGTATAATATTGGGTTGCATCAGGATACATCTAGTCCAGTTAATGTGTGAAATAAGATGGACAAGCACAGAAGTTTTTGGAATTGATATTTAATCAGTATTCTGTGCTAAACAATACATTCAAACTCAGACAAGGCGAAGTGTCTTAAAACTGACATAACATAAATGCATTACGGGCAAGAGTATGATAACCGGGGTCGCCGAGAAATGATAACGGTTTTTTGTAGAACACGTCAACACAAGCATTTTTTACTACCGCCTAAACGGGCGGAAATAGACCCCCCTCCCATAGTAAAAAATGCTTGTATTGCCGTGTTCTACAAAAATCCGTTATCATTTCTCGGCGCCCCGGTTATCATAATCTCCCCGCATAATGAATGTACTAAAGATGTTTGCAAAAATATAAACCCATTTGTAGCAAATTATATATGTATTGTATACATAAAATCTACAATTGGAGGGGTCCACCTACTTAAACGTGATCTACTTTTTAAAATATATAAAAAAAGGTTAAGTTAGGTTTCGTCATATTTGTATAATACTTTGATTAAAATGGAAATCTAGATTGTGTTATAAGTGACAATTGAAAAACAAAATTTCGTAGCATTTCAAATTTGGGTTGGAAACAAGTCATCATTTTTCGATTTAAATATTTCGTTTTACCTAATATATTTTGCTTAGGCAAAACTTAAAATAAGATTATTTTAAGAAACCCTTCATTTTGAAAAGGATATGATTTGTTTTCTTTGATGCTTAGAAAGTTCTTATCCCCGATTAATTAAAAATCATGTAAAAAATTAACAAATTTTTTTAAAATTAACAATAAATTTTAAAATTAAAAATTATAATTTTTTTTGAAAAATTAAAAAAAATAATGTTATCGTAATAAATTCATGATTTTAATTCAAATGTATTAATTACAAGAACTAAAATAAATTCAGAATGTTGTATCTTCAGTTCGAATCCGAACCTAGAAAATTCACCTAATCATGTTAGGTTTCTACATCGCGTTACAATACAACTTTTTAAAATTTTTAAATTGTAAATGTTTTTAAAACTGCTTTTGAAGTTAATGTTTTGTTCACTCATCAAAGTACCGATCTTCAAAAATCAGTTTAAATTTTTTCAATTGTTCTATTGAAACGTATATTTCTTAGAATATAATACCGTTTCACTTAAATTACGTAGAGTTAGGCAAAAACCTTGATTTTCGACGTAGTGAAATACATAGATATTAGAAAGACTAAAAAATTGAATATGAAGATTAGTGCTTTGTATGACCTCAAAAACAATAACCAAAGATATGTTTTTTTTTAACTTGTAGATGGGTGTATCTCAGAAAATAAGTTACTTCAGGCAAGTAATTTTTTGTTCTGTGTTAAGCCTTTAAAGTTTCGGCGATTATCGGCCCTCGCAAAGTAAAAATCTGCACTTCGTTTTTGATGACTTTAATTCCTATAAGTTTGATTTTATTAGTTCATTATTTAATACATGTTTTTATCAATCTTACGTTTTAATTTTTTCTTATAATTTAACCTTTATTTTTCGGTTTTTTAGTAATTTTAGAATTTAACAATTTTAATCTTCTTTGTTGCTTGGAAATTTCTAAAAAATGAGGTTAAATTGATTTGAATATGACGCGCTCAGTCTAGAAACAGGGCTTCCAAAAGCATTCCTTTCAACACTCGAACTTCATTTCAAGTACATCCAAAGAGTAAACACCCTTCCCGAAAACAGAATGCCAAGAAAACTTTCAGATGCCATCGTGAGAAAGAAGATTGAGTGGCAAGCATTGCATACAGAAACTTGCAATAAAATCGCCGAAAAACATTGGAAAGAAAATACAACCAGAGCTCTCCAATCACGCTTTCACGACGAGTATTGTAACCTGAACTATGCCGAGGTGCCAAACTACTTCGAAGATAGTAACTCACGCGAGATGATCAGTATGATATTAAAGTCCAGGTGCGGATTGCTTTATTTAAATGCAAGAGCATTTAGAAGAGATTCGGTAGGCATTTATACGATCTGTAACCTTGATGCTAGCGAAAATACATATCACTTTGTGGGAGTGTGTCCTTGTTTTCGTACCTACATAAGACAGTTTCTTGGAAGTGAAAGCCTTAACCGTGACCAGTTCTTCGAGTTTCTCAACGGACGAAACTATATCCAACTTTACAATTTCCTAAAAAGAACTCTAAAATATCGAAAACTAATAATAAATGAATATTCTTAAAAGTATATGTACATCCATCGCTAAGTTTTTGATGAATGTATTACAGTTAACACTTTAGCCTGACAGGCAACTTTAAAATGTATTTAATTTAATTTATTAATATAATGAAAACCAAGCTTTTGTCAAAACTATTTGAATAATACATTTTTTTTATCTATCTATCTATCTATGGATTTAAATATGGCTGCTTGTTTTCCGGCTTTTAGTCTACTTGAATGTGCTGCCACCAATGCGTGAAAGCTCCTAACTTAAGTGCTGCCAGCTTTGGCAACACTCCCCCTGGCAAGGCGGTTTCATAAATCGGCTTTCCACTTTCGTCAAACTGGCCAACATCTAGCACGGCAAGTTTCACGGTGGGTCTTGTTTAAGTCCCTGTTGCTGTTTAGACCGCTGCACTTCTGATATTACCGTCTTTGCCAGCAAAAGTTTTGATAACGATTCCTTTCGGCCAGCAGTTTCGTGGATTTTCCGGATTTGCAATGACTACGACGTCTCCTTCTTGAATCTGTTTCGCCAATGAATGCCATTTTGTTCGCTTCGTTAAGTCAGGAAGGTATTCGTTGACCCATCGTTTCCAGAAACGATTCGCAAATTGTTCGCCGATCAACCAATTTTTGCGTAGAAGTATGCCATTATCAGATAGTTCTCCTGACATTTTATTACCATTTGAAGGTCCTAACAAAAAATGGTTGAGCGTTAACGCCATTTCATTTTCATTGCCTAGAGGAACGTATGTAAGGGGCCTAGCATTTACAACTCTCTCTACCTCAGCCAACATAGTCGAAAGAAGTTCATCCGTAGGTTTTATCGTCGGTATAATGCAACTCAAAGTTTTTTTAACTGACATGAACAGACTCTCCCAACTTCCCCCCATGTGAGGTGATGAAGGTGGTATAAAATTCCATTTTAGGTTCGCGCCTGCTAATTTTTCTGCCATTTGCTCGACGTTAATCCGCTGTATAGCGTCCTTCAGCTCGTTGCTCGCTCCACAAAAATTCGTACCATTATCGCTAAAAATTTCCCCTTCGTGCTGCTATAAAGCGATTTAAGGCCATTAAGCAAGAGTCCGTAGATAGCGAACATTCGATCTCGACATGTACAGCCCGTACAGTCAGGCATGTTATAAGGATATCCCATCTCTTCTCTGAATGTCTTCCTACCTTAACGTAGAGTGGCCCGAAGTAATCAGAAAATCAGAAAATGGCCTCGTAAACGCTTGTAGTCTCGCAGAAGGAAGGTCTCCCATAATTGGTGGCTTAGGAACGCATCTATTATTTTTGCAAGTTTGGCACTTTCTTTTTATTTTTGGAAGCAAAGCAATCGGTCTGGGTACAAAAAATCGCTGTCGAAGTTCGTTAATTACGAGGTGATGATCAGTTCGGTGATATAATGTCCATTTGGTAGAATAACACAATAAGCCGCATCAATTCGACCCTTAACTCGCAGCACTGAACATTCATCCAAGTACGGTGAAAGCTTGTATAACTCACATGATTTATCAACTTGCAGATATTCTTTAACGTTTTCATTTCTTCTAGTCAAAGCCGCAATTTCTTCTGAAAAAGCCTCGATCTGACACATCTGGAAGCAATAGTTTTCAGCGTTGACAAAATCTATGCTAAGAGGATGTAATACTGGGATAGTTTTTGTTCTTTTATGTGAAGACCTCCGAATGTAACGAAAAACTTGTGCCAAAGCTCGATAAAGTCGTAACCATTTACTAAATCGGGAAACTTCTATTATATTTTCAAACCTTACAACATGATGCATGTAGATGTATCTTATTTCTTCAAGGGATGGATCAGTATGTTTAAACTTCTAGGGCCACTGTTCGACAGGTTCATACTTAGCTTGGATACAAAGCTTGGACCTCGGTACCATCGGCAGTCAGATCGAAATTCTTTATGGCTCTGCCACTTGTACCTTCATCGGCCACATTAATTTTTCTGGGAATCCATTTCCAGTTCTTAGCATTCGTCTCCTCGAGAATTTCACCTACCCGAAATGCAACAAATTGCTTGAACTTTCTGTGGTCTGAATTAATCCAGCTCAAAACAGTCCTCGAGTCTGACCAAAAGGGTTGGGTATAGGCTATCCCAAGACAAGTTATCCCAGACAACTGGTCCCAAACGACAACTGGTCCCACGACAACTGGTCCCCGGACAACTGATCCCGGAAGTAGAAACTCATCCCACAACGAAACTTTTGATAAAAATTTAAATTCAACGAAAACCAATACATGAACCAGTTCCTCAAGGTGAAATTTCTAAATTTCCCTCACAAAATGATAATAAAAGTGTTGCGTACTTTGGATTTTTTTTTGGAAATTAAAGCGTTCGATTGTGTGTTATGATTGATTTCACGTAGATTTATTAAATTTTATGAATGAAATCGAAAAGACAGACAAAAAATGTGTAATCTCTGGGGGTCAAGGACGCACAGTGTGGCCGCCAATCGCGTTTAAGGATAAAATTGGGTTTTCGTTTCATGCGATACGTCGATTGAAACAAAATATGTCATATCAAAAAGAATATTCTCAGTGAAAATGACAGATTAAGAATGAAATATATACAACAATTCTCAAAGAAATAAAAATTGTTGCTGTGACGCCTTTTAAAAATACAAAAGCAAATAAAATTAAATTAATTTCAAAAGTCAAAGCTATCACCAAAGCGAATCCAAAAATTTTCATTCTCAGAGTTTTAACAGTAGAATTGATAAATTTGTATGAGAATTTTTGTTTATATTTCTGAGAATACGAAGATCTCTGAGATCTTAGAAATATAAACTGGCCAAATGTCTAAAACGTGTCTAGTGTCTAAAAATATTTTTGAGGAATGAGGAATGGAAATATTTTGGCCAAATGTTCAAAAACAATTGGGATTCCTATGAAACACGAAAACAAATTTGTAAATTGAGTTTTGTGCCGTATTCCTAAATGTTGCGGCTGTCTTTGTTGAAATTATTAAAAGATGAATAAGCTTCTTTGGCTTGTACAAGAACTTTTTGTTTCTATAAGATAGAGGAGGTTTACATTTTACAATTATTATTGAGATATAAGTAATTCAATATAATAAGTTTAAATATAATAATAAGTTTAAGTATATTTCACTTACAAATAAGTTTTTTTTCTTTATTTCAAAAAATCCATGTGCTTCCTTTAAGAACTAATATAAAAATGAAAAATGGCGCTTAAGACTTCATTATTTGTCAAATGAAGCTAGCCGTGCGTCGTTTACATTGTAGGTATAAAAGGTTTGCAACCTTGCAGCCCTTAATTTTAATGAATTTAATTTTAATGAATGTAAAATTTTTATAGGATGCCAAATGATATACCTGTCGACTTTTCCACTTTGCTTAAGAGGAGTTTTTGAAATTTTGCTGACAAAAATGATATGAAAAGATTGCATATTTTTTCGCAAGCTACAAATACAAACCTTGTAAAATAGCTTTAGTCCTCAAATTTATTAAATTGTTTCTGAGCTCACAATAATCATATCTCTAGGCAGCCTTCGAACCCGCCTTGGTCCTTAGCTTTTTTTTAAGTTTTTCTTTTTATTACGAAGTTACTTTATTTATGTATGTATTTACTTTTATCTTTAAAAGTAAGTCCACAAAACTATCCAGTTGTTAGTGTTTGGTACGAAATTGATAAAAGCATTATTGAAAATAAAAATGGCACTTACTGACGTATTATTTTGGAAAAATGGTTTGAACAAAATAAATTAATTCTTTTTTTCAGTTTCTATTTTTCCAAAACTACATATGCGCTAAAAAAAACTTGAATTAAAAAATAAATAAAAGAATGGGGTTTTGGCTTGAAAAAAAAACAATAGCATCGCATTGTTCTTCTTTTTTAATAATTTTTTTTTCCATTATAAGTCATTTATTTACTTTTACTGTTTGGTAAATTTTTTTCAAATTATTTGAATGGCAACAATATTAGTGTTCTAGTATTTTTTTTTATTTTGTCTATTTAAAAAAAAAAATATCTTGAAGATCCGTTAAATGTTTGGAGTTATAAGTAATTGATTGGAGTTTATTGTATGAAAATCCATTTTTGTCTATTTAGCAATTTAGTAACTATTTTCAAATTGGTGAAAATGGGCTTTTATTTAACTAAATCACTTTAACCAAGGCTAGTCTAAGTAAAGCAGCTGTTAGAGAACAAAAAAAAACAATCATGTCGATTACAGAATCCGCAAAACTCGATCCGCAATGATTCACAGTGTAGTGTTCTCTTTTCTTCTCATGATAAATGAATAGGTGGGAAACAGAGCTCTAACTGGGGATCGAGTTTTGCGGATTCTGTAATCGACACGACATGAATGTTTAACATATTTTCAAAAGTTTGACAACTCTAACTCCTTTGAGTTTTGAAAATATGTAGGTTGAAAGTATAAAGTGTCAGGTACACCAATCATTGGCAATTTTTATTGTTAATTTTGAGACATTGATAAAGTGAAAAAGATAATTACTTTAATACAAAACTAAGGCTTCTTTTCATTTCAATTTTTAAAGAAATTTCATTTTATTCCACAATTTCTCATAATTTTTTTTTTTTTTTTATATCAGTGATTGAACTTATATTACCATTTATTTTCATTTTTGTTGTTTTTTTCCTGTTTTTTTTTCATTTTTTTCTTATACTAATAAACTTAACTTAGATTTTTTTCTTTGATTTAGATTTTTTTGTTTTTAAACATTTTTATGAAATTATTAAAAAAGAGGGGCAACATAAACAATATGATGCTATTGTTTTTTTTTTAAGACAAAACCCCATTCTTTTATATATTTTTTAATTCAAGTTTTTTAAGCGCATAGTTTTGGAAAAATAAAAACTAAAAAAAAATCATTTATATTGTTCAAACCATTTTTTTTTTTCAAAATTATACGTCATTAAGTGCCATTTTTATTTTCAATATGTAATGCTTTTATCAATTTTTTACCAAACACTAAAAACTGGATAGTTTTTTGGACTTACACTTTCAAAGATAAAAGAAAATACATACATACATATTATATAAAGTAACTTCGTAATAAAAAGAAAAACTTAAAAAAAAAGGACCAAGGCGGGTTCGGACATAGTACCTCCGGGTCGTGAACCCTACACTCTTGCACCAGACTACTAAGAGATGGCTCAGAAACAATATAATAAACCTGAGGACTAATCTTCAATCTTTTTCACATCATTTTTGTCAAGAAAATTTCCCTCTTAAGCAAAGTGGAAAAGTCGACAGGTATCATCATTTGGCATTCTATCAAAATGTTAAATTCATTTAGGAATACGAAACAAAACTCAATTTACTAATTTGTTTTCGTGCTTCATAGGAAGCCCAATTGTTTTTCTACGTTTGGCCAAAATATTTCCATTTTTTTGACAATTCATTTTTTATGATTTCTTGTTTCGATAAATTTTTTGTTCCGATAAATTTGTATTTTTTACAATACATACCTCTTTTTCAGCTTATTTGAAATCTAGGGAGTGCTACCTTTCAACCGACGACGTATCGATCCTTAAACGCGATTGGCGGCTAAACTGTGCGTCCTTGACCCCCAGAGATTACACATATTTTGTCTGTCTTTTCGGTTTCATTCATAAAATTTAATAAATCTACGTCAAATCAATAATAACTCAATTCAATAACAATTTTTAAACAGATGATGAATATTCTTTCAGTCCGACATTTGCTTCCAAAAAATCCCTTGCATAAATTTTCGTACCATTTCAAAAATAATTTAAATTAACCTTTGTATATGAAAACTATAGTACTCTCATGGCGAGTTTTTTTTAGGGTTGTCCGGATCCTGGTGGTGGCGCTGCAAAATGTGAGGTGTAAAATTCGATTTGGGGAGTCTTTAAGCGTCGAAAATTGGTGGTAGGAGCAAGAGGAGACTATTTTTTGGATAATTGCATCCAAAAAATATCAATAAATGTCATTTAAAACCTCCATAAGCTCTCCGCAAAAAAAAAAGAGTAAGGGTTGCCGGCATACATTAGATGTCGCCCCATTCGACTTCCAGCATGAGAGTACTATAGTGTTCATATACAAAGAATTAACGGATGATTGAACGACACCAAATTTTATCAAATACACAAACCATTAGTTTCAGTTTCTAAATATTTTCTTTCGTTGTGGGATGAGTTTTACTTCCGGGACCAGTTGTCCTGGAACGAGTTGTGGCTTGGTACCAGTTGTCGGGGATAGGTTGTACTGGTATCAGTTGTCTTGGGATAGGCTGCGTTGACACCTGACCAAAAGTATTTTCCGATATTTTTATTGAGTGTCCGGCTGTGATAATCATCGCTAACTTGACTCCTGATAGCGCTGCTTCTAGCTCTTACCTCGGTATTGATATTACTTTAAGTTACAGAGATCTTAGAGCTAAAAGACCAAATGAACTTAATAAATAAATAAATAAATCGCTTAAAACACCAAACTCTTCAGTTAATATCGCTGCAAAGAAACATTCAAACAACTCCTTAAAAAATAAAAAAATTGATAAAGACGTTACATTGGGTCAATGTACTCGGAGCACTTCAATACCATCACCATCGATTAGTGTTTGCAATAATTCAGAAGAGAAAACCATCCATTCTTCTGAAATCAATAAAGATGAAGAGAATATGTATACGGTCCCCCTTACCCCGTCGTTAGAAAGGAAAGTTGGATCGATTCGTAAAAACATAATTGGAAACAATACTTCCACAACGCTTGAAGGTGTTTCTATTCTCAAATCAAAATGGTTACATTTGTCGTAGATTCTCTTATTTCATTTATTGCAGGTGTGCTTGACATCTCACCAAACCTCATTAAATGCATATTGCTTGTGAAGAAAGGTGCCGACATATCTGATTTCTCTTCCATAAATTTTAAAGCTGCTGTTCCAGAGAATTGCATTGAAAAAATTATGCATGCTTCCATTTGGCCTAATGGTGTTCGTGTAAGAGAATTTATTCCAAAAAACGATGAGCGAACGAAGCCACCTTTAACCAGTGCATAAACAATTCAACAACAAAACCTGTTTTCTCCGTTGATGATCTCGCTGCTGAAGTTGTTGCTGATGTTGTTGTTGCTCATATAGTGCATTCTATTGATGAAATCAACTCGTGTGCTATACTTTCGTCATCTGAGAGAGATCTCTCCTGTTTCATGTTTCGCGTGCTGATGTTGTTGCTGTTCCTGTTGCTGCTGTTTCTGTTTCTGCTACTGCATTCGATAAATTCTCTTTCTATTATCAGAATGTGGGAGGCATGCGTACTAAAACAAATCAATTTTATTCGTCTGTAGCGGACTGTACGCATTATTTGATTGCACTCACGGAAACATGGGGCAAATTCTTAAACGCAAAACTTGAGCAAATTATGCTAAGCAAACAATTCCAAAATGCAAACGTAAACATCCCTGCTAAGCAGATTGTCCCTAAATGTAGTTGATTTTATTTTCATGCGCAAATGCAAATGTATTTCGGCAAATGTCAAAAATATCTTGCGCACTTCACTTGCTTTGCCTTTTCAACTGCATTCTTCATTTGCTTTGCATGTGGTTTGCTTTGCAAATGTTGCGTTTAAGAATTTGCCCATGGCTTTATGATGGCTTACTTTCAACAGAATTATTTGATTCTAGCTTTGTTGTCTTCAGAATGGACCGCAGTGCAACATGTACTGGATTGAATAGAGGAGGTGGTGTGCTGGTGGCGGTTAATTCTAATTTGAATAGCAAGGAAGTTGAATTGTCAAACTGCTCGGGTATGATCGAACAAATATGTGTTTGTATTGAATTATCAATTAGATCTCATGCTACAAGTTTAAATAAGATTAAAATATTTGTATTTGTTTCATATATACCTCCTAAATCTGAATTAACTATTTATAACGCACACGTGAATAATATTAAAAATGTTGTTTCCAATTTTGATGACAATTGTTTTGCTGTTGTTCTAGTAGATTTTAATCTTTGTAATGTTAAATGGCTTTATTCTCAAGATGATAATAAATGTTTATTCCCAATTCATGTTCTAAAAGATTTTGAGGTCATTGTAACTGATACATTGTCTGCTTTAAATTTATCTCAAATTAATAATATTTTACATGATATAGGTAGAATTTTAGATTTGGTTTATATTCAAAATGAATTTGATGTTTTAGTTGTTGAAGATGAAAATCCTTTGTTAAACAATAGTATGCACCATAAAGCCATAAATATTATATTTAATTTACCAGTTTTTAGTTTTTACCTGATCCATTATCTATTGTAGGTTTAAAATTTGATTTTAACAGGACCGATTACATTTGCATTAATAATTATACTCAAAGTATAGATTGGGATTCATTTTTGGATCAATCTACATTGTCTTCATGCTTTGCTGCTTTTATAAATGTAATCCAAAAATTGTTTGATAAGTTTATACCTACAAAAGCTATAAGACGGGGATCCAACAAGCCGGTATGGTTTTCAAAGGGCTTATTACGTTTAAAAAATGCTTTACTTAAGGCTCAAAAAAGAAATAAGTTCAATTCAAATCTTCGCGGCAATTATTGTCGCCTGCTGAGAGAATATAATTTCTTAAAGAAGTTTTTACATAATAAATATTTATGGTCCATTGAATCAAAGATCAAAGGTAACTCTAAATCTTTTTGGAAATTTTACAATGAAAAAAGAAAATCGGTAGGAATTCCCTCAAATATGAATTACAATGGTATTGTAAGTAGTGATATTTCTGAAATATGTAATATGTTTGCAACTTTTTTTCAATCAAACTTTATCTTTGATTCTTCTATTAATGATATTTTGATGAATCATTCTGGAATAATTGATATGGGTTCAATGTCTATATCTGAAGAAGAGATTTACAATTAACTTTTAAGTTTAGATAGTAGTCTAAGCCTTGGACCTGATAATATTTCTGCAAGGTTCTTAAAAGACTGTGCGTCTAATTTGTCGAAACCTCTGTGTTACATTTTCAACCTATCTCTTCAAAGTGGTGAGTTTTTAGATGCCTGGAAATTTTCCTATATTACTCCCATTTATAAATCTGGTTTAAAGCAAGATGTTAAGAATTATAGACCCATTGCCAAGTTGCAACTGATTCCTAAGATTTTTGAATCGATTGTGAAGAAGAAAATCTATGAAGTGGTGAAGAATCATATATCAGTCTACCAGCATGGCTTTGTCCAACGGCGATCGACTGCGACTAATTTGACTCTTTTTGTAAATTTTTGTCTGAAAAACATGGAAAACAAATGCCAAACCGATGTGGTTTTCACAGATTTTTCGAAGGCGTTTGATAGGGTTAGCCATCGAATTTTATTGGAAAAACTTTCATTCTTAGGGTTTCACTCAACACTCCTTAAATGGATGAGTAATTGCTTAAGTACCTAATCGCTCACAGTTTGTTAAAATTGGATCTAAATTATCTATCAAAATTAGAAACTTCTCTGGTGTGCCTCAGGGCAGTCATCTTGGACCCTTGTTGTTTCTACTATTCATAAATGATTTACCCACTGTGATTAATTTTTCAAAATGTCTGATGTTTGCGTATGACGTAAAATTTTTTAAGTCAATTGCTGATAGTCTAGACTTACAAAAAGATATTGATTCATTGAATGAATGGTGTTGTTTGAATGCCTTAAGCTTGAACATAAATAAATGCTCATTTATGTCTTTCTCAAGGTCCGCTATGCCGATATTGTTTGAGTATAAAATGGTAGATGCTGTATTGAAAAAAGTTGTTAGTCAAAAGGATTTAGGAGTTATCTTTGATTCACATCTTTCTTTTAATGTACATATTGAATATGTTATATCGAGAGCTAATGCCATGTCCGGATTTATATTTAGGAACTCCCAAGAATTTAGGGATCCCTATACATTGAAATCCCTTTTCGTAACCTTAGTTCGTCCAATTTTGGAATATTGTTCTGTCGTATGGTCTCCTCTTTTTAAAAAAGATCTGATACGTATTGAAAAAATTCAAAAAAGATTTACTAAATATGCGCTTAGAAGATTGAATTTGTCTGATTGCATGCCATCGTATAATAGTAGATGCTTATTATTTGGCATAAAGCCTTTATCCTGTAGAAGAACTTACTTTTCAATAGCATTCGCAAGAGATGTCATAACGGGACATGTGGATTGTCCCCTCTTCTAGCTTTGTTCAGTATATATGAGCCTTATAGAACCTTAAGACCTAGAAGTAATGATTTTTTGTATATTTCCCGACATGCAACACACTATGGCCAAAATGAGCCAATCACTAATGCTTCTATAAATTTTAATCAATATGCAAATGTTATCGAATTGGATCAAAATAGAAATATTTTCAAATCTATTATTATGGAAAACATTGTATAAAGCTATATTTTCATTATTTTATTTTTTATATTAGTTTTTAAGAAATTACATATGTTCTCGTATGTTTTAGTCTAAGAGAGTCGACATAGTTATAGACGTAAATAAATAAATAAATAAATTAAGTGGGGCGGGGCTACTTTAGTTTTAGCAGCTACTAGAACGTTTTTCACCAAATCGCCATCAGAAAATAGAAAATACACCACAGCAGCGTAAGCCAATTCGCTGGCACCTACAAAGATATGCATCTGCACGGATTTGTTACTGTCGAGTGATAACTCTTTCGAAATGGCGTTCAATCATAATCTTCTTAATACCTGGTATGAGTTTTATCCATCGACGCCATTTTTCGAGATGCTTTGGTAAAATCTTTTCATCCCATCCGATGGCTGAACTCCACACTTCTTGCAAAAGTATTTTAAGTAATACTAAAAAGTTAGCAATTACACCTAGTGGGTCGAAAACTGTCATTAGGGTTTTTAAAAGTTCCCTCTTAGTTGGCCAAACATCTTCGGTAAAAGATCCGATATATTTCCGAACGATATTTGTTTTGATGGCAAACGAAAATGAATCAGGGAGTGGAGACCACCATAAATAGTTAAAGCGATACTATTTTCATAACATCTTGCATTTCATTTTTTGCATACTGTGCGCAAAACGGAGAACTCGTTGAACCAAAAGTCATTACTTGCATAATAAATTCTTCGATTTGTTTACTTTGTTCATTTCGCCACAAGAAACGTTGCGTGTGTTGATCTGAATTTCTTATTTTGACCTGGTGAAACATTTCCTTAATGTCGGCACATATGGCAAGGGCAACTCTACGCTCCCTAAAACGGAACAAAACAGAAACGAGAGATGGAACTATATCAGGACCTGAAAGCAACATAGAGTTAAGAGATATGTCGTTTACGGCAGCAGCTGCATCCCACACGATTCGCAATTTATTTGGTTTATTATGGTTAACAACTGGAAAAATTGGAAGATACCATACATGAGGAAAGTGTTGCTTTAATTCAGTTTGTGTTAGTTTTCTTGCATATTCCTTTTTTATGTATTCTTTTTCTTCTAATTGTTTATTCAGTTTCTCGTATAATTGCTTGTCCTTTTCCATTCTTTTTTCCAAGTACATTAGACGTCGAACAGCCATCGGGCGGCTATTGGACATTTTATCTTCTTCGTCTTTCCACAATAAAGGAACAACGAAGTTTTTTGCTTCCTTTGTTTTTTTCTTACTGTCGAACAACAGTTTTGCTACGTATGCCGGTTGAATCGATTGAAATAAACTCTTTGAAGTTTTGAACAGTGAACTCAGATTTTCGTCTTCTTTTTGTTGGCAGTCGCAAATGTGAAAATTGAATTTAAATTGCTGTCGGTCATTTGACTTTGATTGAAGCTTGCACGGGCCGTACACAGTCCAGCCTAGACGTGATTTTGAAGCAGCTGGCTCATCATTTAGACCTTCTCTCGAGCGTAGTGAAATTGGGAGCTTCCATTGGTCCAGCCGCAACAAGATTTGCGGTTTCGCATTTGAATTCGATGCTAAGGGTATTCCTGTTAAATGCTGAGTGATAATTCTTCGACATTAATATCTTGAGTTGGAAGCCCGAGTGATTTGACAGTGCGTACGTTTAAAATGTCATATATGTTGTTTGAATTAATTGATAAAATTTTCATATTTACAATTTTAGACGCGCTCTCTGTTCGGTGGGTATTCGATGTCCACTTGAGGCATAATGGTTTAAATTCACCTGAAACTCCTAATTTAGTCACCAGAGCTTCATCAATTGGCGAAATTGAGGAACCGTCATCAAGGAAGGCGAAAGTATTTACTTTTTTATTACCATTGTACAAAGTCACTGGGACTATTCTAAATAAAATGCAACTTTTATCTATTTGATGACAATTCACTTCCTCATTTGAAACAAGGCTAGACTCGGGTGGTATATCTCGCAATTTATGAAGTAGTTTATGGTGTTTGTAAGTGCACCCATCCAAACCGCAGATTTTTTCTACTTGACATCGAGAGTTCGTCCGTGCTGGCGGAGGCAAGTGCGGCAAATTGTGTGTCGCTTTATAGCATCCCATTTTTCATTTAAATTTAAGCTCAAGAATCTTTTACAAATATCACACGAATTGCAACTTAAATTGCAAACAGGACAATTTTCTTATTAGAAGAGCGAGAGTCTGAATCAGAATGAAAGTTTACCGAATGCTTGGCAGAATTCTTCTCGCTTCGCGATGTTGAGACTCGATGAGTTCATGCGTGTTACTTGAGCTGCAGAGCGCGCAATTTCTGCCAGCCAATCACTAAATGTTGTTAGATTTGCAGAGCTTATGCTTTTACGAAAACTTCCCCATTCTAAGCGGATTTGCGGAGATATTTTTCGACGAACTCACGAACTAGGGGCGGATTTGTTAAGTGATCATGCAGTCCAGTTGCTGCCATAATAGCACACGAGTTTTGAACCGTCAAAGAAAATTGTATGATGGATTGCAGCTTATCAATTCTTGGAGATGGTTCCTTTCGTATATTTTGTCTATTAGGTCATCGATGATGTCTTCTGGCCGACCGTAAAGCTGATGTAGACTCTTCAAAGCTCCAGGAACTTGCTCAGGAAAGAATAGCCTTATTTGCACTGTATTAAGTGCATCGCCTTTAAGGGAATTTTGTAAACGACGCAAATTATCACAGTTTCTCCTGCTATGTTGGTTATCACTTTTATGCTGCGGTGAATTGCTCCTTGTAGCACGTGAGTTGATGATTGTACGTTGCAGCTACGACGAAATTCTCTTTGTAGCTTGACGAACGATGCCAGTAGATATCACTTTTATGCTGCGATGAGTTGCTCCTTGCAGCAAGTGATATTGAAAATAAATTCGCAACCTTGAAAGCGATGGAAATCACTGTGTGCCGCGATGATTTGCTCTGTGCAGCTCGTGATTTTAATGGTAGCCACTGTACAGCTACGATGAGATGCTCCTTGCAGACTTTAGATGGTGTCTATCTTCTTTTTCGCTTCGAAATAGTTTTAAAGCAATTTGTTAAAACGAATTAAAGAATGTTAAGCCTTTAAAGTTTGGCGGTTAAAGTAAAAATCTGCACTTTGTTTTTGAGGACTTTAATTCCTATAAGTTTGATTTTATTAGTTCATTATTTAATACATGTTCTGTAACATTTACTTTGGTAACCAGTGGGACGTTACAAATACAAAACTTGAATCAACATTTTGAGTAAACTTTTATCACATAGACAATTTGTATTTCAAATTACGCCAATAGAAGTTTGCATAAATAAACTTTAATTCAATTTCTTTATGAGTTAAATATCTCACAAAATTGAACAAATATGTAAATAATTATATTTTTTTTTTTCTTCCAGGTAAGTTCACATCCATATTCATTTGATATTCATAACTTTTCTCAAGGTAAGTTTCTGAGCATTACGTCAAAAAGCTAAGTTACAAAATTTTCTGTGAAATATGCAAAGTAAACTAAGGTAAACTAAGATACAGGTTTATGATTATAGAAAGTTAACTAAATCATCCTAATGACGTAATTGAATTCTTTAACCTAGAATGCATTGCATATGCACAATTGAGACTATGCGTGCAAGAGTGGAGTAACCCATAAAATTCACTCTAGAGTTACGAGAGATTTATGAAAAAGGTTTTCTTTAAACATTTTTTGTATTTTTCCTTTGGCATTTTTGATTAATCTAAAAACTTTGAATGGTTTGAAAAAAGACATATTCTGTAGGGCGAGCTTGGACATTTTCCTATATGTGATATTTTCTTCGAGATATTTTGTGGAAAAAAAAATCATTTTCACAATGTCAAATGGGTTTCTCTTTTTGGTCGAGGAAATGACGTTGACCCAATCATCTGGGACGAAGATTTCTTTATAAAATTTTGTTTTCTTTTCTATTACACCAAAATCTTGGCCACATGGCTAATAGGAATGGCCTCTAACTAAACATTTATGGTCCATTTCTTTAACCATAGAATCGGAATGGGATACCAAAAATTGGCACAACACTGAAAGTTTTTATGTTTCTATTTTGGCCCCCATATTGAGCAGAATACATAATAATTTTTTTAGACCATTCAATGTACGATCTTTAAATAATGCATAAGACAAGATCCAATTTCTTGAGGTCCCCTTGACGCTGTAGACTCATCCCAAACATACATGTGAACTTTTTCACTGCCCATATTATGTATACCAAAGCAAATGGTCACAATCTGTACCGAAGCAAACAGTTTCCGAGAGAAGTATGAAGGTAACGCCACTACTCACACTATGATCAAATATTATAACATGCAATAACATCTTTTTGAGTGCCATCTAGTTTTGAGTGCGTATAAAACTAATTTTGTATTTAAATAGATACATTAAGAGACCCATTTTTATGAGAAACTCATTTTTGAAAAAAAGTGGGTTACGCCACTATTGCACTGATAGCCTCAATTGTACATATATGTGAACGTGAACGAACATAACAGACATAAAAGGAGTCTAAACGAGGGGAAGAAAATAAAACATCAAATAAATTTAAAAAAAAAGTAAATGTAAAGAACAAACACCAAACAACATGTCATGCGTTTCATTAAAGTTTGTTATATGTGGGATTTCACGTGAAGCGGACCGCGAAAAAAGTGGTGGTTCTTGAAATTGGTTCATATTTGTGTTACTAATAGTTCCATTACGTTCTTTACATAAACGTAAAATGATTTTGAAATTTGAGGTCTGGTGCTGGAGATATGGGTTTTTAAAGCTTCTGAATGTTGCAGGTAAGGATTTTTTTGAAAAAATTTATGAATTTTAAACCGGAAATTATTTTTTTTTGATAAAAACCGAAATTAAACATTCAAATTCATACAGTATCTGCAAAACCGGATTTTTTATGAAAAAAAGATGGCGTCTCTTCGTACACAGAGAGAAGGAAAAAAAGACCGAGTGGAGCTTTTTGCACGACATATAGGTTTTAAATTTCCAAACGAATTGAAATCCCATCTTTAAACTTGATTGTTTGTGCATATCTCTAAATACTCGTAGTATAAAACAAAGTCGCTTTCTCTGTCTGTCCCTATGTATGCTTTAATCTTTAAAACTACGCAAAGGATTTTGATGCGGTTTTTTTTTTAAATAGATAGTGTGATTGAAGAGGAAGGTTTATATGTATAAATCAAAACTACTGGATCGATTTAAATCATTTTTTTTTTACTGAGTGACATATGCTATATATTTTATACCAGTGCGAAGCCGAAGCGGGCCGCTTGTATTGTATTAGGAACATTTAGAACATTTCTCATTCGTGGACGCTAGGTAGACAGAAATGCGACAAGAGTATGATAACCGGGGCGCTGAGAAATGATAACGGATTTTGTAGAACACGGCAATACAAGCATTTTTTGCTATGGGAGGGGGGTCCATCTCCCCCCGTTTAGACGGTAGGGGCAATTTAAAAAATATGTACGTTAAATGGAAAAAAAATAATTAAAAAATAACGGTAATACTTAAAATTAAGTATTGTACGTTTTTTAAAGCCAACATTGTATTCTATTAGCCAGTAAACTATGCATAGTTTTTGAAAAATTTAATTTTAAACTCAAAATTTGAGTAAAAAAAGTAAAAAAAAATTTCAATATATCAAAACCGTAAGTTTATAAATAATTTTTTTTTAATAATTTGTTGCTCTTATTCATTTTCAATCAAAAATTGAAAACTAGATGATTTTATGCCTTTTAGTTTTTGAGAAAATTGAAAATAACCACAACTACTACTTAAATTTAATTATGTTTTTTTTTTTGCTTGAGTGGTCTTATTTTGATAGTAATAATGGTAGGTGCGATTTTAGGTCCATGCAACAGTGGGGTGTATGCGGGTTTGTGTGCATGCAACAGTGGCTTGGGCCCATTGTAGGATTTGGGGTAGGTGCGAGATTGGGTGTATGCCACACCGAGGTGTTAATGGGTGATGCAACCCCCCTGCTTGGGCTTTTTTTTTGCCCAAATTTTGTGTTTAAAACAATTTTTTTCAAAAACTGCATAGTTTTGACTTGATTTAAAAACTAGCTAATAGGCGAAAGTGTTGGCTTTAAAAAATATATATAACTTAGTTGTAAGTATTACCGTAATTTTTTAATTATTTGTTTTCCATTTAACTTAAATATTTTTTAAATTGCCCCTACCGCCTATAAACGGGAGGATATAGACCCTGCTCTCCTATAGTAAAAAATGCTTGTATTGCCGTGTTCTACAAATATCCGTTATCATTTCTCGGCGCCCCGGTTATCATACTCTCCCCCGAAATGCCCATTCTCCTTTACAATTATAAAACTGGCCAATGAAAATATTAAATTGTATTCTGTTTGCATTTTCATACTCAGGAAAGCAATCGATAATATAAGTAAGCACTAAGAACATATTTCCCAACTAAGAGATGGTAATATTCTTATCTTAACAAAAAGACAAATTCTGAAATGTAACTAAACTTGCAAATTAAGGCTCTGCTAAAATTGAATTACATTCCAACCTTTTTAACTCTAAAGGTGTTGTCTTTGCTTCATGTCTTATCGATATAATTGAAGAAGGAATAGTCCGTGAACTTGCACCACAAGGTGTAGTTGCAGTGTATACATTTGTAAAACCAGGATACAAATATTTACCAGTTCCAAGTGGCTTAATGCTTTTCACGTTTGATAGATACCAACCTCCATCTACAATCGATATTGCCTGGTATAAAGCCAAGGTGGAGGAATATATACCCAATCAAATTTGTGAAACCTGCAACGTGCAACACACACGAAAATTCTGAATGCATCCGAACTATCTGTGCCAACTGTTCTGATAACCCTCCTACCACTTCTAAAAATGTACCAAATGTCTACAAACCAAAGAAATCATAACCATGAAAACCCGCAATAAGTGCAGTATGGCAGAAGGCAAACGCACATACATACAATCTTATGCACCCAACACAAACCCGCATCTAATCCCGCAAAAACTGTTGTAAACCCCTCAATCAATATCAATAATAAATCACTCGCAAATACTTCTTCAACTTCACAAGCTTCATCTTCTAAATCTTCCCTTTCTTTACCCACAACAACATCAACAATCATAAATATTTACTTCTTTTAACTCAATTGCCCCTTCTGCTGCTCTAGCAACACAAAAAACTTTAAACATTTACCTCTCAACCGTCCACTTCCTCCTCCGCTAACCCAAAAAACACCAACACAACAAAACTCACCTATCTCTAAAATTATCAATAATCTAATAAACAACAAAGAAGACAGGAGTCCGGTAATTCGCTAGCCATAGTTTGGGATGTGATTCTTGGTCATATTTTAAAAACAATGTTCTACAGTAAAGTCTAATTTTCAACTTCCATCCATCCCTTTTTGACGATTTAAAAAAGGCTTACTTTGGTGTACTCTGACTCTGTCAGTATTAATGGTAAAGAACTCATTTTAAACTGTTTTTTTTTTTTAGTAAAAATACTATCCTTTGACGCTGCGTTTAAATTGAGCTGATATGTTTTTAGGGTTGCCAGATATTCAATTTTAAATGGTGCTCAATTTTTCTTGCCCGAAAAAAATGTTGACTTTGAGGTCATATTTTTTTAAATGCGTAGGTAGTAAACATTAAGTTTTCTTATTTCTACCTAATGAACAAAACAATAATTAAAAAAAAATCATTCTACCCAAAAACCCATACATTTTATGATACTTGGGAAAATTCAACAGGTAAATTAAAAAAAATAATTTTTTTGAATAAAACAATAATTTGTGTATTTTAAAGAAATATTTTTTATTTTGTACACAAATACAGCCATAACAAGTGCTAAAAGTGCTAGAGCCTGTTTTTGTACTTCTTTTTAATGTTTATTCTCGATAACTCTTGCCTTACTTTTAGTGATTTTTCGAAAATATGTTGTTCCAATTCAGTTAAAGTTGTTATTTTAAGATGAGCAAACGACTTCTTTCATTCGTCCCCATACAAAAGAAATCCAGTACAGTGAGATCAGGAGATCGTGCAGGCCAGGCGTATATACATAGAATGTTTCCATAATTTTCAAGAAAATATAACAGAAGAACAAAGCGTTGGCATTCTTATTGAAAAAAAACATCCCGCATTTAATTATTCCGATAGTGTCCCATATATTTGTACAAGCAGTTGAGATCCAACTCTCTCATCTCTAGAGAGATGACCTCATCAATATTTCAAACCAAATTGAAACCCCTATATTATTCTGATAGGCATTTTCAACTCGTGGAGTGTTCTTTGGGGATCCCCAATTACAAACTATAGAGATGCAGTCATTGAATTTTTTTGTTTTACTCAAATCTTGTTGAATTGAATGATGGCTCTCCTACCTACTTATCGATATCGACACACAACACTCTAATACGTTGACATTAAACGCTGCTCCATCGAATTGCTAAGTAAAGCTTTTTGACAAATTTTGGATGATATCCATAATAGAGATCATTTCCCTATTATTTGTAAACTGGGTCTCGGTTCAATCTTTACTAAATCTTTAGTTAATTAAACTTAAAACTGATCTTGCTGAATGGGTATGTTTTCACAATCACATATCAGATGACTTATCAGTTTATAGTCCCTCAACCAACATTAATAAAGAAAGCCTTTGGTATTGCCGCAAACATATCCATCACACAAAGTACAAAAAAGAACCATAGCATGGTGGAACCCAGAACTTAATACTTTACGAAATGAAAAAATAAAAGCATGGATGCTTTTCAAAAAAAAAAAAAAAAAATTCGTATGGAACTTAAATCTGCAAAAGCAAAATGCTTGATAAATTTTACCTAATCAATTAATCCTTATTCATCTCCAACTAAAATCTGGCATAACATTTGTTGTTTAACTGGTGAGTACACTCAATATAATATTGAAACCTATCTATAACCCCACTGAAATCAGTAACCACTTTGCACTTACTTGGTCAAACTATTCTAAGAATGAAAACTTTCATACTGACTACATCTCACAAAAAGAACTCTGTCTTCTTTCCTTCATAGATAATAACTCTATTTTTCAATCCGCAAAATTAATAGAAAATAAGATCTCACTCTTTGATGTCGAAAATTGTTTACACAAACTTAAAGGTAAAACGCCCAACAGGGGCAGTATATTATATCTTTCGTCAAATGTAAAATTAAGGCTTATAAAACTGTATAACAATGTGTTGGAAACTAGTATTATTCCACAAAATTGGAAACAGGTTTTTTTTAAAAATATATTTAGCGCGCACTCAAGGGGATTTTATGCACCCTTTATATGCCAGAGACACAGTGCGAGCTTTAGGTAAGAAGGAGGGGATTTGAAAGAAGATGCCGGTGAACATTAGTCTTGAATTTCAGTATATCACAATGAGAGGGTAAGACAGAGCGCGGAAGGGTATTCCACATTCGCGTAGTACGGCTAAAGAACGCGTCCCTGTATTTGACAGTAAGACTAAAATTGGGTTCAAGAGTAAACTGATGAGCATTCCAGGAAGCGCGAGTATTACGGTTGAATCGTTTAAGGGGAGAAATGCAACTGCCTATTTAAATAAAGCACTTACCGTAAAAGTAACGATAAAAGAGTGAGAGACAGGAAAGTTACGTCGGTGTTTGAGTGACGTAAAAGTATCGATGATGTTCCTATCTCCGATCATTTTGAAGGCTCGTCTTTGTATACTGGCCAAAAGGCTTAAGTAAGTTCCTGGAACACCAGCTCAGAGATGGGAGTTATACTCAAGCTTTGGACGTGTATAACTTTTATAGATAATAGCCAGATCAGAAGGGGAAAAGAATGTCTTGCATCTTGCGGCATTTTTGGCAACGTTAGGTATGTGATACACATACCTAAAATCGCAAGGTGATTAGTTTCTTCAATGCAAGTGCCACTCATAGACAATGGCAGAGGGGGTATGTCTCGCTTTAACGACAGAAGGCAGCATTAAGTTTTCGAAGCATTAAATTCTACGCGATTTTTTAATCCCCATTGTATAATGCTGTCTAAGTCAGAATTTAATGTACTTATCATGCTTAGCCGTTTCAGTTCCACGTCCGAAGAGTAGGGATGTGAATCTGGAACGAATATGAAATGCTAAGGGTGCTATCGTCAGCGAAACAATTTAATGGATTAGTAGTTGAGAAAGAGGGTCGGAGACAAAACAGAACACTGTGGCACACCAGCATTTATGTTGTGGGTTTCAGACTTGAATCCGTCTAATACTACTTGTATAAAGCAATTCAAAAGAAAGTTACTAATCCAACGAAGAAGTACATATACCAAAAGCACATGACCTTGGAAAGTAGGTACGTAAGTGCAATTGGTCGGTAATTAGAGGGTGAGAATATTCGCCTTTTTTGGGATAGGCTGGACAAATGGTGTTTTCCAACTGCTCGGAACAAGCCCAGAAGAATAGGATAGATGAAAAAGCTTACGCAGGGGTTTTGCCAGCGTGGAAGAACACCTCTTCAGAACAATGGCGGGGATACCATCCGGACCAGCGGATTTATGAGTGTTGAGATCTTTTAGGACTCTCGCCACAGCTCGAGTACGAAAGAAGATTTGTCCCAGAGAATCATTTACTTGCTCAAGAATTGGGGGAGTCATGACACTATCAGACAGCGTAGAGTTGGCGGCGAACTGCCTAACGAATAAGTTAGCCTCTCGAGAGAGCTAACAGAGGAAGATGTTTTGTTCCTTATGTTTTTTACAAATGACCAAAAACTTTTTTTACCTGTGGGACATTGTAGTATTTTTTGCCTTAATTCTTGGTCATGCAAAAATTTGGTCCTTCGAATATGGGCGTTGCAGGCCTTCCTGGCTTGTTTGAACTTTTTCCGGTTTTCCTCAGTTGGGTTGGCTCTAATACAACGGAAGCTAACCTCTTTACAGCTCGCATCGAACCATGATTTCTCTTTGGGTCTGATGCTTTTAGCCCTATTCGGGATAAAAGTTTTCATCCCCAAAAGAATCATATTACGAGTAGTAATCATATCCGCGCTGGAGTCTACGTCACTACCGAGGAAGTATAATAACCAGGTAAAGATCCTAAAAAATTATTGAGACCGTCCCAGTTGGCTTTCTCGTATTGCCAAACGGTTCTCATAGGAGCTCTTTCTCTAACTGTATTTGTTTGGCACACAAAATTTGCGGAAATGATGATATGGTCAGATGTGCCTAGAGGCGTTAATACACTGATTGTGTATTTATCGGGGTAGGGTTAGAAACAAGTCAAGAGTATTTTCGGCTCGGCCATTAACGTCCGACATTCGAGTAGGCTCGTTGACAAGCTGAGTAAGGTGATAAAACTCAGCGAAGATCTCAGCACACATACCTTCGCGTGTTGTCTGGCCCGAATGTTGAAGCCAAGAAGAATTGTGTACATTGAAATCGTCCGTAGATAATAAAGATTTCAGTGTGAGGATGTAAGGAAACAATTCTTTGGATGGAGTCAGACAGGGCGTCAATTTCGCGAGAAGTTGAAACTCTGTCCAAATTAGGGCTTCGATAGAGGAAACAATAATGTATGAAGTACCTGTTTACCGAGAATTTAAACCACAGGAAGTTAAACAAGGGTTGGTACTAGGACAATATTGTGGTTGAAATTGGTAAGCAACATCATTTCTTACGTAGACGGCGAGACAGTGGTAGGGGAGGAATAATGACACTAAGTTATACTCATGAATCTGAAATTCAACAGGATCAGTATTTTCACCTACTTGGGTTTCACTTAGTGCCGAAACAGCTGGCCTGTTTGCAACAGAATAGGCGTACAAAGCAAGGAAATTTGCTCTAATCCCACGAATATTACAATAGTCAACTCTGAAATTTCCAATCAGTGTGATATAAAAGAAAAAAAAAAGACTAAAACATGCGAAATTTAAGGGAAAAACTAGAAACTACTAGTGCTATGCCTTAGCAGTGATGTGAATCGATCCAAACCCTAACAATCAAACAGTATTTCCCTATGCATCTGTTGCTATTCGCTCAGCAAGTACATCAATTGAGAGAGCTTAGACAAGATCAATTCAATTGATGTACTTGCTTGCTAAGCCAAACAACTGCGGGTTGGGAAGGAAAACGAAGATATACGCACCGCGCTCTGTGGGTACGTTTTTTTTTTTTTGGTATTTTTTTTTGTTCTTTTGCGGCAATGAACATATATTTTTTTTGTGTTGATTTTTTGATTGATTTGATTTTTTTTTCATTGATTTGATTTTTTTTTGCGTGATGTATTTTGTTTTATTTCTTTTAATTATTTATTTATTATGTATTTATTATTAAGGGAACACGGACAATACGCGAACAACGAGACAAACAGTGGGGACGAGGAGGCGACAAAAACGTACAAACAAAGTCAGCCCACGCTAGGTAACCCTTCCCGTTCCACCTGCAACGACATACTCAAGGTTACTTTATTTCCACTGCCTAAACCAAAGAAAAACATTGACAGCGTCAACAGTTTTAGACCAATTTCCCCCATTCCATGCGTTGCTAAAGTTCTTGGAAAAATTGTCCAGAAGTTTGTTTTGATTTATCAATTCTAAAAATCTAATAAAACTAGAGATCAGAAATAATTTTTAACCTTTGTTTTCAATTGGTTTTTCTCTGACAGTAACTACATTTCTTTAAAAAGAATTTTCTTACGGTTTGAGATTTATTTAAAAAAATGTAGGTATCGGTTGACACTTATTTTTTATTTTCAAAAGTATCTCTCAATAGTTGAGTTTTTTACGAAAAAATTAATGGAAAATGTCAACCTTTAACCTTTTTCGTTGAAAATAAATCAAAAATGGTTAATGCAAAAACAAATTCGATTGATGAGAAGGTGTTTATTTTTGAAAATAATAACATTATCATACATTTAGCACATCCGCATGAATCATGGCTTACAAAATACTAACAATTATATTAACGAGCATTCTGATAAAATTGCAGATTTTCTCTCAAAAATAAAACTCAGTGGTTAACCGTACCCTAAAAAATAAAAAATAAAGGTTACTCTCAGAAGGTTATTGTTTGAGCATTTTTGAAAAGCTCATCAAATAACAGTTATTGGAGAATTCTCTGAATAAAACCAAATCAAGTAGCTTTCAAATCAAACAAAGGTTGCGCCGATGTACTACTTCACTTACACTTCTACATCTCTAACGCTCTATCTACACGTAACCATATAACTATTCTCTCTTTAGATTTTGAAAAAGCTAGGTATTCACCTCATACTCAACAAGCTTATTACTTGGGGCATCGCGTCCCGAAAATGTTTACAATTACAATTATTACAAATCATAAACAACTTGAACACACCGCTTACGCTGCCAAATTTTATATTCTATGTAAACATAATGATTCATCTACTGCTAACTTACTACTAACAAACGATATTCTTGCCTGGTCGTCTCGATCCGGAGCTAGACCATCATTGGACAAATGTAATACTTTACATATTTGGCGTAAACGTCATGTAATAAGTAATATTAATCCTCTTATTGTAAATAATAAATATAAATATTAACAATGTTGATAGTTTAAGCATAAGTTTATCGTTCAATAATAGATATAATTGGAAAACTCACTGTTTGGAGTTGAAAAAAAGTTTGAATAAAAGAACAAATATCATTAATTATTTACCAAGCAATAAAGATCTTTAGTTTTAAGCAAGAAAAAAAAAAACATGCTGGTTGAAGCTTGCCTGCCTAGCTTAGAGGAATGAATAAGATCTGCAAAAGCAAAGCTCTTTATCAAATTTGTTTCCCCAAATGGCTCTATTATTGACAAATATTTCAATTCCGTAATGTCCATTGCAATAACAACTGCTAAAGATCTAAGCATCCCATGGAATATACAACTTAAATCCTTCATGAATTTGGCAATTTGAGCAAGACCAACAAATTGAAACTTAAGTAGGTACCTATTCATATGGGTATAAAAGGTAATGAGCTAGCAGATTTGTCCTCCGCCATGAATACGATATTTATTAGACTTCGGCTTGTCACACAATCAGTACAAATCAGCACCTCCTTCGGAACGAAACTCCATCTACTACTGTTGTAACTTGTAAGGCATTGACATCGACATCATTCATATTTTGAACAATAGCTGCCTCTGCCAAACATCGAGTCAAAACGCTACACCATAGCTATACATAAAGGCAAATTCTTAAACGCAACATTTGCAAAGCAAACCACATTCAAAGCAAATGAAGAATGCAGTTGAAAAGACAAAGCAAGTGAAGTGCGCAAGATATTTTTGACATTTGCCGAAATACATTTGCATTTGCGCATGAAAATAAAATCTACTAGATTTAGGGACAATCTGCTTAGCAGGGATATTTACGTTTGCATTTTGGAATTGTTTGAAAAACAATACTCAATTTATCAAATAACTGCATATTTTTACATTTGAGGTAAACGTTATTGGTAAATTTTCTTACTGTTCGAAACTCTTCAAAATAAAAATTAATTAATTATATGGACTTACTTCGAAAAAGAGTGAATTTATTTAAACGGTTTTGATTTTGGTACAATAATATAAATAATTGTGAAAGCGAAGAAAATTAATAATTTTTTGGTTATTTTTTATGTTTCATAGTAGTCGGTTACTGAACCTGGATAAAAGCTTTTGTGAGCTGGGTATTAGATTTATAGATGTTGGAGGAAAAGTTATCTATGTATTTGCTTATTTAAATAAATAACGAAATTCATATTTCAGAAAACATCTTTAGAATACACACTATAACTTAGTTTCAGGCATGCGGCAACACAGATGCTTTATATGTGTTCGTTATTCATATTGCTGGGTATTGACGCATATTTACCTACATGTGGATTTATCAGCAGAGCTTTTTCGGGAATGTTCATTTTATGTTGCATAATTTTAGGATGATATATCAATTCATTCTCTGATGACAATAACGAGCATAATTAAAACATACATATACATAGGTACATACGTAATGCTGCTGTCTGTTATTTCCATTCGCTAATTTCATTGTTTAGTTAAAAACAAAATAGTAAACAGCAGAAATTGAAAAGCTTTAAGGCTCTGAAAAATGAGTGCAAAAGTATTTGATAAATATAAGTAAGTTTAGCTGGAACCTACCTACTTTCTTTTTAGAGTATGTACCTACCCATATTAATTACATTAAATACATGTAAATGTATATGTACTTATGTAGTGTAAAACAAATTTTATTTTTTATTTGTTTTTAACTGAAAACGAGCAAATTTGAAGCTAGGGAAAAATAAATATTCATTAAATTTATGTATTGTATATACACATGTGTGTCGACTATTTCCCAAAATCATTTTTTTTAACCACATACAAATTTGATTGGGAATTTCACTCTTTTACGTTTTTTCTTGAACAATGTTACATAACATTAAATGTTCATGTTGTTGTTGTTAAAATGCATTAATTAATCAATGGAAAAAAGCGTATTTCTTGTGTTAGGTATTTTATGAGAAGATACATTTTAATAGTGCTAAAAATTGAAATGGATTAATAAATTAAAAAAAAAGTAAAATAGTATTGAAAAGTGAAACCTTTAAAAAGTCGAAATAAAGAAAGTTTTGTTAGTTTTAGCTGAACCGATTTGGCTGAAAATTAGTGGAGAGGTAGCTTAGAACCAGGATACGGACATAGGATCCCGAAAATCATCATCTGGGACGAATGCACAATAGCGCATAAACGTGCATTGGAAGCACTTAACGGAACATTGAATGATGCACGCAATGATTTTACTGTCTGGCGATTTCCGTCAAACACTGCCAGTAATTCCAAGATCAACTCCTGCCGGCGAAACGCTTGCAAATCATCAAATCTATGGCGCTATGTGAAGAAACTTCAGGTGATAACAAACATGAGAGTTGAGTGAGCGAACAATTGTGGCGGCTAAAAACTGAACTACATAATTGCCATTGAGATCGATCATTCATGCATTTATTCAAAGCTATTGACTATGTAACAAATGAAGATGAAGCCACCAACTGTCCAATTGAACTTTTAAACTCCTTGGATGTGCTTGACCTACCACCGACCAATTTACGACTGAAGGTAGGCATGATTAATTTATGCTTTGAAACATAAACCAACCAAATCCTTGCAACTAAATTCGAAGTAAATTCGAAGGTCAGTTTTTATTCTCTAAGGAGAAACAAAGTTCGCCGGGTAAGCTACTTTTTTTATAATTTGCGCTAGCTCAAGGGGATTTTTGTGTACTCTTTACATGTTTTTTCAACACAGCGCGGGCGTGAAGGATAGGTTAGGATGGGAAGGAAGGGAAAGTGTATGAAAGGTGTGTGGCGCGAGGTACTGAGACTGAAGGTGGTGGTTGTCTCAAATTTCATCTCCAGGGTTTAGCTGGGCTAAAGCGGAGAAATGCCGTGTCTTATATCCATTTCCCTTTATGATTCGTTGTCATATTTGTTAGGTATACTTTACTCAATCACATGTTGTTAGTGTTATGCCTGAGCAACATGTAATGAGCAAACCAGCGGCGCAACAATGATATAGAGATTATTATAATGGAATAAAAACATTACATATACTACGGCAGGGATCGAACCTGTGACCATGAGGTTGACAGGCGACCACGCAAGCCATCGCGCCACGGCCAAACCCAATTATTTATTTTTTTGTTTTCATTCAGTTTTGAATGTTTTTTTTAATATCTTTCAAAAAAATCAGAATTTCATGTTAATTTCATTTTCATTTCAAAAAGGTTAAAAATTAAAAATATTAACTGATGAAAAATAATCGAAATATTTTTTTTAAATTAATTTTTGATTTATTTTTAAGACATTGTTCAACGACAATCAAATAAAAATTTACAAAAATACTGTTGTACATAAAGTTGTTTTCAGAAAATAGCAGTGCTCATTCAATTTTTTTACAAATAGCAACATAACTTTTCAATACAAATATTATTTACAACTAACGGCATTTCAGTTATCACATAAACTTTTAATTTATCTTATCTTCATCTACGATAATGTATTTGAACAAACACAGCTTAAGTTCATATAAATATTAGTGAGAATAAGATATTTTTTTTCTGTTACCAAAGTGATTTTGGTCCTTTTTAGACGTACCTATTTCCCTCTGGACTTTGATTTGGCTCTCTGAGGACTACACATTTTTTTTTTAAAATGAATACAATCGATGCTCCTACTTTAAATTTTAATTTAAAAATTTAAAAAAGAGGCAGAAAAAAAATAAAGAAGAAAATTGTGCTTCACCCTACCGTATATTATATGTATTTTAATTGCTTATTTATCAACATTTCTACAGGACAACCCTAATTCATTGTATGCTCGGCATCAATTTATGTTTCAATTTCAATATATACATATATATTTGTAAAACGAAACTCCTGAGGTTTAATTTATTTTTCACTTTTAAAAACATCTACATACATTGTAGCACAACGCGAGTTTTTCATAAAGTGAACTATGTTGGGGGTAAATGAAAACGGCGAATCCGATTCGCAGTTTTCTTTGGTTTCTTTGGACCAACCAAATTATATTTCTCCAGAGATTTTTGGTGCGCTGCATTTGAATCTAGTTTTCGAGGTATTCGAATATTGAATTACAAAACCATCACCGTTTTTAATCTATTATGTATTGTATGTTTAAAGTCTATAGGAATTTTGCCTGTCTTGAATTGGAACATGAATTATGGATACGGTTGAATTTGTTAGAATCGTAAAAAAATTATCCGTGCGGTTACTAATCTTTCGCTTTAGAAGTCCTCCAAATTCGAGCTTACAAGAAACAACGGATTGGCGTCTCCCATTTTCGAAAATTGGAAAAATTTATAATATCTTATTACATATTAGGAGAATCCCTCTCATGCACTAAAAAATGGAAAATATGCACTTAAAAAAGCATAATTTTACCTTATTTTCCCCAAAAAAAATACATAAAATTTTTTTTTTCAGTTTTTATTAGTTACGAATTCAACTCAGTCTTTTATTTAACAAAAATAAAGATAACATTAAAAGTAAAAAAAAATTAAAAAAAAAAAAACAATAAATAGGTATTTGTACTTAAAACGTTAACAATATTTTACTTTGTTGTTGAGTTGTTCACATAAATAAGAAAACTTTGTTTAAAGTTTTCAAACAGAAAACTTTGCCTATTTTTGGCATTTTATAAAGAGAAAAAGAACGTTCTACGTCAACTGATGTAAGGGGAGCGTTTTTCAAACAACAAATTTCATATATTGTAAGATTATTTAAAAGCTTCAATATGAAAATATGCACTTAAAATATGCTTTTATTATAAAAATATGCCTTTATTTTATAAAATATGCATTTATTTTGGAAAATATGCATTTTGCATAAAATATGCAAAATACTAACATTGAATGCCATTTTAAAGGAAATTTTCTGATTCGTAAAGATAATTTAGTCTAATAATTTATGTTATGAGAAAAAACATGCATTTGCATGAGAATCCCAGCCCTACTTATTATTACTAAAATATTAATTGATTTAATTAACTTTTTACTAGCTTAATGTGTAGATTCGAGACAAGAGAAAATTAACATCTAAATAACGAGTAAGAAAAGCTTAAATATAATGTTGCGACCAAGACAAAATGACGATGCGATCTTTAAGTCCTCAAGAAGTCCAAAAGAAAATAGCCTTCCTACACGAATTGGATCAGCTGTCAAAAGTGGTGTTTATTTTCATTTCCCACTATGCTGTTTACGTAAGATTGAATGGACTCCGATATAACGCAAAACATAATTTTTATTCGAATGCAATATGTATTTAAATTCTGTGTCTTCAATGTTGACGAACTATGCAAATTTTTGTTTTATAATTGAGTTATAAATTATAAAAATGTGTTAAATTACACTCAGCTAGTTTTATTTACTTTAATATTAATGTTTATTTTGACCGAAATTGAGAAGATAAAAACAGTTTTTTTTTTGCCAAAAAAGGAACGATATCCCTTTTTGGATTGTCTACACAAAGTTAACGGATTTACATATTGGTATCAAAACTATCTTTTCTTTTTCTTTTTTTTGCATTGAACGTAATTTGGCCAAATATTGGACTCAATTTTATTTTGAAAGCGTGATTACCCTGCTATTTTGCATTTTAATCAAGTTTTTAGTGTTCTTCGGTTGTCAACACTGTACTATTGAGCAGCCGTCATTTTGTTGAGCCCGCTATTGATCGTGCAGACTTTCCTAAAAACTGAGTAGAAACTTAATATTTTTTACATTTAATACTTTTTTTTACAAAATGAGTAAAAGAAGACGGAAAATAACCCAAACTTATTTATTTATCAAATAGATTTAGCTCTTTTAGCCTATTTTTGTTTTCTTAGGAAATATACTTTATATAAAAAAATAAAAATTGGACATATTCAGCTCAGTGCTTTCAAACTATAGAGCACTGATTTTAAAAAATGAGGTCTGCATCGATTGGAAATTTATTTAATTATTTAATTTAAACTATTTTAAACAGATATCTTTCTTTTCTTCTGAGTTATAGCCCAAAACTACGGACGCTTTTGAAAGTAACATGCAAAATTTTGAAAATTATATCCCGAAAACCTATCCACAGAAAATTTTTTAAATGTTTCCTAGTTTATGAGTTTATACGAAAAAAGTGGCATTTAATGTACACAATTTTTTTAAATTTTTGTAAAATAGTGTAATTATTATCAATAAAGCTTTAATCTAAAAAGAGTATTTAATTTCCTTAAGGACAATTTAAAAGAAGTCAAATTCTGGAAGTGGACTATATCTAATGAGAAAATTGTATAGCATTCATAAATAAATCATATACATATGTATATAGATTCGATAATGCAAGTTATTGGATTACTTAGAAGTTCAAGAAAACATCTCGAAGATGAAGAATTTGAAAGAAGTATGTGCTGGGGAAAGAACGAAGTCTAATGGCTTTTACATTGACTCAGTCATATGATATGAACAAGTGATATGAACCTTTTTTTAAATTCCTTGAATATGACAACACCAAAATATATCTTGAAGATGGACAATCAGTGATGGTCCGTATTGGTATGTGGCTGGTTAAGTTGTCTACAACCCCAGGGAATTTCACAGAAGTTAAAATTGCAAAACGTTCTCTATGTACCTGAGCACTTCATCAATGGCATCGTAGACTTGGACATAGTGATCCAGTGGCTATCAAAAGACTCGTAAAGGAAGATCTTGCAATTGATATCAACTTAAAGAAGTGCAATGATAAGATAAATTGTGAAAATTGTATCATAGGCAAATTCACGTAGTCTAAGTCTCCAATACGTTTTGACCACAGAAGATAAGCCTTTAACATTGATTCATTCCGATTATGGTCCTATGCCAACAACTACTCCGAGTGGTAACAGGTATTTCTTAACTCTAATTGATGATTTTTCTTGTTATACAGTGGTGTACTTTTTCGCTTGCAAGCTACGGTCACGGAAAGTCACCCAAACGAGCGTGAGTGAACAAAAAAAAATCTTAAACGAAGACAAATATTAAAAACAAAACAAAAATTAAAAACTCAAAGTGAAATTAATGTTAAAATTAATTCTACTTAAAAAAAAACACTCAATAATTGTTAAATTACCTATTAAATTAAAAACAAACGAAAAACAAAAACTATTAATAAGTACAAAGTGAACAACCAAAACCATGTCTTCCGCGCAGGAAAGGGGCATGGTGGAGGGGACAGTCATCACAAAAGAAATGTATATTAAAGCCATACTTTCTATGAGAAGCTTCGAAAGAGAAGTAATAGAATTTAAAAAAAACTTGCCAAATGCAATAACACCAACTCTGAGAGCGATGATTCTTATACCACTACACAAGGTAAAAGAACAAAGCGAGCAAAAAAAAAAACAGATAATTGAACAAAAAATCGAAGACAAAACAAACAACAACAACAATACCTTTAACTCATTACCAACCGATGTAACACATTCGATGGAGGTGCAATCACAGCATGATGATAATGACGAAGAATCGATATCAGAATTTCCAAATTCAAGTGCACTCATCAGCGAGATGAAGAAGGCGAACGAAGAAAAAAAGAAAACAACAACCGAAATAAAGACGACACCATACAATAACAACAACAACAACAATACACACCAAAAAAATTAAAATTTAAAAACAACAGTGGTGCAAAACAAAACCACCACCGTAAGATAAGTAAGTTATTAGATGAGAATATTGGTAGTGATAATTTTACTATTAAGAAATTAAACAAAGATAAAATATCTGTAACTATTAATAATAAAAACGACTGCAATAAAGTTAAAAATCTTTTAAAAGAAACAAAGTATGAATTCTTCACCTTTACTGATAAAGATGAAAAGTTGCAGACCTTTTTGCTAAAAGGTCTTAGTGAAAGCTTCAGTCCAGAAGAAGTTCTTGAAGAACTTCAAAGTCTAGAGTTAGAAGACGTTAAGTTTGAAAATAGCGGTACAGCTATCTCCAGATAGTAATTCCCAAAACCTCATTGTTCCTTTAGAAAACGAAACAACGGTATTTTTCAATGCCGTCGGTGCCAACGTTTTGGCCATGCTGCTTCGAATTGCAGGTTATATATGTGCGTCAAGTGCCAAAATACGCATGAGCCTGGTAAATGCCAGGTACAAAAAAAAGGTAGGGCAAAATTATAAAATTATTTTGTGTTCTTTGCCAAAAAAAATGGTCATCCCGCTTCTTGGAGAGGTTGCGAAAATTATAAAAGCCTTGCTGGAAAGCTTAGATAAGACTCAGAGGGAAGTGGCACAACAAAATGTCACCCAGAGAATAAATACGGTTGACCACCGTGTTCGGGGAGGTTTATCCTTCGCAGGTGCGGCTGCAGTTGGGAACGATGCTAGATCGGGTGTTGTATCCAAACCGGGTACCAATACCCGAGCTGGTACAGTTAACAGTATCAATACGATTGATATTTTGCAAACACAGGTCAACAGTCTCACATAGACTGTAGCAGATTTATCAGCAAAGGTTAATGCCTTGCTGAACCTTCTTTCACCTTGAAATGGCTGGGTCACGTGCTACTGCATCCCTCAAAATAATCGCCCTTAATGTTAACTCTATCATTTCCATTAAAAGGTGTAGTGATTTATTGCGGTTTGTAGAGGATCATAAGCCAGACGTTCTCTTTTTAAGCGAAACGAAACTAAACGATAGACGCTACTTACAATTTCAGAACTATAATTTCATACGTACAGACAAACGAAATTCAGTACAAGGTGGTGGTACGGCGATACTTATTCGTAAACCCCTTCGTTACTCCCTCATCAATCAAAGCGACATTAGAAACTTCAGTTGTCTAGAGACAACCATTATCTCTCTGCCTCTAAGAGATAATGGTTGTCTGTATTTGATATCGGCGTACGCTCCACCAACCACCGGTAGTCAGTTTAACATCGAAATCGAAAAATTGTTCGAATTACTAAGATTAAACAGTTTAGAAAACTATTTTATCTTGGCGGGTGATTTAAACGCTAAAAACCTGGCCTGGTTAGACACGGTTGCGAATGGAAGAGGCAGGTTCCTAAATCGTTTTATCGTGGATAACCAGGTCAAGTACAGAATAGATTTATATAGCCCAGTCACGCCAAGTTTTCCCAGTGGAAATTCATATCTTGATTTTTGTATCGCGGATGCTCGATTGCAAATAGAAACAGTTCATGGTAGCAAAATCTCTTTATTGACGTATGACAGCAATCACCATGCAATAGTAATGCCGATGACATTTGTTGACGACTCAGCATTCAGCTTCGCAACGTCGCACGAAGTCCCTAAACTAAACTTTAGGAAGACCAATTGGTGCCCCTTTCAACGTTGCGCCACAAGAAAATATAGGAATTGCTCTTCCTCTTCAAGTATTCCTAGCGATAGAAATCTATCGAACAAGGAGTGCGATACCTATATCGGGAATCTCAACACTGTAGTTTTACAAGCTATGGAGTCGTCAATTCCGAAAATGAAATCAAACAATAGTGTGGAATGTTATCTAAACCGTGAGATTAAGACATTACAAACTCATAAAAGCTTCTTGATCACTCAGATAAATCGAATACGTCGTCAGTTACAAGAAGTATCGCAATTACAAAACTGGTTTCAGACATTAACTGGAATCTTAATCGAAAGAGATGTACAGCTGCCTGCCTAGTCGATATAAAAAAAGCATTTGACACGGTTTGGATCGACGGGTTAATCTTTAAACTTATCAGATATGAATTTCCAAATCATCTCATAAGGATGATAATGTCAATGATATATGGGAAGAAATTTGTAGTGACAGATAGAGAATACACGACAGATGATGTTTTTAGTGTCGCTAATGGTGTTCTCCAGGGCACAGTAACTGCACCAACCCTTTTCAATATCCACATTTCTGAAATACTTAGAGAGCTTGATGATTCACTGGCGTTCGCTGACGATGCAACTCTGTATACAAGTGGATCCAAGATACAAGACATACAAAGTCAGCTTCAAAGCAAGTTTGATAAGTTTCAAGCTTTATGCTCACAGTGGAAACTTAAAATAAATTATGGGAAATGTGATACCATACTGTTCCGCACCCCAATAAGACGCGGTAATTCAGATTTGAGACGAAACTGGAATAATCTTACGATCAGATGGTGTTCGCATCGAGTCTAAGACTGTTGTGAGATATTTGGGTGTTCATCTGGACAAGTTCCTATATTACAATGAACACATTAATACCCAGTTAGAGAAGGCAAGAGTGACTTTCATGTCACTCAATAATCTTTTCTACTCTAAATATCTGAGATCCGATGTGAAGATTATTTGTTACCAAGCATTCGTACTTCCAATTCTGACCTATGCGAGTCCAGTCTGGTGGAAATTAACCCATCCTATATGGAGAACCTTCGAGTTTTCGAACGAAAATGTCTAAGAGCTTGTATGCAAATGAGAAGTGCAAATTCTGACTTCCGGCATTACGTTTCCAACAAAAAACTACTGGATGCTTCCGAAGTGTCTAGAATTGACAATATCGTACTAGAACTCGGGAGGAATCATTTCGCACGATCGGCGGGCGTCGTGGAGAAAGAGCTTATTTCAGGATTATTCTATGCGAACCCTGGATATTTCAGAAATGCCTTGGAAACTCGATACATACCTCCAGAGTCATTCTTGTTTCTGGATGCATATAATTTTTTTATCAGATTCATCGAACGTACCGATAATATACCATGCTGCAGGAGAGCAACAGACAAAAGAATTCTTTATGAGCCTTTTGAGTCGGGGGTGGGAATTCAAATTTGAGATACTGCATTAGCATACCTGAAAGAGATAAAAACAACCGTCAGCGGCTAGATCGGGAAAAATATTGGTGGCTGAAGCCAACACTTAGGTTAAGTAAAACTAGGCCCCGACATGTGATCTATGATTTGACGATGGCTTAAAGAAGTGGACATTAGTCTACTTTATTGGCTTATCGGCGGAACAGCGATCACATGACGGGGCCTGGTCCTATATTTGTTTAAGTTTAGTTAGTTTGTAAGTTTTAGTTTTAGTTAATACAAAAAATATATATATTACGGCTGTCCTATAGGTTTTTTCACACTTTCCTATAAACAAAGAAAATAAAATATGTAAAATAACATTAAGGAAAAAAAAATAGTAATTTACTTGTTAAAAAAAAAATATATATAAAAGTCTAAGTAATGAGAACCGTAAAGGTCACTTACTCAAAAAAAATATAAAATAAAATTAGTTTTTAATTTTATGTAGGCTATAATGAAAAATTGTAATAGTTTTAAGTGAATAAATAAACAATTTAAAAAAAAAACAAGTATAAAACAAAACCAGTAATTTTGCGCTCAGACAATAGCAAAGAATATGTCTGTGAGGAACTAGAGTAATTCTTGAGTAAAGAAGCGATACAACGTCAATACACCGTTTCTTATACTATACACCTCAACAAAACGGCTTGCGTCCCAGAAAGAAAGAATAGAAATCTAACTGAAACATCAAAGTGCATGCTACTTGATGGCAATTTACCAAGTCGTTTCTGGGAAAAAGCCGTTTTGACGGCTGCCTATTTGAAAAATACCAAGTAAGAGTATTAAAAGAACCTCAATTGAATTGCTTACTGGAGAAAAAACCTGATCTTAATCATCTGAGGGTATTTGGATCAAAAGTTTTTTCTTCTATCCCAAAAGAGAAAAAAAAGGAATTTGATGATAAAGATTTTAAGGAGGGGTTTCTTGTTGGATACGATCCTAATACAAAAAGGGTATCCTATTTTAAATCCAAAAACTAATAGAATTTGGGTATCAAGATGATGAGAAATGGAACCACATAAATTAGTAAAGACCAACAAAGAAAAATTAAGAACTGAAATAATGAACCGAAGATCGAAATAACTGCCAATAGATATGTCTCTGTAAACTTGGATTAGGACATTGATATGAATAAAAACTTACAATACGAAAGAATTTATGAGCAATAAAATAACATTGAACATCTAGATATTAAGAGAACAATTGAAGAACAGGCCAAAGAAAAATTAAGAAGATCATAGCGTTCAAATTTCCACCTCAACGTGTTTCATACCAAGTTCAAACTGATGTTTTAAAGGAGCCAGTTTCTTGGAAAGTGTTACGTTTACCAGCAAATAAAAGACGTTTGTGGACTGAAACCGCACAAGCAGAATTCGATTCAATGAAAGAGCTTGAGGTCTGGACTGTGGCGGATTAGCCTGCAGGGAAAAGAACTTTGAGTTGCAAATGGATCTACAAGACAAAACGGGACGTTGATGGAAAAGTACATAAGTACGCACAAGTACATATATTGAAGAAATGAGTTCAAAAGACGATAAGAAATCCTCGAGATATATTTCTGTAGAAATTTTATTTTTGTAAAGCTTCTCGTAGTTAAAATTTATTGATAAAATCTTCGATTCAATAATGTTACTGGAGTAGAAATTATAATTTTTATTTAAAATATATGAACATTGTACATAGGTAATTAATTTCACCGGGAAGTAAAAAAGAGGATAATATAAAAGAGTAAATATGCGTCTACTTAGTGAGATGTAAGATTGTAAACAAAAGTTAAACAAAAGTTCTACACTTAGTACTGGGCAAGGATATTTGAACGGGTAGTTAAATAAGACTCGTATACATATATATATGTAGGTCATAGATAACATTGTTAGAAATGTATACAATACAACTCTCCGAGAATATTTAAATATGGCTGTTCTTCTTAGCAAATGTAGCTTAATAGTGGATTTATGTACATGTATCTGCATCATGCAGAAAAGTAGAGTTGGACAAACACATCCTATAACGCAGACTAAGAAGTTCTTCTGCGGTTCGGTCTTCTCTCTCTATCTAACAAATATGAATTATACAGGGTGAGTCATGAGCATTGAGCAATGCGACAAAATGCTAGGGCGTGTAGGTTGCGTTGAGACAAGAAAACAATCGTATGGGAGGGGGGTCTATTCCCCTCCGTTTAGCCGGGAGGGGCAATTTTCGAAAAAATTAACTTAAAATGGAAAAAAAATATTTAAAATCAGCGGCTTCATCCACAATGCTATGCGATACCTTTTTGAAATGCCAAAATCTGTTTCATTCATTTTGTTTTTAAATAAATCTATTCTAAGAAATAGTTTTTGACAAATTAGTTTTCAAAATCAAAATTTTGAAAAAAAAAATGAAAAAAAAAAAATTCGAACTAATTTTTTTTTTAATTTTTACGTAATTAATTGCTTATTTTAAGTGAAAACCGGATGAAGAAATTGAGGGGATTGAGAAAGAATGAAACTGAAGATTGCAGAAAGGAAAATTCAAAAAAATTTAAAAAAGCATTTTATTGTGTTTTTTAATATTATTTTTCAATCAAAAAACGTAAAATTTAATTACATTTTTTCGTTTGTACTACAATCCTGCCCACAAGAATGGTGTTATGCTCCAGCAACTTACTTAAGTCTCTTGGACAGTATACAAAAACGAGCCTTCAAAATGATCGGAGACAGGAACATCTTCGATACTTTTACGTCACTAGAACACCTGGGTGACGTTTCCTGTCTTTCACTCTTTTATCGTTACTTTCACGGTAAGTGCTCTATTGAAATAACCAGTTGCATTTCTCCCCTTAAACGATTCAACCGTAATACTCGCACTTCCCGGAATGCTCATCAATTTACTCTGAACCCAATTTCGGTCGTACTGTTATGTACAGGGATACGACGCGAATGTGGAATACCCTTCCACGCTCTGCCTTTCCCTCTCATTGTGATGAACTGAAAGACTAATGTTCACCGACAGCTCCCTACAAATTCGCGGGCTATATACAGCTAGGTTCCAGAAATCGAGTGAAATGAAACCGAAATTGAAAATGTAAATCGAGTGAATTCGTTTTCAGTGTTCTGCATTTCGAGCGATTTGGTAACTCCGAATTTTTTTCGAAATCACTTTTCGTGAAATTGAAACCGCTGATGTCAGCTGTCATTTGGGATATTATTGAAGTATTTTTATTTTGGCAAATCGTTTTCTTGTAAAAATTTTTATATTGTTCGCGCGTTTAAAAATATAAAAGTAAAAGTAAGTTCGTATAATGAGTTCTGCGTTAATAGTTTTGATGTTGCAGACTGAAAGAAATAAGTACGCACAAGAAAAAATAAAAAGACGAAGGCTGCGAGATGTACATATCTAATCCCTTGGAAATTGCAGATACCGCGTACGTTATTTTAAGACTGAAAACAAAAGTTAAAGCCTGTCAATTATTATTTTCTATTGTACATGTAGGTTCATTTCATTGTTATGTGACAGCTTCTTTCTAATTGAACTCTTCCAGTCTGTCCAAACCTTCAATAAAAAATGTAAATCATGACTTTTTTTAATGTTGGTAATTTTTTATTATTATTTACTTTTTTCCGATATTTCATATATCCTCTAGCGAGATCTTTGTGCCGCTCCATAAAGTTGATAATAATGGCTTCTTGTACAGTATTTTTGTGTTTACCCCTGTTTTAAATATGTTTTAAGTGCAATAAACTTATCAAGTTTCATTTAAAAATCGTTTTTGTACTTACATTTTTAATCGCGTCTCTCTTGTTTAATAATTTCACATCGAATGAACAAGATCGTTTTGAAATCGCTTGCAAAACGATAAAATCGAAATGTGGAACACTAAAATTTCACTTTATTTCAATTTCGATAAATTCGGAATTGAAATCGATAAAATCGAATTGTAGAACACCGAATTTTATTTTCGATCGATTTCATTTCGCGTGAAAGTGAAATGTAGAACCTAGCTGATATAAAAGTAAAACAATCAAAACCGCAGACGTGATTTTTTTTTTAATATTAACCGTTAGTTTTTTACGATGATATCTGGAAAGAATACACCAAAACTTTGTATGCATAACACTCGGAGGTTTGAAATGGTAGGCTAAAATGGAAAACACTATTTTATCAGAATGGTAGAAATCCCAAAGTGACTTATTTTCTTATTTTTTATTTCACCTACATGTATGGTTCATTTTTAACAATACTTACAAGAAAATTTTAACAAAAACCTACTAAATGATTTGGAAGTTGATCGATTTTGTTTAAATTAATTAAATTTACACATAGTAAATATTTGATCATTAGGTTACAAGCGATCAAAAATTATGAAAATAGATTTTTTCGAGGTTTTTAAAAATTTATCATTTTAAATTGAACCGTGTGGTTAAAAAAAAATATTTTTTGGGCTCAAATAAAATATATTTTTTTAACAAAAACTTGAACTCATTAAAATTGAACGATAAATTTAAAAGCTCTGAAAAGTCAAAATCATTTTTTTATACGAATATACGTAGTCGTGCCATAAATACTGTTACACATATTTTTTCGAAAATAAAGAAGACAAATATCAAATATGTTATAAATTTTATTAAATATGCTTTAAAATAGTATTACAAATTAAATTATCTACTTCTACCCAAAATGGGTACCCTTGGCTTTAACCCTGGCCTTAAGTTGCTTCGGCAAATCGTCTATGGCAGCACGCACCTTTTCCTCAGAAAAATTCGCCACTGTTGGACAAATCTTGATTTAAGGCTTTCCAAATTCGGATGTCCCTTGTGGCAAGCCATCAGCTCTAATTCTGTCCAAAAAGAATTATCCAGGGGATTAAGATCTGGACTACCTGACGGCCAATCTGATGCCTTGCCTGAACTCAGGAACAATGTTTTCCAGCCACAGCTGAGTGGATTTGGCTTTGTGGCCTGGAGCTGAGTCCTGCTGGAATACCCAATGCCGTTTTTTTGGAGAGATTCATGTTGAGTGGTTTTACCTCTTTCTCCAAAATGCTTTCTTGGTAGTTTTTTGCGTTGGTTTTACTCCTTATTCACAAAAATGCAACTTGGTGGTACTTCATAGGGGACTCCCCACCAAATCATCACTGAACTCGAATGATGACCCCTTTCGACACTGCCAATACTTTCTTTTCCTTCCTGAGTACTCCGAGCATAAACTTTGTCATTTTGGAGGTTGAATTTTTCCTTAATGGTAAAAATTTTCTCATCTGAAAATAAGATGTTTCGATGGCGTGCTGCCATAGTTGATTGGCCGAAGCGACTTAAGGCCCGGGTTAAAGCTAAGAGTGGCCATTTTGAGAAGAAAGTAGATAATATAATTTGTAATACTATTTTAAAGCATATTTAATAAAATTTATAACATAAATTTGATATTTGTCTTCTTTATTTTCAAAAAAATATGTGTAAGAGTATTTATGGCACGACTACGTACTACATACATATGTATGTATGTACGAGTATGTATTGTTCAATTTTAACAAAAAAATTGACTTAAATTTAAAGTTTTTTAATTAAAAAATAGTATTAAAAAACACCATAAAAAAATTAAAAAGCAGAATAATTGTATGCTTAACACAATGCTTTTAAAAAATTTTGAAGAATCATTTCAAAATATGTACCTCCAGATTCCAGTTTAATTTTTTTTTTGAATTTTCCTTTCTGCAATCTTCAGCTTCATGAGACAGAATTGTAGAGTTCCATCTGTAGAGTATTACCAGTTAAAAAATGGAAAACAAAACTTATGTTGACTTAAGCTATTCTGTCATAATGGCACAGAAATCAAAACATTTATAACACTTTTGTGACAAATTCACAATACGATAAACGCTTTGCCTAGAGCCAAAATGGTTTCCTAAATAAAAAAAAATAAAGGAACGTCAACGGTCTTTCAATTTGCGTATTAGGTTAAACTGTTTTATTATTATAGTTGGCAAGAGTATGATAACCGGGGCGCCGAAAAATAATAACGGATTTTTGTAGAACACGGCAATACAAGCATTTTTTACTATGGAAGGGGGGGGGTCTATCTCCCCCCGTTTAGGCGGTAGGCGCAATTAAAAAAATATGTACGTTAAATGGAAAAAAATTAATTAAAAAATAACGGTAATACTTAAAATTAAGTATTATACGTTATTTCAAAGCCAACATTCTATTCTATTAGCCAGTTTTTAAATCAAGTCAAAACTATGCATAGATTTTGAAAAATTTAATTTTAAACTCAAAATTTGAGTAAAAAAAAGTTAAAAAAAAATTTAAATTTCAATATTTCAAAACCATAAGTTTATAAATAATTTTTTTTTAAATAATTTGTTGCTCTTATTAATTTTCAATCAAAAACTGAAAACTAGATGATTTTCTGCCTTTTAGTTTTTGAGAAAATTGAAAATAACCACAACTACTATTTCAATTTATTTATGTTTTTTTGTTTGAGTAGTCTTATTTTGATAGTAAAAATGGTAGGTGCGAGTTTGGGTATATGCAACAGTGAGGTGTGTGCGAGTTTGGGTGTATGCAACAGTGGGGTGTGTATGGGGGGGCATGCTGCCCCCCTGCAACCCCCCTGCTTGGGCTCACTGTAAGATTTGGGGTAGGTGCGAGGTTGGGCGTATGACACACCGAGGTGTGTATGGGTGGTGCAAACTCCCCTGCTTGGCCTCACGATAGGATTTGGGGTGCGTGCAAGATGGGGTGGGTGCTAGGTGGGGTGAATGCAAAGTTTCTTTTGCATTTAAATAAGCTGGATTTAAGAAAAAATTATTTATCCTAGGTATATCTCAATCCATATTCGATTATTACTATCAAAACAAGACTACGTAAATACTCAAGCAAGGAAAAAATAATTTAATTAAAATATTTTTTTTTGGTAATTTTCAATTTTCTCAAGAACTAGAAGACATAAAATCATCTAGTTTTCAGTTTTTGACCAAAAACAAATAAGAGCAATGAATTCTAAAAAAAAATAACAGTAGGTAATGTTAAAAATTTGAAAAATTACACTTTAAACCTTATTTTTAACTTTTTTTACCCAAATTTTGAGTTTAAAACTATTTTTTTCAAAAACTATGCATAGTTTTGACTTGATTCAAAAACTAGCTAATAGATAGAAGTGTTGGCTTTAAAAAAATGTATAAAATTTAGTTGTAAGTATTACCGTTATTTTTTAATTATTTGTTTTCCATTTAACGTACATATTTTTTAAATTGCCCCTACCGCCTAAACGGGGGGAGATAGACCCCCCCCTCCCATAGTAAAAAATGCTTGTAATCTAATCCGTTATCATTTCTCGGCGCCCCGGTTATCATACTCTCCCCTTATAGTATATAACATTAAAAAAATAATGCATCTCAAAAATTATATTAAATTTTTTAACAGTACAATACTTTTTACTTTAACTGTTAAAATATGTGTGTTAAAATTTCTGCAGCATCTAGTGACATGTGTCAGTCACATGACTTGTAGAACAAGTCGATTATTATTATCAATAAGAGATCGAAGTCTCAATTCAGCCACCAACATCGAACACCGAATACACCTACACCAAAAAAAAAAATCCGGTTCCTAACAGTTTTATTATCTTTGTGACTTTGAACAAAATGTCTGTCGCTTATTCCCATGTGTGAATGATGAATAATTGACACCTCAACCTAGGCAGCGACATTAGTTAGCATGATAAAGAAACACACACCAAATCATTATAGCATGTATTTAATTAAATCAGCTTTTTGTAGGAATGTGGTATGCAGGAGTGCGGTTATATTTTAAAATTCATTCACTGGCTTTTCACCATGTTATCTACAAAACAAGACAAGACATTTCTGGATCGTGTCAAACTTATGAGAATGACTTGAATGTGTATTGAGTAGATATACATAATTTATACTAAAGTACTAACTCAATATATTTTATTCTCTTGAATATAATTTCGCTTGGATAGCGAAAATAAGATGACGATAAAGAGACTTAAAATTTCTCATCGGCAAACATTCGATAAGCTTGAATAAACTATACTGGTACAGGCCCGGACTGATTTATCAATATTTTTTTCTATGTATTTTGAAAAATAGTGTATCTTGCCTGGTTCAAAAATTGATGTTATTGATTAATTGATTGGCTGTATAGGTACAAAGACAGTCTTTTACTAACTTTTTTTTTGTATTTATATGACCGTTTTTTCAACTTCAGTGGATAATTGGTTTTATAACATTATATTTATACTAATTGGTCATTTTTTGGGGAGAGTATACTTTTTGGGCTGTATAAAAAAGTATTAAACATAATTGTAAGTATTACCGTAATTTTTTTATAATTTTGTCTCTACTTTTAGTACTCTTTTCGTAAAATTGACTCTCCCGCCCAAATGATTATTTTTTGTTTCAATAATTTTTTTAAGAACAATTTTTTGTACCCATTGACACCCTGATCGCTTTCATCGGACCAGTACTCGCTTCACAATTTTACTTATAAAATAGACAGACATTTCACTCCGCAACCCTCTAAATAATTTAATATAAAAATAGAAAACGTAAAATCTTAGAGCTAGAATAATGCCGAGTTGTAAAATAGTTAAATCTTTCATGCTATCTTTAGTGACTTTAATCAATAGATTGCATTCATTAAGTTTTCTTTGAAACTGCGACTTCAAAATATGTAATCACCTCATTATACCTTAAAACGATTGCAATAATTTTTACTGAAATTTTTTGGGACTTCATGGTTTCTTTGTATTTCTTGAATACATTGCATTCTTTGGTTTCCTCTACATTTTAAATTTTTTTTTGCAAATTAGTGGAAAAGAATGAAAAAATCAAAGATTTGCAAAGGAATGGACCAAAAAAATGCAATTAATTTATGATCATACGCTGATAAGTGATTCTGTTGTGTACGCAGCAGCAATATATGTCTATGTCAGCAGCAAACAACTTTGAATACAACTCCTGCTCTACACCACCTTGTCAAACTCTTGATATCGACTGGAACCATTTCGGAGCATTCTGGTGTATCCGTAAAAATTCTGCACTACTCATCCGAACTCTAGTGACATCCCAATCAAAATAGCTTACATGGAAAAGGTTTTCAACTTAAGTGTCAAAGGCTGCTTTTAAATCCACGAAGAATAGTTTGTTGTTCTGTGGAATACATAAATGAGACAGCGATGCTTTCCAGCATTGGAAAATTTCAACAATTTCATAGCGCGCCCCGCATTCAAAAAGGGAGCTGTCTTTTCTATGGATTGAAAAAATCAATTGCTGAGATATAATTGCATGGCAACGGATGGATAAATTACTATATACAATTTTTATACGATTTTTGGGTTGCAAACGCAATAAAAATGTGCCGCTGAACGCAGCATGCATCATTTGCCTCTCGTCGTATTACGAGTAGATTGAGTAGATGAAAGCATACTTTGGTGGAGACCAAAGAAGAACATCAAATATATCCAGCACCACAAGCACACAAGAAGGTCGCAAACTTTATACTGAAAAAATCAAAAGATGGATGGAATTTAAAAAGTTCAAAGTCGACCTATTAGAATTCCAATTCTTGAAATTACACTAAAGCATAATTTGGTTTAAATAATAAGCATTACCTCTGCTTCATGCGATTTTTAGTACTTTATTTGACTCCGAACCCTAGGCGCAGGCGCAAAACATATTCGATACGGCCTGGCCTAGCACGACCTGCACCAGTTTATGTTAACCACCAGCAGAAGAGTCTATACAGCAGAAATACCATACATCACCCAGCCAGCTAAGAGCACAGCTCACAGCGTAATATTGGCGACGGAGGCTCTACAATCAGTGTTTCTTTTCCAGCAATTTAGTATCACTTCGGACAAACGAAATGTTAGACACGCCATCGCCAGTCAATTCAAGTTAATTTTATATTTTTTTAGTTCAGTACCGCAGTTGACGTCGTCGCCGCCGATCATTCTTTAAGCAGTTTGAGGCGCATGTGGTGAAAATAAAATAAAATATATTGGAATATTATAAATTAATAAAAAGAATCTAACTAGCTAGAGAAAAAATTAAGTGAATTCATTGATTGAAGTTTAATTAGTGTTTTGTGTGATTAAGTGTTTTACTATATTTGAGTACACTCCTATAATTTAGTTTAAAGATTTAATTTTGGATTTGTAGATATTTTTTTTCTACAAATCAGCTGAAACAACAAACCGCACATTTAAATGGTAAATACATATAGACAAAAAATACATATTATGAACTTATATACAAAATTGTTTAAATAATGAAATGCAAAATAAATTCATTCGCGACGTGTGAACAAACTCTACGAAGCATGTTTTCAGTTTTCACCACCAACCAACTTAATTTTTTTTACGCTGAACCAACAAAAAAAAAAAACTCATCAATGGAAAATTTTCTGCAATTGTAGTTTTTTTTCCTTCACTCTTTATGAATCTTCGTTTTCCGTCTCTTTTTCTCACTCAAACTTAGGATGAAAATTCGAAACCAGTCTTATTTTAAACTCCTACATTTTTTTTCTTCTTTTCATTTGGCTTTATCGTACTTCGTATTTTTTTTTCATTGAAAAAAAAGTATAAATGTTTCGTTTTTCGTGAAACAAAAAAAAAACACTTCGTAGAAATATTCAACAAAAAGAAATACAGAATCTGCCACACAGTGTTAGGCGGTAGTGTAACGAAGAAACGATGGATTACTTACTTGGGAATGTGCGTTGAGTTGCGAGCGGCGACTGCCCCCGTTTATGCGCCAACTTACACGCGCATTCGTGATGCATACCAATGGATGATGTTTTTTTTGGTGCATTGAGGGGCTAGGGGCTTTTGGTTGGGGATTTTTTCTGTTTTGTCAAGGCCCACCATTGGTGCATGGATGGTCGGGATGAAATGCCTTAGGGGTTCACATCAAATGGGAGCAGTTTTAGTTTTGTAAATTGTGATGATGTTGCAATGTAGATTCACATATCGCGACAACGACCGACATAAGCGACGGCGGCGGCGGCGTCTGTCTGGATGGATGAGATATGTGGTGTTTTTTTTTTCACGTGACCATCTCGGCAAGGTTCATTTGCCGCGAAAAATTTGTGCAGATATTTTTTTTTTGATCAAGTTCCCATAAGTTGATAAATTTCATTAAAAATACTTTTTTTTTTCTCCAACGGAAAAGATCGATCGGTTTTAACAAGTTTTATATGTATGTTTTTTGTGCGGGGGTATTTTGTACGATGTTTTTGTTTCAATAACCTTTGTCATTGTATATAAAATCTATAGTACTCTCATCAGCACGTTCCACATTTTTTTTATAATTTTCTTCGAACAACTATGCAAGAAAATACACCAGCAAGTAAACAGCTTCAGCGGTGTCAGGTCGGCTTAAGGTCTGAATGAAAGAAGGCTTCACTGTAGGCCTAGCTGCTTGGGGAATATTGTTAAATAGTTTTCCGAAGAACGTTTGTAAAAACAAATCGTCTCAGTGAAATAAGGCCGCGATTGATTTCATATGGCTCAAAATTGCAATCGTGTTTCATTTTCAAAATGAAAGGTAGCTATGAAAAAATGAATAATGCCGCGACACTTTTAATGAATCTCTACAGAGTAAAAAAATAAATAGCATTACAAAGAAAATAATCAGATCAACAATCAATTTTCCCTGTGAAAAGATCGCGTGGCCTAATTTCATTTTTCGATCACGGCCTTATTTCCAACCTCCATAAAATTTTTTGCGCCTGCTAAGTGACAAACAAGGTTGGAGTTATGTTCTCCTAACATAACCAAAAATTTACTTTGGTAATACAACTTAATTTTCAATACAATACTTTCATTTTGATGCAATTTTAACTTAAGATTTTTAATACTCATTCATTCGTACTATGGTATCTATTCACAGAAAAAAAATCATATATCGCAGGATTCTATGTGAAATACCTTACATTTATAACAAAATAAACAAAGCCTAAACGGTCGCTAATATTTCAAATTAATTGATGCGTTAAAAATAATGGTCTCACTTTAACGCTGCATGTAAATTGTCCACCACACGCACTTAAATGGCACATTGTCATTGCACTACAACTGGTAAGCATATACGAAAGTGATACCGAGAAGTCCATCAATGTTTGACAGCAGACTGATCTTAGATTGAGTCACATATCATATGTACATACATATATGTACACATGTATATGAAAATGCGAACTACCTTTATTTTTTATTTACGCTTAAATCTCTACACGTGTGCTTAAATTCAGCCATGGTTTTTGAAGTCCACACTGTGGACGGCAGAACTGGTTACATTCTGCGAAAGTAATATGTAAGCGGAAATATGAATCATTGAAGGTCAATAAAGAAATAATAAAAAAATAAATACCCTTCAAGGAATCCTGCTTTGTAAACAGAAAAAAAGAAACAAACGAAATCAGTTGGCTGTAATTTGAAACCAACATTAGTCAGTCAGCGGTGGTTTTTCTTCAAGAGATGTTATCAATTTCCGGATACATTCCAGCTTCATAATACATAATATGTATATAGAAAGATCGGTTTATTACGATGTTAATATATATTTTTCCGGATACATTCCAGCTTCATAATACATATGTATATAGAAAGATCGGTTTATTACGATGTTAATATATATCACAAAAACTTCTTTAATTTACTTGTTCTCGAAAACAACTTTTAAATCCCCCAACTTTTTTTAAATCTCAAATTTAACGTTTGCAATCCCTGGCTTTGCTTTTCGGTTGTTAATTCTGAATATAGTAAAATTAGTCTATATACAAATTTAAATAAAAAAAAAAAAAAAAAACAGTAAATAAATTTTCAATTTAGCAAACATTACAATTTTTAAGATGTTCTACAGGTGATCAGAACAACAGGACGTTTTCCACAAACTTGCGAATAAATAACTCGTTTGGGTTCAAACTTTAATTTGCCTTTGGAGTACCGAAAATATATTTTTTTCACTTTAGAATTGGACTTTTAGTTGACTTTATTTCCTCTCACCTTTTCTCAGACTGTTTGTGGCAGATTTTAGATCTTCTTTCCTCTGTTCCAGCTTTTTCTTGTCTTACTGCGGGGACATTCGCTTAACTAAACATTTCCTAAATGTTCTTTTACTCGCTCCGGGCTGTTCTTGCTCTTACCTTGGCTACTGCAGAAAGCGCACGCAAGTTCCTCTCCAATTTTCGCACTGCGTTAGATCCCCTTTCTGAAGGAGCTTCCTCTTTTCCACTCCTCAGGAATGCTCTCTGTTCCCAAGTTCTCTCCATGAGTGAGTTTAGTAGCTCACTCGATGATGTTAGCGCTGCTCGTAACATTACTGCGGGATTAACAATAGATATTTCTACACAGAGAAAAAAAACTTTTTAATAATAAAAAAAAAAATCTTATCAATCTAAAGCAAAAAAAAATAGTTTTCCGAAATAGTTGGTTTAATGAAGGAATTTATTGAAATTTATTAAGAGATGTTCGTATTATTTTAAGAAGAATACCACTTAAAATGTAGGTACATCAATTAAGAGGAATTCATTATTGCGAATTATCACAGAGGAATAGTTTTCGGCTGGGAAACGTTCCAGCTTCTGTCACTAAAAACTAATAAATAAATAAAGTTTAATTATTTTTCTAGGCAGTCGTTTTTATTTGCTAAAAAAGATATTCTCCATTGTTTTCATATCACCTTCTTTTTGGATGAAAACCATACAAAAACCTCATAGTTTTTTCTTCTATTTTATGTGAATACTTTTTCTCTGAATATAACTCAAAGAGCATGTTCCTGCAATCTAGAGGTGCATTTTATTTTTGATAATGTTATACAGGTTTGTTAGGAAACCTGTTGTACTAAGCATTTAAACATTTAATTTAAAAAAACCTATCTTGGTAGATCAGCAATCTGAAATTCTTTTAACTTATTGCGCGTGTCTTTTCTTAAATGCTGATAATTAAAATATTTGTTTTTCTATTAAAAGAAACATTATTGTTCCTAGGTATATAGGATAAATCCTAATGATTCCTTTTGAAGAATACTGAGAATAATATAAAACAATGCAAAATGAATGATGCAATTTTTGCCGGCAACTTCATTATATCGTTACATTCAACCTTCTCTTTTTTGTATTTCATACACGCCACGTAGCGTTGCTCTGCTTTTTCCTCCACGGACTTATTGATATTAAGTATAGCTTTAAGCAAAGAAACTCTCGCTATGTGTCATCTAAATAAAAATTGAAAAAACAATACTTGCTTAAAAAGCTGGTCGAAATTATTTAAGTTGTTTTTTTTTTTATCAACGCAACAAATGACTTAATAAGTTTGTCAGTATATGAATAATCAAATATGTAGGTAACGAATATATTTACGTTCATATACACATTAAATACAAACATATAACTCATTTTAAATGTATTGTAAAGATTGCCAAAAACTCATTCGAAATGGCTTATAAATCTGTGTGAGCAACTTTATGACAAGCCCCTCCTGATATTGACTCGTTTTTTGAAGCATCATGAATGAGAGTAATTATATCACGATATATCTCTTAAATTGATTTTATTTCTCATCTAGATAGGCTTTTTCATGTCTCTTAAGAGAACAAAAGTACATATCTCGTTTCGAATTCACTGACTACACTTAACAAAAAAAATATTTTTGTAGTGAAACAGCCACCCTTAAAATTTCGTTAACTCTGCAACTTATGACGCACACGCAAACATTATTATCATTCAGATTAATTCCATGCGTTGAAAATAATTTAAAAAAAAAAATTCCAAATGACATGGCATGCTGCAGGTTTCTGATTCAGTACCGGTTCTATTTTTGGAATTCAATCTAAATACATATGTATGTACAATGTACATATTTAAGATTTATGGTTTTGATAGGATTTTTTTTTTGTTTTATTGGATGTTGTTTAATTAATAATATGTGTGCATATGTACAGAGTTGGAAAGATACCACGCTCATTTTTGCTAACAGTTTCCAAATAGTATAAATAATAAAAAAAAAGCTTAAGTATTACCACAATTTTTGTTTGTGGTGATCGTAAGGAAATTCTGACCGAAATTTTGTTTCTCAAGCACACTTTTATCACATCTTATATTGATAGTGACCATATTTGAAATAATTTAATATTAATTTTTATAAAGATGAATTTAATTTGCAAATGAATTAATTTAATGGGCAAGAGTACGATAACTCAGGCGACAAAGTTTAATGACGGATTTGTATAGAACAGTTAAAAATAAGCATTTTTACTATGGGAGGGGGCGGTCTAACTGCCCCCGTTTAGGCGGTAGGGGCAATTTAAAAAATATGTACGTTAAATAAAAAAAAAATAATTAATAAATAATGGTAATACTTACAATTAAGTATTATACGTTTTTTAAAAGCCAACATTCTATTCTATAAGCCAGTTTTCTAATCAAGTCAAAACTATGCATAGTTTTTGGAAAAATTAATTTTAAACTCAAAATTTGAGTAAAAACCATAATTTCAAAACCATAAGTTTATAAATAATTTTTTTTTTAATAATTTGTTGCTCTTATTAATAGTCAATCAAAAACTGAAAACTAGATGATTTTATGCCTTTTAGTTTTTGAGAAATTGAAAATAACCACAACTACTACTTTAATTTAATTATGTTTTCTTTTGCTTGAGTGGTCTTATTTTGATAGTAATAATGGTAGGTGTGAGTTTGGGTGTATGCAACAGTGAGGTGTGTGCGAGTTTGGATGCGTATGCAACAGTGGGGTGTGTATGCAACCCCCCTGCTTGGGCCCACTGTAGGATTTAGGGTAGGTACGAGGTTGGGTGTATGCCACACCAAGGTGTGTATGGGTGGTGCAACCCCCCTGCTTGGACTCACTATAGGATTTGGGGTGGGGTACATGCCGCGCCGGCCGTCGTCGTGTCGGTATAACGTCATTGCTATTCAAACTCAGCAAACTTACTGACTCTGGCTGAAAATGGTTTAATTGTAAATCCCTCTTCTGTTGGAAAATTGATATATGTAATGTATTTATTTTTTGTTCTTCTTTCTTTTATAATAAGGGTATTCATGCAACGAGATAATTTTCCGTTTTGCAGAAAGATATAATTTTCCGCTTTACGTTTGCATGAGCACCCCATAAAAATTCTTGCATAAATGTGAGAAATAATCAGTTGTCACAACTAAACGTCACAAATTACTTCTCGAAACTTTATGAGGTTTATTTCTTCACTTTCTGCATCAATTTTGTGATATGAAATTATCTGGTTTGCAGAATTTTTTTCCCATACAAATTTTGACAGCTCGTTTCTGCGGAGATAAAATTATCTGGTTTCTGCGTTTATCCGAGTTTTCCACCGTTGCATGAATCATCATCATCATCGGCTCGACAACCGGGGTCCGGTCCTGGCCTCCTTCAACAAGTCTCTCCACCTATCCCGGTCTTGAGCCGACGCCATCCAGTTGCGCACCCCAAGGCTTCGGGCGTCCTGGTCTACGCCATCTCTCCAGCGCAAGCATGGTCTACCACGCTGCCGTCTACCATAGAATGTACCACAAAGGACTTTCCGAGCAGGTTCCTCTTCACTCATGCGAGCTAGGTGCCCTGCCCACCGGAGTCTACCGAGCTTAATTTTTGTCACTATGTCTGCTTCAAGGTAGATTGCGTACAATTCATGATTGTACCGTCTCCGGAATCGCCCTTCCTCACATATGGGGCCAACAATTCTCCTTAAGACTTTTCTCTCGAACGCGGCTAAGAGGTCGGAGTGTCTTTTGCTAAGCACCCAAGTCTCGGATCCATACGTGAGTACTGGCAGGACCATGGTCCTGTACAGCAGCAGTTTTGAAGTTATGGTGAGATTTCTGCATTTTAAGAGCTTTGACAGACTATAGTAGGCTTTGTTGGAATTGAGCAGCCGCCCGCGTATTTCTTCTTCTATATTATTATCGGCTGCTACTATTGACCCAAGGTATTTAAAGGATTGCACCACTTCAAATTCGTGCTCCGCTACCTTGATTGTTTGACCAACTGTTCCGTTGCATGAATACCCCTAATAAAATTATGCAAACCACGCAGCTTCGCACTCAAATTCCACTATTATCGAAAAGCTATATTGTATGTTGCCTTTGTCATGCACAACGTTCATGATTGGACATTCATTTAAAAGAGGACATTCGTACAACAATGCGGCTAATGGTAAATAAATTCGTTTTCCAATTCGAGCTTTTTGGAGTTGAGAAAAACAGAAGATCATTCAGTAGGTGGCTAGGGTGACATATTTTACAAAAAAAAAAAATTTCATCTTTAAACACAAAAAAAAAGAAACAAAATGATTCATTAAAAATATGTCTATTTTAAAAAAATTTAAATCGAGGATATTTGTATTACATAATAATAAGTAGAATAAATAGAGCACTTCATATTGTTGTATTTTTTTGTCAATCGTTCTTTATGATTAATTTTATCCATATTAACTTCTTGTTTTTTTATTTCAATTCATGGTCGGCTTGATCCGTATAAGACAATCACATATTTTTATGAATCTATCTCATCTAATTTGCCTTCCGTGTTGTACTTAATTTTGTGAGATTTGAAATTGCTATAAACATACATTTATGATGATTTAAGCTTGATTTACACTATAGTGCCGATATCGATAAAATAAAATGTTCTTCCATGAACATAGAAAATCTAAGTGCAAATCATTTAGAGTAAATATTGTCATTGGTCGTTTTTTTTTTTGGCGTTAGGTCATAACGCCTAAATCCATAAGGCCCAAAACAAAAAATGTCATATCGGCCAAAAACGGACGCAACGACCAAAAACCTAAAATATAATAGACAAAAAACCCACAACGAATGTCATAAGAAACAAAATAATTTTAAAACGCCCAAATAGTGAATTGTCATGTCGCCAATAAGTTTTTTTTTTTTTTATTTGGGCACTATGACCAAAGGTTTGGGCGTTATGACCTGGATTTGGGCATTCTGACGTTTTAAGTTTGAAAACTCGTTGGAATGCCCCAATTATAGGCAGGCTTCCTCGCATCTTGGAAAGCACCAAATTTCTGGAAGCATTTTGATTCCTATAAAAAGGGATGATTATTAAATAAAATAAAAATTGCACAATCCACTTTTTATTTTAATTTCTAAAGAAGAGTGAATAAATAAAGTTAGCTATTATCCCAACATTTTTTTAAATTTTTATTCATGCAAAATATATATAACTTCTGATGTAGTTTTTCGTTTTGGGCGTGGGAAAACAAGCGTAACTCCTTCAATTTTCAACATAATTTTAAAATATTTATAAAACTTAAACTCAACGTTTTTTTTTTTTTAATTAAAAACTTTGGAAAGGGAAAGATCTCCAAAATGTCGCACATTTCATTTATAAAACCATGGGTACCCGTTTTTTTTTATTTATTTTTTTATTTAATAATTTACTTGATTCCCTTGGGAGCTATATTAACTTATTTTATTTGTACATTTTTTTTTATTGAATGATGATTCAAAGTTATTAAATTAGTACTCACTTTTTGAAAGCTGTAAAGCCTATTCAACATGATATTATATTATTTTATATTTTAATTACTTTTTTCGGTTGAAATTGTAACCTTAGGTTTTATAATTTAAATTTGAGAAAAGAGGTCTATTTTGCGTTTTTTAACAACAAATTCCCTTCCACATCACATCACTAACTAATTTTTTGGTCGCTGTTTCTGTGTAAATACAAGTGCGCCCTCAGACGACCACAGCACACAACTCAAAAATCATTGTCATGATAGTACTATAAGTTTTATATACAATGAACAAGTGAACAAAGTATATGGCACATGCGCTCGCATACATTTTTTGTGTGTCTTCTTTTCTTTTCTCGCAGTAAATTAAGTAATGTATAAAAAAACCTTTTCTTCAATATGCAATCATGTTTTTTTTTTCCCAAATGGTTGATATTTTTTTATTTGGTGCAAGGTTGTGAATCATAATTTGAGTGACACAACAGTAGGTATTAGGAAATGTAATAAAATGTTGAGAGGGAGCTGGAATGATGTTTTTTTTTGGCACTGGGCAGTTTTAGTAGGTCTGGTTGATGATTAGAAACATTGCCAAAAAAACTAATTTGTAAGTTCTCTGGTCAAAGAACAGAAGCCAAAAAGTATTTAGTCTCTGTATACATAGGTTTCTAGTACTTGACTTTAATTTAAAAAAAAAAAACTGTTGAGGTTTTTTGTAGGTACTTTTTTCTAAAATTCACGGGAAAGGTAAAAATAGTTTTATTTTTCTTCATAATATTCAAAGAAATCTTTTACGAATTATGTGTGACTACTATTTTTCCAGGTATTGGTGACCAAGACAAAAGTCGGAGAGAGTATGATAACCGGGGCGCCGAAAAATGATTACGGATTTTTGTAGAACACGGCAATACAAGCATTTTTTACTATGGGAGGGGGGTGTCTATCTGCTCCCGTTTAGGCGGTAGGGGCAATTTAAAAAATATGGACGTTAAATGGAAAACAAATAATTAAAAAATAACGGTAATACTTACAACTAAGTTTTATACATTTTTTTAAAGCCAACGCTTTTGCCTATTAGCTAGTTTTTGAATCAAGTCAAAACTATGCATAGTTTTAGACAAATTTAATTTTAAACTCAAAATTTGGACAAAAAAAGTTAAAAAAAAGGTTTAAAGTGTAATTTGTTGTTAATTTCAGAATTCATTGCTCTTATTTGTTTTTGATAAAAAAAACTGAAAACTAGATGATTTTATGTCTTCTAGTTCTTGAGAAAATTGAAAATTACCAAAAAAAATATTTTAACTTAATTATTTTTTCCTTGCTGGATATTTGCGTAGTCTTATTTTGATAGTAATAATCGAATATGAATTAAGATATACCTAGGATAAATTAATTTTTCCTACATCCAGTTTATTTAAATGAAAAAGAAACTTTGCATGCACCCCACCTTGAACCCACCCCAAATCCTATAGTGAGCCCAAGCAGGGAGGGTTGCATCACCCATACACCTCGGTGTGGCATACACCCAACCTCGCACCTACCCCAAATCCTACAATGGGCCCAAGCAGGGGGGTACACACCCCACTGTTGCATACACCCAAACTCGCACCTACCATTATTACTATTAAAATAAGACCACTCAAGCAAAAAAAAACTTAATTAAATTAAAATAGTAGTTGTGGTTATTTTCAATTTTCTCAAAAACTAAAAGGCATAAAACCATCTAGTTTTCAGTTTTTGATCAAAAACAAATAAGAGCAATGAATTATTTAAAAAAAATTATTTATAAACTTATGGTTTCGAAATATTGAAATTTTAAATTTTTTTTTAACTTTTTTTTACTCAAATTGTCAGTTTAAAATTGAATTTTTCAAAAATAATACTTAATACTTAATTTTAAGTATTACCGTTATTTTTTAATTATTTTTTTTCCATTTAACGTATATATTTTTTAAAGTGCCCCTACCGCCTAAACGGGGGGAGATAGACACCCCCTTTCCATAGTAAAAAATACTTGTATTGCCGTGTTCTACAAAAATCCGTTATCATTTCTCGGCGCCCCGGTTATCATACTCTTGCCCAAAAGTCACCTTTTCGACTCAACATCGAAAATTTCTATTAAAAAAAATTAAAGGATAACAAAAAATTATGAAATTAAAGCTAAGAAACATCTTATCTGACACATACCTACCTACTATTGATTGACTTAAAAAAAAATTATGAAAAAGCAATTTGTTTTGGAAAATGTTTTGCCTGTGCTATTTTCGGTTGTCGCGCAGTAATGGTACCTATCCTAAAAAAATAACTAAAATAATTAAAAATTAGAAATAGGTATAAATCTTAAATTTCTTTTTGTTTCATCTTAATACGGCCATTTTTTTTTACTGGTGTAAATTTTTTGTCAAGTGAAGATAGATGATATGAGTAAATTTTTTGTGTTCGCCATAAATTTCTTGTGACACATACGTAGGTACCTACATACATACATATGTACCTACCTATCAAAGCGTTTAGAGTAAAAGTGATAGATTTTTCAAATATATGGGTACCAGGGACGAAGCGTCCATATATTGAGTGGAATGAGTGCTTCCGTTAAGCAATTCAAAAAATTATACGATTTAAGAAAAGAATTTTTAATTCGAAACAATGCAAAACTAAAACTACAAAAACTCATAATATCCCTTCAATTCCACGGCGAATGCACAATGTCACTCCATTATACACTCACGCTTGCAAACAAATATTTGGAATGCATACCAGCTAGGCATTCCCATTCTGATATATCGCCTACTCTCACCTCTCACTCAGTTTCGTTCAAAGCAAATGTCCACGGGGAATGCACAATATCACTCCATTATAAACTCGCGCTTGCAAACAAATATTTGGAATGCATACCCAGAATGCAGGGCCAGATTCCGCAAGAGTGAGTTTTAATGTGTACACGAAAAAATGTGTACACCCTCTTATTTCGATTACGCAAGGGTGAAGGTGAGTTTTTTTTTGACAGAAACCGTGTACACAGTCCTATAAATTTATTCACCGTATTTTTCATGGTGAATTTTCAAAAGTAATAGTGTACACGGGCATGAAACTCACTCTTGCGGAATCTGGCCCCAGCTAGGCATTCTGATATATCGCCTACTCTCAACTCTCACTCAATCTCCTTCAAAGCAAATTTTTTAATTTGTTGGCGTTCACATAAGAAGTAAAGATTGAATTGAGTGAACTCATTATGAAAATTTGTGAAAACAAAAGTAGAGCAGGAAAGGAGAGATATGAGTTTTGAGTTATTTGCTTCTTCTTATTCATTGACAAAGGGGTAGAAAAGTTCATTTAACACTTGTGTGTTCCGTGTTATGTTTTTTATCTGTAGTGTGCAAATCGCATTGTCAACTGTAAATGTTTTGTGTAAGTAGTTTAGGATTTCTTTTTTCTTTAGCGTTTTGTTCAAAATGATTACCTGCAATTGTATAATTGAAAACTTAATTAATAAACCATTCTCGTCGAGAACATTTGATGAGAAAAAAATTATAATAGACGGTGGTAGACCGAAGCCATTTGTTAATATCAACACCGTTACAAAGCGATGTACAAGGCATTTTTCAATGCAATTCTATGAAACTTTTTCGTGGTTATCGGGCTGTCTTAAAACAAATAAATTATACTGTCGGCCGTGTCTTTTATTTGAAAATGAAAAAAGCGTTTGGAACAGCACTGGATTTAGTAGTAAAAAAAATATGATCTTGAATAAATGACTTTTAATTTTAAGTTCAACGTTAAGTGCTTCCGCTTCCAAAAAAGTCACGCTTCGTGCCTGATGGGTACCTATATTTTTTGATTAGTTTTTGAATTCGAATAACGGCCCTTCCCGTTTAGAACACAAAAAAAAACCTTGCACAAAATTTTTCTTTTTTACTTTACTTAAGCTACCTAGGACCTAATTTTAATTTCAAAAAATCCCATCTAACCTGTGTAGAAAAAAATAAATTCCATATCTAAGTACATACATTTTCATACCTAATTACATAAATATGTATATTCCAACCTAAAATTTTAAAAAACTCTCAAAACTTACACTTTACGTAATAATAATAGAAACGAGTGCTTAGCCAATAAAGAATATTTTTTTTTCTTTTGCAATAAATTAGAAGAATTCCTATGACGAACAAAAAAATATGTTCTTATTGCATGCAAAAATGAAATGAAAGTCAAAAAAAATTACCGCTACCAAACCACCAACCCTTACCTAATATCTATTGTCTCCTAGGCAGGCATCTACAAATTCTCATTTCTCATATCGAATAAGCAAAACAGCGATATCAAAAAAAAACTATAAAAATCGCCGCGCCGCCGCCGCCGGCCGTGCCGTTCGTTTGTCAGTGTCAGTAGGTATTCTTTCTGCACTGTATGATTGTATGATGTCTCTCTAGCTCTGAGAAAAGAATAGTACAAGAAAGATGCACATCACAGGTCATTTGGTAAACAAGAGAATTATCATTATTATTCTTTCACTAATGCATTCAAATGCATTTGCATGAAGGTAAGTTCGATAAAAAAGGGAACCCAGCCTTAAGAAATTTTTTTGGGCATTGTGACATTTTTGATTTGGGCTTTATGGTTTTGGGCGAAAAGGATTAACGCCTTTTTTTTCTTTTTGGTGAAAGCTATTATAGTAGCTATATGTAGTAAGATTTTATATGAAATATACAAATGCAACATGGACAGTATGGATACTAGCGATAAAAGTTAGAATTAAATCTTACTATACGATAGGGATGCGACGTTTTTGGGGGGAAACTTCAATGAGTCTCGATTGCTATTTTCATAGAATATGACTAAAGTCATTTTTCGTCTAATACTTATGAAACTGATGTTTCAATAAATTTTAAACAATTATCTAATTGAATTACTAATTAATTATTCAAAGGAATTTGACAGTTTACAGCTTGACAAATGGGTTCAAACACTGAACGACACGGAGGAGTATCCAGACCAGTGGCCTTTAGCACCAAATTATTTTATAAAATTACAAATTTGGATTTATACATTTTAAAGCACAGAAATAAGCTATTTTTTAATTATGTATTAATGTATCGAACATTGTTCAACGTCACTCAACCTAAACCAATGAGGACCAGCGAATGAACTCCATAACCCATAAGGTCAATGTATGTATGAATCAATTCAACAAAAGTTTTCTCAATGCCAAAGATTGAGCTGTGCTATAAACCGTAAATAGGAAACTAAAAGTGCAAATTTGTATATTTACTTCACTGATCGGAAGTATTTTTTTTAAATTATAATTGCAAACATTAACTAATTGAAATATCATGCAAGCGATTATTAATATACATATGTAAAGTACAGTCGACTCCCTCTTTGTCGAACTCCCTCTAAGTCGAAGTTCCCTCTAACTCGAACTTTTTAGTCGTGTTTTTGCATTCCCCTCAGTTTTCCATATAATAACTATCCTCTAAGTCGAACTCCCTCTAAGTCAAAGTTCCCTCTAACTCGAACACATTCTCTCGATACTTGGCCTATTTTCCTAAGTAGAATGTTTTTCTTTTGCCAAAAAAATTTTTTTATTGTTTTTATTGTTTTTAATTCTTATTAAAACATCAAGGCAAGCACACACTCGAACACTTTGATTCTCTATTTGATATATAGAAGGCAGCTAGACACAACATCCAACCATTTTGTGCTTTATTTGAAAACTTGTAAGTGTGTGTACTGGAAAAGAAAAGGGGAACGTGGGTGAGATTCCAATTGCAATACACATGTGTGTAGTCATTTGCGGACGAACGGATTGTGCCGGGTGATATTCAAGATTGTTTATTTAAAATAGAATATTTTTTTAAAAACACGGCAACTGATGACACGTCAACTGTGACTCAGTCTAAAATTACAAAGTTTTTTAAATAATTTAGTTGAACAAATATTTTTTTAATATTATGAATTAATGAGCGAAAAAAAGCAAGAAGCTGAGCTTTATTTATTTTATTTATCTATCTATCTATGTTTAATTCAATAAATCAGTAAAAAAAAAAACTCGCTAACTCGAATTTTTCTAAAACTCCCTCTAACTCGAACTAGTTTTGATATCCCGTGAAAATTCGACTTAGAGGAAGTTGACTGTACTTGGGTTTTTATGCATCTAATGTTTGTTTTTGATCTGAATTCATGCTCTGTAATCTTGTTTCCACTTGAACCACATTGTCTAAAAACAAAATTTGACTAGCCAAAAAAGGTAAGCTAGTAAAGCAATTAAAACGTCATTAACTTATTTAATAGCGCCCCCAGATGTCTGGTGTTCGAGGTTAAAAATAGTTTAAAAGATGTCTATACTTCAAGGTCATGTGTGGTATTTTGTTAAATAGACGTAGTAAATAAATTCATTACGCATTAATGTTTTTTTTTTACTTTAATTTGCACACACATTTTCAGTATGTTAGCACAATCAATAGGTTTGAAAATTTTTTCACCTAAAGTGAAACATAAAATACTTTTGACACACTTCTTTTCAATTTTAAAAAAATAGGAAATAAAATTGACTTATGTACATTAATCAAATCTCTCTAGCACAAGGAATTGCAAATAAATGCATCTGAGCTTTAGGTGAATGTTTAAAAATATTTTTTTAAACTTTCGTTGAGGTTGGAGCAAAAAATGTTAATGCTTTTTTAAAAGTAAAAGTATGTGCTAAATTCATGTTTTCAAAAAACTTTTAATTTACAAAATTTTGAAATTCAAAAAAAAAATGTACGTCATTTTTAAAATAACGACTATTGTACTTCTATACCGAGAACAATTACGCTAAAGTATACAACACAGGGAACCCATTATTTGTTTTCTATACAAAAAATAAAACGCAGACTAAATTTCGATTACTAGAACTCAAAACATCTCTTAATTCTGTGAATTTGAAAGTTTTGCATTATAGACCCAACCGAAAAATGAATTTCGCGATCATTTTAGCATAAACCGGTCACCGTGCGACGGTGTACCTATGTATGTACATATATTGAAGTAAAATATGTACTTTGTTTTTCGTTGGTTTTTCTGAAATCATATAAATCAGCTCTCACTCCGAATTTATACTAATAATAGAAAATTAACTTGAATTTGATTTTTTTAATTTCTGATTTTGCTTAATCTTAAATATAATAATTTTCATGGAAAGTTTTTCAAATGAAATAAAGGAGAATGATTTCTGGAAAGTATTCATTACGAAAGCACTACTCGTTTAAGATAAAATCATAAAACCAAAGATAAAAACCATGGAAGTTTTTCATACTTAACTTTTCATTTTGTGAGGTGATTCCATGCGTTAGTTTTTAGTTAGAAATTTGTTTTATTTTAAATAATAACTTGTGTTCAAGTTTCATGAAATATTTTAACAACTCAGTCGTTGCTATAAACAAACAGAGAAGAAAGAAAATCAAAAACCTAGTAAATAAATAATTCAACTTTTTTATATGAGCCAGTCACGCAATCTTTTGTGTGTTCTGTTATTCGCATACGCGTATTATTGAAGGACATGCTTGAATTCAACTAACTCACTTTTAACATGATACACAAAAAGAATCAAGGATTTATTAACAAAACAAAGAATGTTAACGAATTTAAAATTCTTCTTTAAGGTATGGGCTAATAGGTTTTCTCGAATTTAATTTGTTTTGTCAGCAAAGTCTGTATTAATTTATTTATACTATTCGTTTATATTTAAGTAAAATAGCAGACATTTATTTTTGTCTTAATGTTAATATGTAAATAAATATACATTTATCACAATTTTTTCTATTTGTTAACCTTTTCTATTTTTATTTCCTTTATTACAGATATTCTATATCTAAATAGACAACAATTTAAGTTTACACTTTATTTAACAAATTGAAACAAAAATTGTGTAGATACAATTACGGCATTTTTTTATTTATTATAATATTTTAATTTGTATTGTTTTTAAAAGCGTAACTCATTTTTATTACATTTGGGACTATAATTTAAAAAAAAGAATATCTATATATGTAAATAAGATCTATATATGTAAATAAGATCTATTATTTTTTCAATAACGGATGGTTTGTGTATAAACGGCATTGACGGAAAACTAGGGCGTATCATTTAAGAGTGTTCTAGAGTGAGCAAAACCAGTAATTTCTTCTTTTTTGCATACACAATTGTGATTTCACTCCCCATTACTGTTGAGTATATAAATCATTTAATTTAACAAAACTAAGTTTTATAAGAATATGAAACAAATTCTATGACGAACGTTAGAGCAAAAAATGTTACAGTTTTCAGTGCTTCAATACTGAAACTATAAATGCTTTGAAAAACTATTGTACGTGAATAAATTAATATAATTAAATTTGTTATCATATTATATTTATTATAAAGATGCTATAAAAAAATTTCTGTGCTGAGCCGTTTTCACGATTTTTTTTTTTAAGAATACCAAATGCGATGTTTAGAGGTGAAACAAAATAATGAACCGAAAAATGTTTTTTTTTATGTTTTTCTACTAGATCACTTTTAATTCTAAACAAAATGGGTCGAACAGTATTGACAAAAAATATTATTTGTTTTGCTATGCCATTCTGCAGAACTTATTATTTCTGTATGTTTTTCCGATTATTTAACTACATGCATACATATGTTATGTATGTATATTATGTATGTACCTACATTACATATGTTTGTTTTATTTTGTTCGTATGTAAAAAGGCTTTAATTCAAATCAAATCGCTGTTTCTAATTTTTTACACAAAAACATAGCGAAACCGAAAAGATGCTGTTCAATACCGAGAAGAAACTGAAATTTTACGATTTTGACAAGGCTGAAACGAGACTTACAAAAGACTCGCCTGATCTCGTTTCGTTGCCTGACCTATTAAAACACACAGTATTGATATCTAACAATTGTAATTTATACTGTTCTATAGCACCACAACCAACATATCAAAATCATTCAGTATAACTTCAAAAAGGACAAATCCAACAGAACCAATTCAATGTCATTTGTAAGTCAAATCAAAATAACTCATTGAGTTCGCGTGCCCATCAACAGAAGAGTTTGCTGTATGTCCCAGTCTTCATTTATTTACGGTAAAACTTTATATTCTGTTTTTTTTTTATTATTCTTTTTGAATAAAAGAACAAGAAAAATATCCCTCAGCAAAACCATAACATAATCATTATAGATGATAAACAGGCAACAAAGAAGAAGAAACTATAATGAGTCCTTTTCTCTTGAAATGTTTATAAACAGAATAGAATTTTCTGCAGCATTTTATTTGTGTTTTGTCTATTTATAAATGCATTTTGGAGCCAAAAATAACTCGGCCACCATAGATCTGTGAATGACGAAATTATTGTATTTTCGTCGTTGAATATAATATATTAGAAATTGATTCTCATAAACAGGGCTGTCGAAGGCAATGTATTTTTATATAGAAATCGTTTTAGTTTTTGTTTGCTGCTTATCAGTACTGTACTAAATGTAAAACAAAAGCTCAAGTATCCGTTGCTTATTGTATATTTTACGGATTCAAAAAACTATTTTAGTGGCCTTTAGTCCACAAAAATTTGAGTTTCGCAACCACATCAGTCAACAGATTCGCTTGTTATAATACCAATAATAATATAAAAAATTAAAAATGGAAGTTGGTTTGCCCGCGTCCCGGAACATGGCATTTATTCGTTGTACATATTTTTTTTAAATAAAAATTCTTTCTACTACTAAAATAACTCAGTGAAGAGGATTATTTAATTTTTCTATAGTCAATTGAAATTTCAAACCTTATTCTGAGGTTAATTATTCCTGGATTTAATTTTTCTTTCTATCTCAATCGAAACTAAAGCAATTGCCTGTGCGTTGAGTATAGAAAATTTTCAATCCATGGATTAGTTAAGTTTTTTTTTATTATAAAATAAAAAATTAATTATCTGATGATTTCAGAGCGATATAAAATTATACCAAGGAATAAATATTTTCGAATAAACGTCAAACAAAAAATATATTTCCTTCAAATGAAGAAGTAGTTTTATTAGTTTCAATAATAATAATGCTTTGTAATTTGTGATACTCGAAATAAAAGTGACGTTTAAATTATATTATGAATAAAACAATTGGAAGTACCTTAAATGTCCGATGGAAAAGAATAATGTGTCTATATATCGATAGAAATGTTCTCTAAAAAATCATTGGAACTAAAATTTAATTTTATCCTCTATTGTTTGATGAAATGCTTTTAAACATACGAGATAATGGTGAAAATGGCTACTCTGCAAAGTGAATTTAAACTATAGAGCTTTATACAAAAAAAATGTTTATAACAAAAATTTCTAATTTTCGTAAAAAAAAAAAAAACGTTTGAAGCCAATTTTTAATTTTTTCTGCCTAAAACAGTTTTGAGAACCCCATTTTTGATGGTATTTTTTTACCATTTTTGGTTAGTGAAGTTTAGTTTGGTTAGTTTAATTTTTTTTTTTTAACTTAGGATTAGTAGTAATTGACTTTCTTTGCAAATAAACTTTTTTTACCTTCCAGTGTAGAACTCCTCTATTTGTTCCAGAATGTTACTAAAATCTTTATTTGTTTTTTCTTTTTTTATTTTTCTGAGTGACAGCCCTGATTTTCAGATTGATGGTGCTGATAAATCTAGCGCCGCACCCCCACTTTTATATCAAAAGAAAAATACTTTTGGTCTATTCTCTGCCCCATCCATAAGAACACACCAAAAACGATGCATCACTTTCATTTAACTCAGTTCATTTGGTTCATTATAAGCGAATGGGCAGACGTATATTTTGCTTGTGCAATATTGTACCCAATACAACATAATATTAAAAAAAAATACAGCTGAATACATGGCTTCGGAGATATTGGGTTCACATAAAATTTATCGTTGAACAAAAAATTAAAAAAAAAAACAACTTCTAACACAAATTTTTTCTCTTTTGTTTGTTTTAGCAATTAAAATTGTAATGTGTAATGCTTGTAGAAAGGGAAAGGGAAATCGCAAGTGGAAAAAAATAAGGAATAATTTTAATAATTTAATATTTAATAAATGTTCAAAAAAGTGTTTATATCCCAAGCACTTTATATAAAATAAAAAAAAAATAAAACAAAATCAAGTGCATGAAAACAATTCTGATGGAAACAACACCAGCACTAACGGTACCAATTAGAATTCCTTTGAGCGAGAACTTCTCCTCATCTACTATTGGTCAACCGCAATTCGGCTGCTCTGCCGACAGTGGGGTCATTACCCGAAAAACGTCCAGCCAAAGTCTACACACTCGCAGTACATCTGGATCGTTAAGTTTACGGCCACAAAGATGCAGTACTCTACGATTACCCTATAAACTACTGTCACAGGACAGTGGCATTGATAGTGTTGCTGATGTTAATTGTGGCGGCAGTGAGAACGATTTAAAATGTCGAACAGGACGATCCTCGACAGTTTCGTCATCAGCAGAATCGCTAGGAACGAGCTCCTCCTCAGGAACTTCGTCAGGCAAGATGTCAGAGTGCATAAGCAGTATTCTTCCCGTAGATTTAGACTTGCTTCCACCTGTAAAGGAAGGATATGTAACTGGGGAAGGCACCATCGATGCAGTCAGAGCTGCTGCTGTTCCTTTAAGACAAATATCAAAATTAAGAACGAATACGATTACTGCAGCAGTAGTTGTGGAGGATAAAATTGATGAAGTCGTCCTGGAGGACGACGATACGAACTTTGATACTTTCACTAATAATTATTTGAAAGACAAGCAAGGAGCCACCGCTGCTGACAATGCTGTTCGGTCGCCGACGGTTAGAGAAGGCTACCAAAAGGCCGACGACATTGATTTGTTCTTTCCGATTTTTAAAAGCGCCGAAGAGCCTATGATCAATGCGAAATTGATTAACAAAAAAGATGGCCTACAGGACACAATGTATTATTTAGATGAATTTGGTAGTCCAAAGTTGCGTGAGAAATACGCACGCAAAGAGCGCCAGAGGTCACTTAGAAAACAAAAGAAAAAGAAGCCTAACAAATTAGTTTCTAAAACAAATAAAGTTCCTTGTGTTGTTATAACAACCCATAATGGAGATGAGGATGTTAATGTTGTTGATGTTGAGAAAGATGAGAAAGAAAAACAAAATTGTGATAATAGACACATAAGTGAAAATAGTTTTAAGAGTAAGATATCTAAGGACGAAGCAGGAGACGATGAAGTTGAAGATAGTGAGAGTAATAATTGTGATGATGATGAAGAGAAGTTGACAAGCAGTAATAAAACGTCATCTTGTGTTAGTTGGACAAAAGTCTTTTCAAAATTTCGTAATATTTTGGGTAGGTTGTTAATTACTTGTAATGCTCAGAAACTAAACTAAAGTAATTTGTTTTTCTAATATTGCATATCTATCACAGGATCCATTGTAATTGTAATTCTCTATAGTAAAGCCATCACATTCTTTTTGATAAATTAAATGCCAATTCTCATCATTTTTTTTTTCAAGATGATGCGTTATAGAATTCCAACTTCAATAGGTTCTGTAATAGAAGTAATGCTATTAGTTATAAAAACTGCATGTACATATATTAATATTTTCTTTAATTTTTTTCAGGTAAGTGTGCAACCGGTAATGACAATTCACTTATTTTACAACCGGACCAAGGTAAGACGCAAGAGTTATACATAAATACATTTAAAAATAATTTTAGTATATAGTAACAAAAATTCAATTCATTTGCAACGATAACAGATCTATTGGAATACTGGAAAAGCTTTTTTTTTGTGCTCAGCTCCTTGGACTTATTACGTCCGTTAGCTTCTCCTTTTTTTTAGGGAGCTTGACAATCATCCCTTTTTTCTACTCTTCATTAAAGTTCTCACTTTCCCAGGCTCTCTCAATGAGTGGGTGCCGTGTCTCACTCGATGTTGTTAGCGGTGATCGTTAGAGCTCTGCGAGAACATCGTCAAGTAAACCGTTCTGTTATTCTTCAGTGCTTTGATTGCGGTTATGATTTCTTCTCTACTGGAGGGTATAGTGTGTGTTCGAAAAATTGTTACTTCGAGCAGTTCATTGGGCGTCGTCATGCTCACTTCATCGGTGAAAATGCGGTTGAAAAGTGCTCCTTCCACCTTTTGAGCTGATCCTCACCCGAAACTTCCAGAGGTCCGTATGTCTTTTATCAGGTGTTGCTTAGAGGTCTTGAACATATCGACTGGGACCAAAACTATTCCTTTTCACTTCACCATATAAGTAGATAATGCTGTATTTTGCCCGAGATGGTCTTTTTAATGTGTGACTTTGTCGTCGTCAATTGACTATCTAATCTTTTACATTGCCCAAGATTGTGTTTCTTGTAAAGCCTTTTTTAAGCTTAGCTTTCATGGCAGAGCGAGAACGCCGTGTCATGCGTTCCACAAATAAATATTTAAACTCCTCGCACTTGGAAAGCACTATTACATTCAAATATCAGCGAAGATAGTCGGCAATTTTTCGCGCTGATCCGTTTGCCTCCAAAAACAAAGAACTATTGATTCACTATATTCCTTCACCTTATCCTCTAGCAAAAAAAAAAATAATATTAATAATTTTCGAATCATAGGCAAATTTTGAGAATATTCATTAAATCTTTGATATTATAATATTTATGACGTACGAACTTGTAAACCTTTTGCTGTTGTGTTATCAAAAACGTATTAGCTTCGAAAATTCTAAATACTAAGTATTAATCTACGCATTTTGTTTTTTATTTTTCTGCATCTAACAAAGCCAAATCTCATGATTTTGATGTTAAAGAATTTAAGAATGTGTTATTGTTCACTAATCCAATTTTTTTACTAGGCACGCCTCAAAAAATATTCGTAAAATTAGTATGAAATATATGTACAGAAAATGACACTAAAATTTCCCAAAAATAGTATCAGATATCCACATAAAAATAAATTTAAATAAAAATATCTCGTCTTTGTTTTTAATGAGATCTTTCTTTTTAATTTATTTACATATTTTTTTGAAAATAATATAATAATAATAAGAAGTGATTTTTTTGTTTATGTCATTTGTTTTGTTGTTGTTTTTTTTTGCCTACAAAATTTTGCTTCACATATAATGCAATGAAATAAAATTATCTCTACTGTGAGTTATCATTTAATAAGTAATGAATGACGCGCATGATAACCTTTAACTAGGCGTTGTAATCTTATCAAACTCACTGCTTGATGTGTAATATTTTGGAAAATTTTTAAAAAAATTTACACATAAATACAATATTGCAACAAATAAACAAATGAAGTACTGTGTAAAGCATTTTTTTGCACTTGAACACAATAAAAATTTTATATTATTTGCTTGTTAACACATTATTCAAAAAATTAATACAAACACAAAAAAAAAGAATTATTGCACAACAATCAAATAATAGACTTAACCAAATTCTTAATATTCCCTGGGAAAATCACTCCCTAGTAGTAGTAGATGTATACTTAAGAGAGTAGAATTCGTGAAACGAATTAAAATTTCACATAGATTTTAAAATATAGATATTTAAGTACACCTGATATTGATCTCACTCAAAGATTCAAAAAATTTGTAAACTCAATATCAGGTGTATCTACTTATATATAACTTAATTCACACAGTTCAACTCCAAAAGTTTCCATACTCAAATTTCACATTTTCTTCGAAATTTGCTTAGAATAAAAGAAAGATAAAAGGGAACATGGTCAATAATAGAGTTCAATAATTATAATTAATATACTCGTACATATAGAATGTAGATTCTGAATCAAAGTATTAAGCGCAAAACATAGATCATCTTTAATCCACGAGTATTCCAACTACTTAATAATCTTAAGTTCTTGTAGTATTTGTACTTATTTGGTTTTCCTCCGAACTTTTTACGAAAATTAGAACATAATTTTTTTTGCTACGACATTGCATATAAATTTGCATAGTACTATCATGAACACGTTCAACACGTCGGCCCCCAAGCGATCACACACCTAACTTATTTCTTGGTTCTTGTTTCTGTTTATAAACAAGTGCGCCCTCAAACGACCACACAACAAAGCTGTGCGGAACGTGCTGTACTATAGATTTCATATACAATGGCTACGATCGATATACATATATTTCGGTGCCATGTGTGTGTCAGATAGCCTCATTCAGATTTTGAAGTTAGTTTTAAATTAACCACCTCCCAAAGCAATGCATACAATGGCACATTCGTATCAATAAAAAAAAGTAAGATACAACAATTTAATTTTATTTATTAAATTAAATTCAATTTATATTTATATTTATTGCATGAATAGTGAATAGGAATACCCTTAATATGTCCCGTAATATTAAATATTTTGAAGAAGCTGGCTCAAAATTGATTCAGTAAGATGGTACAGCATTTTTTAGCATAGCTTAAAAATAGTAATTTGCTAATTATAAACGACTTTAGCATTTTTTAGCATAGCTTAAAAATAGTAATTTACTAAATATAAACGACTTTAGCACCCTAAACTTACATTTTGTATCATGCTAACTCTAACGTCACTTTGGAGTTTATAATGCCCTCATTATGAGTAGCGAAGCAAACTTGGAACTCCCAGAACATTTGTTGGTGCTCAATATTTATGAATTTGAAAAATAAACAAAGATGCATTTATGTACATCCTCACGTTTCGTGAGGACCAAGAGTGTTCAGTTCTTCTACAAAACTTTTCCAATAATCTTTTTGTTCCTGTTTGGTAAACCGAATACGCTTATGCCCCTTGCTATATCGAGATTCTTTTCCATTAATTGCACCAGCCTAGCAAATTGATTTGCATTAATTGAAAATATAATTTTTTATTTCCTTTTTTTGTTATAATAATGTACAAATTATTTGCCTTTACCTTTTTCTTTTGTCACGCATTTTAGCACATAAACATCTAGCATTCGCTAGGGTTATCACTGAATATATTGATTCGATAGAATTTAACGTTTTGAGCCGTGAAATTAACGAACATTCGCTAATTATAATTTTTCGATAGCCAAGTTCCATAATGTTTTGACATTTGAAGCGAATTTAATTTAAACTCATAAACACAAAGTTATGGAATTCGTAAGTTTTTAAGCTCGTTTCGCTACTCATACTCTCAAAGGGTAAGTTCGCGAACGAACTTTCACTGATTTGTTAAGCTTTAATATAAGTTGTTGCCCATTTGTGGAATAGTATTGTCTTAGTTAGAACTTATCTAACACTCACGGAAGTTGCGAATTTTTCGGATGCTTTCATATTTACAGTATTATTTTGTTAGTATCTCAGAGTCTCATAATTTTTATTTCGACATTGTGTGTCCCCTTAGAGCTTAACCACGAAAACTACATATAACTTTGCCTTTTTTTTACCGCAATCATAGATTTTTCACATCCATATCCATACCACTCAATACAATTTTGTTTTTAACCAGCATACCTACAGTAAAAAATAATTTATAAAAAATATCTCTTTTTAATTGTTGAACACAGATTTATCACATCTAACTATTAAGTCAAAGAAATTAAACAGGTATGATTCTGATTGAAGGTCATAAAAAAGTTAAAAATAGTATTATTAACTTGGGGTAATGCAGTATTTGAAAATGTAACTGTCTCAAAATGAATGTAATGTATGCTGAAATCTTTGTGATGCATACCCTAAACGCACTAACATATGCATGTTCTTCCCCTAACGTTTAGTAATTGTAATACAACAGTACTACAGATGCGCAAACTTGAACAAAAACGAAAACGTTGTTGTCAAAAAAAAAAAAAAGTCAATTAGAGAAACAGCCTCGAAGCTTAAAAGAAATATTTTTTTGTACAGTTCGCATTAAAATTGAGGTGTTTGTGTAAATATTTTATGCAAAACTAAAATGCCAAATTTAAAAAAGAATTAAGATAAACGCGTCCAGTCGTTAGTATTCATACTTAAATAATATTGCCTCTTTGTTTTATTTAAAAATTATATCAACAATAAAATACTACGTGTATTCGTATGTTGATGTATTCACGTCTTTTTCGCGTGAGACCGCTGATTTAGCACGTTTTATCACACGCTCTTTTTTATATAATGTATAAGACTCGATCTAATTGAAAAATAATAAACACCTTTCTGTGACGCAGATTTTCAGTTGTATTGCCACCAGACAAAATGAAACAAAAAACAGTAAATACGTGCTTTGTAACTGGATCAGATCGATTTTTAATCAAACTTTTATTCTTGTTGACATAGTTTATTTTTCTTTAAATTTTATTATTATAACTATTATTAGTGAAGTCGGTTTATTTTGAGATTTTTCAGTCAAATGCAACTGAATGTGTTACGGTGTTTATATGAAATGGTTTATCTACTGTTTATGTGCAAGAAAACGAAGAAAGGTATATGTTCATGATAAAATAAAACGAGTGCTTCTCTCCGCGTTTTTTTTTATATCATATAGAGTTTGCATACGTTAACATTAATATTTCTTTAAAAAAAGTCGCTGGCAATTCACGTCCAAACAGATTATTGACACAATGATAAAGCTGTGTATTCGACAGAAAAAAAGAACACCTTTAGACTGAATATACAAAACAATGCCGAGGTATCATAAACTAAGAAGAAAGTGATAATATTTTTGATGAAGGCACATTCAGAAAATATCCCATTAAAGTTCATAGGTTATTATTTTATAATTCCAAGTGTTTAGATTTTACAAACATGCATATAATGAACTTGTAATATTCTCCACATTTTAAGACCTTAACTTAATAACACTTGTCGAATTAATTTTCAATTTTACCATACATATGTAGGTACGCGAAATTTTTTAGTTAAAATGCTATCAAAGTTTCTTGTGTTTTGTAATTAATTTGGCTCGGGTTAATATTTCCGTGAACTAGCTCAAATGATAATTTTAATTATTTTCCAAACTTTCGATTCAAACGAATTAAAGAAAGATGAACGAATGTCGGTAACATGCCTTGCACCACCGACATTTTGTTCAACTCATATGGTATTACTGTAATAGCAACCCTTTTGCACTCCATGCTATTTGTATCATTTGACACTCGCGCCAATTTCGAGACGGTTAAAAAAAATAAGCGATGGAAAGTGCAAAAATGTAAGTTAAAAGTTCATAACATATTTAATTGTTTATTTTACATTTTTTGAAGAAAAAGAACAATTAATCGGAAATAATTTAGAGAAATGAGTAGTGATGAGAAATTTAATATATATTTAATGCCAAGCACAACTTAAAGAAAAGCATCATTAAAAAAAATATATATTTCAACAGGTATTATATTTAAATATAAAAATCCATGAAACTTCTGATAGTAGAGCACGTCTTGTAGATTTGACTTGGAAGAGTGAAATGAATATTCATCACTTTTGGGGTTCCAAAAAATACCTAGCACCTTTATAAGTGACTTTGTACGCTCGGTTTCAAAGAAGGAGAATTCACAATCCTCTTTTGGTAAAGATGCCAAAAGTGACCTACAGTTCGAATTTTAATTTTTAATATAATAAATATGATTGAAAATCATGAAAAATTATGAAAAAAACCAGCTATGAAGTGTTCATATATGCGTTTCGCCCCGATGTAATGGCTGGGCTCATCAGAAGATGACCATTACACCTTGTCTTGATGCATTTTTAAGCTGAAGTTTACCTTTTGAAAGCAAGGTAACAAGCTCTGATTGCAAATTTGTCTACTATCAATGGAATTCCTATAATAATATAATTTGTGTAGTATCGGATTATTCGCAAACCGACGCGACGTTCCATTGAATACAATCGCGATACAGCTGACGACAGTGAATTTCCGAACGTAATTTCTAAAGATGTAAAGGGGAGTTGTACGACATACTTCCCGTCTGATGCCCGACTGAACGTCCTTGCAAAATGTTGCTCTGCCTGATCTACATTGGTTTGACTAGCAGGGACTCTTCCTCTAGCTCCCAAAACCGTTGGAGCAACAAACCTACGTCAACATTAGAGTGAAGAGACGACATACTACGACTATCCTCTGACACATCTGGTTCTAGATACTCTCCCTTAATAACCCACCCTTTGTCCTTTGAGCGAGTGGAATGCCTTCTGAGCAACGAATCTGTTCCCTGTCTAGTTGTCCCATAGTTTGTCGGCTCCTAAATTAGGATCCGCTAGTTCAAGATCAAAAATGTGAGACCAAGAAGAAATATCTAAGGACTTAGACGACAAATTTGAGGTTATTAAGAAGTTAATAAGAAGAATTATAGCGGGAACACAGCCGAAGAGAAATACAACCTTTTGTATAGCAAGTCTCTAAAGATGACAACCCATGAATTGGAATTCTAGCATGTGAACGAGGATATCAAAGTCTCCGCGCGAAAGATTCCACCACGAAAGATGACTGTGATCCAGAATCCATGAGGATTCGACAGTCAATAATGTTTCCATGAGAATCCTTAATCTTTGCTAGGATGGTAGGAGGAATGGTTGTCTTACGTAGATTAAACTCAATGGAATGGTTGTTCAAAAGCGGTGGTGGTTGAGAAGAAGAGGCAGGTGCAGACGAAGTAGAAGACGAATAAGATGACGTAGACGACGAAGACGGTGACTGCGGCGGAGGTTGGCGAGAAATGGAAGAGGGATTATTATTCGCATTGCTATTCGTTGTATCCTCTAGATGAACTAAAGTATTATGCAGATTTAAAGCCCGAAAACAGTTAAAGCGAAGTGAGAGACTTTTTACAAAGCTTAGTTGCGAAGCTATGTCTAATTCAACGGATTTCGAACATTGACTTAAGAAGTGATCACTATTACACTTTCGACATTGTGGCTTAGAATCTAATGTTTCAGCTAAGTGCGATTTGATTGTTGTACTTTGAGGCTTAGTTCGCGACGAAACAGGTTTACTAAGTGACTGACAGGTTGAAGGTGCCTTCAATAACGTGAATAATGAAGCAGTAAAAACAACCCTGGTAGACAATGAGGTCTATAAATCTATAATAGATTGGGTTATGTGCATGTTAAAAAACAGACAAATTAACTCGGAACTAGCAGGTATAAAGATGAGAGTAATCACATCTAGAGGTACCCCACAAGGAGGAGTCCTGTCACCACTTCTTTGGGTGCTAGTTATGAACACAATCCTTCTCGATCTTAAACACTGTGGAGTAAAGGTTGTAGCCTACGCCGACGACCTTGCGTTATTGGCGACAGGAAAATTCTTATCCACTATCAGCGAACAGATTGAATATGCCTTTTCTAAGGTAATAGATGGACTAAGAAATGTGGATTGATGGTAAACCCGTCAAAAACAGAACTAGTCCTTTTCACAAATAAAATGAAAATACCAAGCTTCAGAATTCCTTCAATCGAAGGCACACCTCTGAAGATTTCAGATAAAGCGAAGTATCTTGGTGTGATTCTAGATAGGAAACTAAACTGGAATCTAAATACTAAGGAACGAGCCAAAAAAGGAATGATTGCATTCTATTCTTGTAACAGAATCTTTGGGAAATCCTGGGGACCGAGTCCAAAAATTATCAGGTGGATGTATTTGGCAATAATTAGATTAATACTAACTTATGGTAATCTGGTCTGGTGGAATGCAATTGAAAAAAGCACTAACCTCAAAACTCTGAAAAAAGTACAGAGACTTGCGTGCATTGGGATTACAGGGACCATGAAATCCACTCCAACTGCAGGGTTGGAAGCGATACTCAACCTGAAACCCCTAGACCTCTTCGTACAGGAATCCGCAGCATATAGCGCCTTACGGCTAAACCAGACTAATTCCTGGAAAAACAGCACTAAAGGACATGCTCAGATTCTACACAAATATTCGAGTGATAGTATCATCACAGACTATAAAACACCCGAATTTGACTTTCATAAACCATTCCAAACTGCTTTTTCAGGCAGAGAAGAATGGTTGAACAATGAACCCTACACCGTTGAATCTGCAATAGCAATATATACAGATGGCTCCAAAATGGACACGGGTGTTAGTGCAGGCTTCTTCTCAGAACCTCTTGAGCTAAACAACTCACTTAGGCTCCCAAATTATAGTAGTGTCTTCCAAGCGGAGGTCATGGCAGTGACAACAGCTGCTAGACAGGTATCAATGATGGCGATACCACGGGCTGATATCACCTTTTACATTGATAGCCAAGCGGCAATAAAAGCGATTTCTGCCAATGTTATTAAGTCGAAGCTTGTGTCTTGCTGCCGCGAAGAGCTCAGGGTTCTTGGCACGCAGCATAATATTAGACTCTGCTGGGTCCCGGGGCACAGCGAGATACCGGGTAATGAAAAAGCCTATGAGTTGGCAAGGCAGGGATCAGCGCTTGACGCCAGTTAAGCAGAGCTAGTCAACATCCTACCCTGCAACATTAAAAAGAAAATTTCAGATTTAATTCTAGAGAAATCCAATGAAAGGTGGAGTCTACTTGACACCTGTGATACTACTAGAAAAATATGGCCCTGCTTTAATAAGCAGAAGACGGACAAAATTATGCAATTTAGTAAGAAATCCCTTCGCTCTCTTACGAGCATAATCACCGGACATAATTTACTGAAATATCATAAATTCAAATGAAACTCAGTACAGATGACTTATGCAGGGGATGTGGTGACGAGGAGGTGCACGAAGATACACTGCATTTTCTCTGTCACTGCCCCGCGCTCTGTCACCAAAGAAGGAAATTTCTTGGTAGATACTTCTTCGATAATCTCGAAGATCTATCCAATACATCAGAAATCCGCATATTGAACTTCATCAATGCCTCTAAATGGCTTGATTGACCATAGAACACATAGGTTTTTATCAGGAAAAGAGTGATTTCACTCAAGGGTAACACAATGGATCTACATTGATCTAAGTGTGACGATAGCTACATCAATTGTCAGCCCATTAACCTAACCTAACCTAAGGCATCGAGTCCACGCACGACTTGGTCTGCATCGTCGCACAGTGGCGCCAATTGACTTTTTTGGTTGCAAAAATCATAGCTCTTAAGCGAATACAGATATCGTGATAATTTTTTTTTCTACTTAAAGGAAATTTCCAAGGCTATTAAATTTGTGAATTTTAAGAAAAAATATTTACAGGGTGTTTCAGAATCTTCTGCTAAAATACGACTTTCTTCTCATAGGAAATTAACTTAATATTTTACCTCAAAAGTTACCAAAAGCAAATAACTGAAGTAAAAACAGGGTGTCTCAAAGTCAAACAAAGTCACAGTGGTGCATAAAGTAAACAAAAAATAAGTTTTTTAAATATTTCTGCTGGTGTATAAAAAGCCTTTTTTTAGTATTTTGCTGCACTTTAGAGTGAAAATATACTACTTCAGTGGTACATTTTAAGTCAAGGTATAGAGAAAGTATGTAAAATGCTTTAAAATAATAAAATTTAAGAAAAATTCTTTACAGGGTGTTCCAGAATTTCATATTAAAAAAAAAAAAAAATTGTATCCAAAAAGGTTAAGGTTTTTATTTAGTGGCACATCAACATAACAAATTATTTCAATAATATATTTTAATAATAATAGTGAAGAGTAAATAAATTAATAAGTAAGTAAAAATAAATAAAAACAAAAAACTAGATTTCCGAGGTAATTTCTAGTAAACTAATCATTTCTGGAGAGTATCGTGCTTTGAGGTCTTTTTCAGTTCTAACATGCCTTAGCGAAGAAATAAGAGGGTCCGATGAGGCTGCAAGCATGTTAAATAGGTCTTCATTCTGCCGCATCCTTGAAACCTTGCAGGTATTTTGGTACCTATATTTTTTGTAGTCCTTATTTTTGGATTCCTGAGCTTCTTCTGACAGTTCTCCGATTGGTAACGACTGATACTCGATTATACTTTGGCCATGAGCCAAAATTTTATGAAGAGTAGGTGTAAGAAGCTTTTCGGGATACTTTTCTTTGAGCAAATTTGTTGTTTCCATTGAATAAACTCCAAACTTCGAACCGTCAACATTTTCTCTGCAGTTTAGAACGTTAAGTATTACTTGTAGCCTTCTTATCACCTCCATATTAACTCCAGTTATACGAGTCGTTACATCTGGTTCTGCAAAAAATCTTCTCGATGTATTTCCATCGTTAGTGTTTCCAAATCCTTGTTTTGGTTTATCCACATCGAGTCCCATTTCATCACGAAATTTCCTTTGGATATCTCGCTTCCTTATTCTTTCTGCCTCCTTAGTTCCAATACCTTCATCAATATTTTCTCCATCTTGTTTAAGGGTATATGCAAGTTTCAAAATGAATTCCATGCATCTAATTCTGGCATGTAATGGAGATATCCCATATTCGTAATTGTGCTCGTCATTTAATACAACAGGTACTTGATCTGTCATAAAAATGAATAGTTGTTTACAAATCATGAAAACTACCTGATCATAAAAAAATATTACCTAAGCCATACCCATGTCTTAATCCTTTAAACTAGAGGTAGTCAAAAAATAAATACAATTTTTCATATAAAAATAATTTTTTTATGACCAGTTGCATTTTTAAGCATATAATAAAAAAAAAAGCCATTAATGAAAAAAATGACCTTTTTTAATAAAATCTCTCTAAACCGCAAAGGGGCAAAAAGCCGCAGCTGATTTTCTTAGTAAATATTCAGAAATAGTGAAAGATTAAATTTCCGTTGAGTCTTGACCGAAGCCTCTCAAAGCTTTTTTTATAACCCAACTCAAATTCACAAAAATGAGCCAAAAACAGCTTTTCGAAAATCTTCAAAATTTAAAAAAAAAAAAAAAAAAAAAAAAAATGGATCAGAATTGTAATATAAATAGTCCTTTTTATAAGATCAAATAAAAAAAATATAATTTTTAAGGAAGTTTTTTTTAGATTTTAACACCGAAACTCTGAAACTTTTCATAAAACAAAAAATTTTTCTTTGATTTTAAAAATAAGGCAACTTTGACTACCTGTATCATCCGAATCCTTCAACCGATTTTAAAATTTCTTTCGGTTTTTGAAGCTTCCACTTATTCCTAATCCATTAAAAAAATTAGTTTTGGTATTTTAGCACACGCGAAAATTGAATTTTGCAAGCACTTTTGCCAAAAGGCGCCACAGTGCGTCGGTTATCTTTCGCAAAACCTTTACGATGCTAACACTAGTAGATGGAAGCGATAAAAACGTTTGAATTTATGAATGAACTATAATTTGAACACGATCGTATCGTCTTTCTAGTCGCTCCCATGCTTCAAAGTAGTTTCAGTCGGAAATGGCTATATCATGAAGTGAAACTTTTGAGACGCGATAAGATTTGTCCTACAATCATTCGACCCAGTAAAAATATCACGAAAACTAGGCCAGTCTTTATAGTCTCCAGAAAAAGGAGACACCACGATTTTTGGGAAATGATTTGATGTATTAGAGCTTGAGTATTTGGTTTCATAGTCATAGTCACCAAACTCAGTTTCTAATTCGCTAGTATCATCAGTTTCCTTGAGCAATTCAAAAAGTTCATCGTACAAGTTAGTAAATTCCAACAGCGTGGTTTCTAACTTTTCCAACCTAATCTCTATTGACTCGAGAGGCGTAGCGTAGATGCCTCAATTATTTCTACGAAATTTGCCGCACGAGTTAACCTGCCTTTAATATTTCCAATATTGCATTTTATAGCATTCATTGTTTTTAGATAAAAAACGAAAGGAACCAAATAAAAAACAGTTGAGCAGGTTGAAAAGAATTCAAAAATCTAATAAACCACAGTTAATCGAACAAAAATTGCACTGAACGATATCTTAAGCACAGAATAGAATCAATTATCAATCTAATTTTTCACAAAAAATTTTGGTTCAGATAAATTTATCAACCGACTTCGAAGGACCAATTTTATGATGAGAAATTAAATATATATTTAATGCCAAGCACAACTTAAAAAAAAAGTAATAATTAAAAAAATATATATTTGCACAGGTATAAATATTTTTGATAAAAATTACAAACTTTATTTTACCAATCCTTGCTGTGCTGTGGTTGAAATCCAAGTGGACGAGAAAAACAATAATTTATAAGGCAACAGCAGAATTCACTCAAATTACAACCCACTGCAACTTTGGCTTTCCAGTGTACTCTCTCTAATTATTATAAGTTAAAAGTACCGCTTGTAAAAGAAAGAAATCCTAAGGTACTCAAAGTATTTAACCGCAAGTACAGTGGAGTTATAGATTTATTTACAATGAAAAATTTTTATTAATGAATGAGTCAATGAATGAATAATTGAATGATTGAATGAATGAATTAATTTAATGTAAGTATGTAACCAATTCAAAGTAAACATTTAAATATAAAGAAAAATAAAGATTAGATTTGAATTGTATAGCATTTCAATTAAATAAACAATATATAATTTCAATTAATTAAATAACAAATAAAAAAAAGATTTAAGATAATATTATCATTATTGAATACTCCAAAACAAGTAGCGAATTCTGTGATCAACATGATTAAGTTAGAGACTAAAAACTTTTAGAATATTTTTTTTAATTCTTTAAAAATTAAAAAAAAAAGTTAAAAAAAAAGTCAAAATCCACTCAGTATTTTTCAAATATTCAAAGATTTCAAACAGCTATACTTTTTCACAACTCCTTGCCAGTGATTTATTTTCCAAATTATCTTTTGCCCTGCCTGAATGCAAATTATAAATCCATACTTTTTATAATTTTGACTTGCGGATTTATGAACTAGCTCGGAAATGTATCTATATACATACATAATACATTATGTGATGGATACGTTATCAGAACTTACTCAGACGTTTTAAAACAGGCTCTTAATATTTTTAAATGTAAAATAATTTTTAACAATTTATTTATTTCATTTTCAATTACTGCTATTAGCCGAATTTTATTTTGCCTCACATTTTAGTTGGCTTCATTTCCCCGATAATAATCAATGTTCGGCTTCGATGTTAACCCAAAATGTTGCCACGTTGAAGGGGAAAAACTTTTTTCTCAGAAATTACTAAAACTATTTTTTACGAGTATAGTTAGTTCACCCCTAAAGGAACTAATTTACCAAATATTGAGAATAAAATATTGAGAATAAAGTGAACTAAAAGGGTTCTTTAAAAAATAAAAAATATTCATTCTGTTTTTAAGGTGGCTCTGATTTTTTGTAAATTTTGCCTCTCGTACTTAATTATTGATTAATTTTACAAAAACTAGCCCAAATAATTAATAAAAATATAAATTAATGATGAAAGTAAATGATTATCTTTTAAAGCACTTAATAAGTTTAATTCGCCCAACTTACGGTTGGGACCAAACCACCACGAGCATCAATAAAAGAATTTAAAATTAATATTGAAAATGGTATTTTTTTAGAGGTATAGAACTTTAAGTTGGCAACACTTAACTGGCGGCCTTTTTAACTGCTGTTAAGTGATTTGCGTTTAGTTTGGTTTGGCATTTAAATAGAATAGAACGAGTAGACTGACACCTGGACAATAAGGCGTAGATTCGGTGAATGGATCCAAAACGAGATTGCAGTTGATCCCGATTTTTGGCTACATCAATAAAAAAAAACTGCCGTTTTTGGAGTGAGATAATCCTCACGTGTATGTTGAGACACCGAAAAACTGACAGTTTGGTGTGCTTTATTGACTGGCGGAATCATTTGTCCATCATCATCGGCTCGACAACCGGGGTCCGGTCCTGGCCTCCTTCAACAAGTCTCTCCACCTATCCCGGTCTTGAGCCGACGAGATCCAGTTGCGCACCCCAAGGCTTCGGGCGTCCTGGTCTACGCCATCTCTCCAGTGCAAGCATGGTCTACCACGCTGCCGTCTACCATAGAATGTACCACAAAGGACTTTCCGAGCCGGTTCCTCTTCACTCATGCGAGCTAGGTGCCCTGCCCACCGGAGTCTACCGAGCTTAATTTTTGTCACTATGTCTGCTTCAAGGTAGATTGCGTACAATTCATGATTGTACCGTCTCCGGAATCGTCCTTCCTCATATATGGGGCCAACAATTCTCCTTAAGACTTTTCTCTCGAACGCGGCTAAGAGGTCGGAGTGTCTTTTGCTAAGCACCCAAGTCTCGGATCCATACGTGAGTACTGGCAGGACCATGGTCCTGTACAGCAGCAGTTTTGAAGTTATGGTGAGATTTCTGCATTTTAAGAGCTTTGACAGACTATAGTAGGCTTTGTTGGAATTGAGCAGCCGCCCGCGTATTTCTTCTTCTATATTATTATCGGCTGCTACTATTGACCCAAGGTATTTAAAGGATTGCACCACTTCAAATTCGTGCTCCGCTACCTTGATTGTTTGACCAACTGTTCATCATTTGTCCGTACTTCTTTAATTCCATTTCAAATGCATATGCCTAAAAAAACAACTTTCATTTGAATTAGTTTTATTGCCCACTGAACTGTTTAGTCTTATGAATGAGATCTAATATTTGAATTGTTAAATACTACTAATACCATTTTGATGAATGCATATCAATAAATAATTTTTAATTATACTCCAGTCAAAGCGTCGTGAAAAATAGCCTGACTTTGCGCGGAGAGGCATGGTTTTTTTTCATGGATCGATAGGGCCTTATATAAGAGCCTTAAATCAATATTTGCACCACCTGACAATTTTTTTTTTACCAAAGTTATTGGTAAAAATGTGTTTTTCACCATTTTTGGGTCTTTTGCGAATATCTCGGCTCCAGTATGTCGCACAGTTATAAATAAAACATTAACAATAGTTAGTATTCTTATTATGTAATAAAAAATTATAGTAAGTTAAAGAAATTTTTTGTTGTTTGAAAATCACTTTTTCGTCATTATTGAGAAAAAGCTCATATTAAGATACCATTTTTATTTTTTAGTTTTAAAGCCCTTGCAGTTACATACCTATAATTAAAAAAAAAAATCAGCTCTCTAACGTTAACAAGAGCCAAGTAATAACTTACTCAAGATAGGTAAGTCAACTCACCCACGCAATTTTATGATTTTAAATTTAAATTAATATCTCAGTCCCAGTATCAGACTCTTTATCAATTACAGTTAAATTCATTTTGTTTAAATAAATAAATACAAAGTTACCGTTAGTTAAAAAAAAAAAAAATTTCCTGTTTTTTTTACACTTTTTTTTGTAACTATTGGGGAGTACCTCACCAAAATTTAAAAGTTATTATTTCCTTTTTTCCAGTAGGACTTTATGTGTTAACATCAATGGCTTTACCTCAAACAAATTAAAACGTGAAAACGGTATACCACAAGGGTCTCCCTTGTCAGTATACGTTTTAAATGCGTTCATAGATGCACTTATAAGTGAGCTCGCAAAACCAAAACATAATCTCGATTTCGTTGGGGTTTATGTAGATAATATCTTTATGGTAGCTTCTAGAGACCTATCTAAGGTCAACACAGTCTTGGAATCTGCAGACAAATAAATCCATGCTTGGATCCAAAAAACTGGTGCAATCGTTCCACCTTCAAAAATTGAGGCACTACCTTTGTCGAAAAAAGAAATGCTCATGGTCAATAATAATTACATAATGTGTAGTGTATACTTTCAGTGTTGAAGTTCATAAAAGTTTATTTTTTTCTGTTTTTTCTTGTCTCCTTATCGGCTAATACTCATAGTATCAGGTATAAATTAAAATTTTCAAAACTCAATTTGACTCCATCTGAAGTCCATTTTTTGATACTGCAATCGAGGTGAATATATAAAAATAAGTCGAAGTTGTTTCTCAAAAGTTCGAAGCAAGAACTGCGAATGCATGAAGTTTTCAACATTAAGTAATAATTAACCTCGTTCTGTTAAAATGATATCACACATGCACATAATAATTTAAAATATTTTGTTTTGTTTTTCAATTTCCATCCCACTATCCATCTATTTATTCTGTTTATTTGCACTTTAAATTATAAAAATATAACAATAAACTACGGCGTAAGAATTGTAAACAAGATTGGGTTTTCGCTAAGGCTAATGTATATAAATAAAAATAAATTGCATTCCTACAAAAATATTTGTGCACTAATTTAATGTTTTTTCTTAGTGTTTTTTTTTTAATATTTATAGGTACATTATGTAATTCCTAACAGCATTATTTTCAATTTTGTTCAAAAAGATTAAGCACATATGTACATACCTACAGCTACACTTTAGATGTTTACTTCTATTTCTTTATACAAATTTTTTTATTTTTAAATTTTTATTTTCACTATTTTTCATTTTCTCTCTACTCTACTTCACTTTTTCACGTTAGTCAAATTTTCGTAAATTTATTTTTAAATTCAAGTTGCAAACAATATTTAAAGTGCAGACGATTTATTTGTATAATTTATATTTAAAGTACAATATAGTCGTAAATATGGACTGTGATAATTATTCGCAAATGAATATAATATTGCTCGTTAATAATTTTTAATGTTTTTTTAAATATTGATGTCTTTTAAGAATGCTTTTGCTTGATGGATTAATGTTTAATTTATAGTTAGATTGAGAGAGTTACAAATAGAAACACCTATGTATATTTTCTTTGTCTAACCCTAAAAATGTCGGAAAAATAAATTTCACTATCGATTTCACGAAAACTAATTAAATGTATTTGAAAGATGAAAATTGAGTTTTAAAAAATAAAGATCTATCTTTATCAGATGTATTTTCGCACAGCTTCAATAAATACCTAAACTGAATGAATAAAAAAAAAACATTTTAGTTTAAGAATGTCATAGTGAGAAAAAAAAATTACTTAGCACTGTTACCTCTGTAGAGAAAATGAAAATGACTTTCCCCAAACAAAATTTGGTCTACAAACATCTGCAAAAGTATTTTTTTTATTTTCTTTTATATAGATTTGAAAAATAGACTTACTGCAATTTATTACGTTTGTCGATCAAGTATGTTTACCTAGTAAAAAGAAGAATATGAAATAGAATTGTCTTCTATCTTCTGTGCAAGTTTTTTTTTAATTAAACCATAGAATAATGATTTTGAGCTTCTTCCGAAGAAAAAAATAATAAAGTACTGGCCTTGGTCGCAAGCAGTACATCAATTTGTTTCAAGGATAAATTTGATTTTGTTTGGATTGACAAAAAAATTGTGTAGTGTTTCTATCGCCCAAAAATATAAGCAAATATATTTTCTTTGAACCTTCACAGTCTTACGCTTTTAACATCGCCCCATTGGCCTAAGTTAAGCCCAAAAAAATCTCTGAAATAAGATAAGCCCCAATGAGATAAGTTGTTGTTACATTTAACATGTAATTTGTCGATTTTGTAATAAGTTGGGACTTTTAAAGAAAACACACCTAGAAATGGAGATGAAATATAAAATATGTACTTTACTTTTTTGTATTTACAAGTGCGCATTTTATGTAGATAAATCAAGTTACAAATCAAGAGTTAAAGAATCGAATCGATAAATGTACAGTAAAAAAAAAATTAATTATAGTTATTAGCAGCTTTATATTTCAACAAAATATTAATTTTTCCAAATAAAAACTCAAACAATTAAGACACTAATCTTTTGCTACTACTATACAAGTAGGAGACAATCAATGCTATTGAACTATTATGCCCTCAATTTAATTTAGAGTGCAGACAATAAAAACTTGTCGGTGGTTTAGTTTATCTATTTATAAGTCGATATCTCTATGATACAAAATGCAGTACATATTTCTTTTTTTACTTTTTCGTTTATTCCTTGGTTGCTTTTCTATATATTTAGAAGACGAATTGGTGCTTATTATCATTTGAAATTATTTTTTTTCACTTAATAAATAGATCCAAAACAATGTATTCTTATTTGCCTCCGATTTATTGAATGTTTAAATTTAATTCCAATTTAAACGATACAGACAAAAAGAAAAAACTATCATGTAATATCAAAAATTTATCAAATTTATATTTTGATGCATACAAACAAATAATGAATTACGAACTTCAAATTGACAGTCCACTCCGATGTAGTTTACAAAAAACTCGTTTTGACTTTCTGCATTGCAATTTTCTATAAGTATACAAAGTAAATGTCAAGACAGCTGTACGTGTACATTTTTATGACAACTGTATTTCATCCGGCTGTCATGTCAGAGTCGCACCAGTATCCGGAAACGGAAATCATAAGTAAAAGGATGCCAAGGTCAGCAACACCACATACTATATGTATGTATGTATATATTTATTTTTCACCATCCTTGCGTGTGAATCGTGTGCATCATCATTTCATAATGTCAATGCAGTGATGCGCTCAAGATTTTAATTTTAATTACAAAAATAAAACAGCATTTACCATCGCTTTCGTCGTCTATAACATTCAATTGTTTTTGTTTTAATTAGATAAGACTCGAAGACATTTTACCTTTAGCTACATGCATAAGAGGCGATGATGGTCGAAGGAATACTCACGATAAGAAAATTTATCGAAAGAAGAGAAATAAAAAAAAAAACTTAAAAACCAATCAAAAGATGCATCTTTTTTTTCTCATCTCAGTCTTTTTAAAGTATCTTCATTTTTGTGTACTTTTTTTAAATCTATGTCGCGCTATATTCTTCAACACATGAAATGCACAAATTTTAATTAGTTCATGATTGATCCTCTACTAAAACGGGGTCGTAATAGTTCGTTGTTTTTTTTTTTATAATTCGGTCATTTCTATATAATAGTCCCTTCTCTTTTTTCAAATAAAAGTCTTAAGTTTTTAAATCATTCTGAATTTATAATTTAAAAAAAAACAGCAACAACAAAAAATCATATACGATTTTTGTGTTTTAACAACCCGTATCCATTCCATTTTCAAAGTGTTAAAAACGGGTCGTTTAAAGAAAGTTATAAAAATTAGGCGAAAAAAAAAGAAGAATGATGACGGTAGTGAGCCTGATACAGAACGTAAAAATTCGATACTTAGATCATTTGATAATGATGGTGATGATGAGGACGCATCAAACGATGTAATGCTCGAACACGAAGTTAAAAAAACAAGGTTACGACGACGCGCTAGTGAAAGAATAAAATTTGATTCCGATAAAACCGATTCCAATGCATCGTCGACATCAACATCTTCGAGAAATGTTGAAATCGTACGATCACGATCAAAAAGTTACTCGGATTCAAGTAATAATGCCCTTGCCAAAAAAAAAGAATCTCCAGACGAAATATATTGAAAATAAAGCAAATTCATATTTAATTTAAACAAATAATTAAATGTGTTTGGATTACAAGAACAATTATTATGCTTTAAATTGTATGTAGGTGGATACCAATCTAAAAATAACTTTTTTTTTCAGATCTTGAGAGTTCCTTTGAAGTGAAAGTATTTTTTTTAGTTTTGCTCTGCGTTGTCACTTGATCTTGACTTAAAAATAATACGACCATGTAATACATAAAGATGAACGAAGAGAATTTAAAACATATTGATAAATGTAAACGGCAGTTTGCAGCCTTGACAATTAATTTGCGACTTTTTCAGGATCTTAATACATATTGATAGCAATCGTTTTTAAAATATAAAATTGCAAAACAAGCTCCCGACATGGTTCGTAGCTGGCTTTCCCACTTCTTAGTGTCACCTGAGGCTCAGTATTTCTTAATTTCGCTGACCTTTGCGGCAGACAAGAAATTTTTTCGGGCTGGAAAATTCGTACCATCCGCTCTACACAAATACGTCAATAAAAAATTTGTTTGACTTACCGTATAATACAAACAGAATCAAACATAGCACCCAAAGGAACACTTTGATCGACGGAAGGTCGCACTTATCAATTGCCTTATGAGATCAATGACGAGTGACATCCTTGTTTGGTTCTAGTGTTGGTATATAAAAAGTGAATAGAAAAGGTAATCAAAATCTCATAAAAAATTAGAGTAATAGTTGTTTATATGGATATTTTCTGTCTAAGAATTTGGGTATCTTTATTGGTGACAACTTATATATGTATATGATCATTCACCATCAAACAAACACGACCGTAACCAGCGCGAACTGAGCCAGTGTGAATTTAAACGATTTGCGTTAAGTATGTGATTTAAAATTTGAAAAATATTCCTTTTCTCTGAAGCCCTTGACTCCTTTATAACAGAAGTAAATGAAAAATTTTAACGTAAAATTACATCTAAATGCTGCTGACCTTTCAATTTAATGATCAATTTTACAATTTTTAATCTTGAATCCAAGTTGGAAAAAAATAGTTAGAAAAACTTATATTCCACGACAAATCTTTTCTTGTTGGCAAATGACATGATTAAAAGGGGAATGACATTCAATTGCACTTTACTCTGTTACACATTTTTATTTACAAATAGCCTTAGTTACATATATATTCTAATTAACAAGGTTAAGAGATATCATTAAATGTTTTTGAGATCTCTGATTGAATTAAGTGCTTCATCAAGGATTTTTCTGTGTAGATATGAATAAAGAAGGTGTTTGTTAAATAGTTACATAGAACCAAAATATTAGGTCAACGAAAATGACTACACGGAACCGGACAAAATACTTTAAACAAATTTATCTATTATTATATAAATGGAAAAATGCCTTCCAAGGTATTAAATAATGCTATTAACAGCCGTTTGCTGATATGAATCGCAACTATTTACATATAATTAAATTGATCTGCTAAAGTTTTGTTTCAACATATGGTCTTAATTTGTATCTTTTTAATATCTGATTTCATTACCAACTGAATGGAATTTTATTTTTATTTTGTTCTTTCTCTGAAGATAAACGGCTTAGGTTTTAAGCTATTTGTTTTTTTTTTTTTTCTAAAACGCTCTATTTTTCCTATTAAAACGTAATCCAAACATAATACTTATGTAAATGTTTCAAAAATAATCAAGACTTTAATTAAATTTTAAAATTTGTCTTGAGGTTCTAAAAATGCATATAGTACATTATACATATACATACCTATGCCTACTCATACATGCATGTACGTTAGGGTTGCCGTTTAATAAAAATTAACCTGACACTAAAAAAACAGATCCAAAAATAAATCTCTATTTTTTCCATATTTCGATTTTTATCTATAAAAAATGGTAGTTAAAAAACTAAGATTCATGTTCAAATGTTCATTTTAATTGCTAAAATAAGAGAAATTTGGTTGTAAAGATCTGCTAAACGACCAATTTGATTTCTCAAGTTTCTCTTATTTAGTAATTATGTTTTTACTATTTTGACTAGATTTTGTGAAGAATTCAGGCCTTTTATTTTTTTAATTTTAAACCTTTTTTTTACATTTGAATTCTTGGGTTGTTGGTCACTCCCTTTTCAGTGAGGCTTAATAGCCCTTATAAAAAGGTCAATTTATTTTTTGGAAGCTTTTAAATAAAACAACTTGATTCAAAAAGAATTAACAATCTATTGTAAGTCTTGTGCTCTCATACTTAAGATTAAATATTTAAATAACTAACCGTTTAAGTGATGAAAATAAATAATGTGGAAAAGAAAAGAGATTTGTTTGTCTTCATTTAAAACTGATTTAAGACCATCTAAGTTATAATCATCCAAAAACAACACGAACACACTAACGTACATACATGTTTATATATTAATAATTCTTTTAATTTATAAAATAAATGAAATTAATAAAATCAGATATGAAACAACTTATCGGCAAATTACAAGATCTTTGGCCGGAACACAGCGTTGCACTTTCCATTCCAAAGGAAATAGATAAAACGAAAGAGAAGTTAAATGGAATACCAGCGGAAGGTATTTGTGTTAAATTAATAAAATGTTGTCAATTAATTTTCATATATTAATTTTCATTTCGAAAACATGCATTCTTCATATGTACGTACAATCCAATAAAATCTAAGTAATAAAATAATTATTATAAAACGATAGAATTGGATTTTTTTCTTAACATTATAAAGGAGAATGGGCAAAAATATATGGGACCTGGTCTACCTGGCGTCCAGAAACGAGAACTACGAAAATGATTGGGTACTATGGAGTGTACCAACGTACGAGTATTTTTTTGGTCCTAAACAATGGGAGATGGCTTGAATAAGCGACCAAAAAATAAGAAAAACACTTTGCAAATTCGAATAACCAAAGATACTTTACAAGATTATATTAATGTTTCACCAAGAATTACATTGTTCATGTTGTCAGCTGGGGGTATGGACATGATTTGATGATGTCAGGCCCAACATAAACACCACAAAATGGTCCTGTTAAACAAGTACAGCAGTAGTGCTTGAAAGCAAAAAGATATTTCAATAACAAATTCACAGCGAGTAAAAACCATCGAAAGCTTGTGCATGGTGGCTATAGTTATCATATTGTTACTCATCTTGTTGTACGATATTTCGTTATAACTTAAAAGTGAATCATCTTTGAAAAGACTACTATATAGAGTGCATGATCGATGGACAATTTTTTTTTATTTAATGCACATTGAGATGGTTGAAATAAACTACCAAAAGAAAAGAAAACCACCAAAAGAAAAAAAACAACATTTCGCTTCATTGAATTGTATACTGTTAAAAGGAAAAAGTAAGAAATTACTTTTTTATATACTGCGTGAACCCCCTGGTTTACAGATTTGTGTCCAAGTTCAAAAATGAAGCTCTTGAACTAAGCTTTCAAACGTACTATATGGCGTTTGTGGACTCTTGACGCACAACTATTTCCATTCATTTAATTCGTTAAATCAAATAAAAAAAAGTAGAATTTTCGTATTGTTAAGCGCATTATTCGCCAACCATGACAATATTCGCTATTATTGGCCATTGGTATAAAAGTTCATGTATTTTGGGATCTATTGAGTTCATCGAAAGTGACCAACACTGTCATTTCAATGGAACACTATTGCAATTACTTTTTGCTCTAATTGCAATCTTTGTTGCAATATTCTGGGTAAACCCCATTGTTTACAGCTTTGTGTCCATACAAAAAAATGATGTACTCGGGCTAAGCTTTCCAACGATATATATCTCATTCGTGGACGCTAGGCAGACCAAAATGCCCATTCTCCTTTCCAACTCTTATTTTTAAATCGTCCCATAAAGAACGCTATTAAAAAATTGATATTTTTCGTTGCACTTACTCATTTTTGTCTATGCGAAACATTAATGAAGAAAAGTATTTCGGATAAGTAAGTATTGAATCTTCACACAAAAATAACATAAAAAGTATTTTCGTTTAGAAAACTAAAAGGACACACTTTAGGCGGCTTAGTTTAAGTCAAAGTTTTTAAACTAATGTATCCTTCTGGATCAAAAAGGAATCTTCTGAAGCATTGGCAAAAAAGACTCTTCTGTCGACTCTGAGAAGAAAATGTTGCTTCTCGATTTCAAGTCAAAATCATTCAAGAAGCTCTTACGGAATTGATTTGGAATTTTGAAAGATTGTCACGTGTTAAATATACCAGAACTGGAAGAACTCGCTCCAATAGTCAATATAAGTCTGTGCCAGCATTGCACAGACAGGGCATTCAGCTTTTCATTTACACCCCATTCATATAACTCTATTTTGAAAGGCATTTTCTTACCAAAGCAACCTGAAAAGGCTGCACCAACCAGCGGTTTTGTGAGTTTTTGAGCTAAGACTATCGATTGGCATCTCGTTTTTTGAAATCTGCTATGAGATATATGTATAAACGTACAGGTATCCATAAATTCATTTAAGCTGATGATGCAAAAAATAAAAATAAAGCTTCATTTTTAACCCAAAAGCCACCAAAAAATACATGGTAGTATTTTGGATGTCCTGGCAAAATAAATGTATTATAGGGCAAATTCTTAAACGCAACATTTGCAAAGCAAACCACATGCAAAGCAAATGAAGAATGCAGTTGAAAAGGCAAAGCAAGTGAAGTGCGCAAGATATTTTTGATATTTGCCGAAATACATTTGCATTTGCGCATGAAAATAAAATCTACTACATTTAGGGACAATCTGCTTAGCAGAGATGTTTACGTTTGCATTTTGGAATTGTTTGCTTAGCATAATTTGCGCAAGTTTTGCGTTTAAGAATTTGCCCATAGCTTGGATTTCTGTAAACATTTCAAACAATGATGGAAGAGTTAATTATTTTCTAATATTTATAACACATACATATGTACTAGGTATGTACTTACAGGTAATCTAAAAGAGAATGTAATCGAAAAAACTTCATAGACTTTTTTTCTTGGCTTTTGTTTAGTATTAATTGTCATATTTCAATGTTATATGAGTATAATTTGCAAGACTTATAATCATTTTGTTTGTACGTACAATGTACATATGTATATACTTGTTTCATTTAAAAAAAGTTACTAGCTCCAATAGATCTTTATATTTTAATAATCTTTTTAAGTTAATGCTTTAAACGTGTAACTCTTGTATCCGACTGGTTCTTGACGTATTTATTAAAGAATCATTTTTTATTAATTGTTGTAAATTTGTAGGCAGAGATGGTTCGAAAATTACTACAGTTGTTGCCACACCTGGACAAGGCACTGATCGTGTGCAAGAAGTTTCTTATACAGACACAAAAGTTATTGGCAATGGAAGCTTTGGAGTTGTTTTTCAAGCCAAATTATGCGATACCGGAGAACTTGTAGCAATTAAAAAAGTTTTACAAGATAGACGTTTTAAGGTAAGATCTTTATGATAATATATAATTAAAATCAAAAAAACTGGTGTCCTGCCGTGGTAGTGTTTCTGTTTCATTTTATGAAGAACTATTGTAAAATAAATATCATCGTTTTTTGTGGTGTTCTTTGGGACCAGTGAGTGTAACGAATTACACAGCGGCTTTTATTATATTTTTAAATCATTGGAACGGCCCATAGAAGCATTTAAAGGTGGTCACTTTTAAATTCAACAATTCAATCTTAAAACCCATGCCAAGTGAAATTGAAATACAATCATATCTAGTCTTAGTTTATAGTATAGAAAATCCATAAATAATGCTTCTTATTTTTAAAACACGTAACTAATTGTAATCCTTTTTTTCAGAATCGGGAGTTGCAGATAATGAGAAAATTGGAACACTGTAATATTGTGAAGTTATTGTATTTTTTTTACTCGAGTGGTGAAAAGGTAAGAATATGTGAAATATTATTATTTGTTAGTTTTGTTACACTTTTTTTTGCCTATTTCTATATCTCAGTTGCATGCATTAAAAAAAAACAACAAAAGCAGTTTTATATAATTATCATTTAAAGAACTGTATACTTGTTATAGCAAGCATTGCTGAAATGATTTTCCCTAAGTACTTTTCTTATTTACCAAAATCATTTTGGCTTTACAAAGTTTAATCGGATTAAATTCTTTAAAATACAGTGTACAATAATTATAATTTATTTTTTTTTTGTTGAGAACTCGCATCAAAAAGCAAAACAAATCTTAACAGAATAATAAAACAATAATATATATTATATATATACTTACAAATGAATAAGATAGTACGGAATAACAATAATTTCAACTGAATACTAAATAGGTCACCCCTATCACAAAATCTAAGTAAAAAAAAGAGAGCCTAGCATATTCCTTCACTTAAACAATCAATCGATATAAATCTAAAACAGTTACTATTACTATTACTCAAAATACACTAGTTTAAAAAATCGAAGTGGATGTTACTAAACCGAGGGATACACAGTCTTTTCTTTTAAAACCAGAGCAACACATACTTTGAAATGATCTACGTTAAGACGGCTATCATAATTAGGCAATAACAACCAACTACAAACCGGGGTTTCACTCAAATACAATAGGTGCGTTTTTTGAAAATCAATTTGGAGATGTACGAAAAAACCGTGGTCGTAACTTAGGAACTTCGTCAAAAAATTGTCAATTTTTCAACTGATAGTCAATTATAATTCGAATACTACTTGAAAGTAGATATAAATTATTACTGTGGACAAACATATCTTATTTTCCCTTCTTCTTGGTCCACGATTTTATTTTCAGGTTCTTTTACATGCAAAATATCGATAACACAGTAATAAAGCAATTCTGGCAACACCGTTTCTATCAAGACAAACAGCCCTAACATCGTATGTGATCAGAACGAATCTTTCTCCGATTTCTAAAAAATGTACGAATTTTATATCATGGTAGCTGTTCCGATTGATAAATCGGACATTCCTACGAAAGAAATTGAAATGTGCGTTGAAACTTTTAAAATCGAAGTAACGTGTCTCGAATTCATGCGATGCCTAGCAATTAAACTACATGCGATGCTTGACAGTGCTTAAATTCCGATTGTATCCAACAGCAAAATTGTTGTGGAATAATTTCCGTATGCATATATTTCATTGTTACGATTCGGATACCATGAGCAAAATAAAGGTCCCGATCGGTACTTCTCTCTGAAATACTGTGAAATATTTCCAAAGGTATCAATTCGGAAATTGGTTAACTCAGAAAAAGAATTTCACTCCTTTTTTTTAATAATTGCTTATATCGTGCGATATAAGGTACGTATGTAAATGAAAGATATTTTCTCTATCTTTCAAATGAATTCAAAATTATTTAAATACCAACAATATTTTTTCAAATATTTAGTATAAACTTCTTAAAAATTAGGTTTTTTTTACTTACCTTTCGAACACCGATATCTTAAAAAAATCAACAATGACACATTTTTTTGCATTATTTAAAGCTCTAACTCTCACCTTTAAGTGAAAAGTCCAATAACTAAGTACGAACACATACTATTTAAAACAATAATAACATATTTATGGAGGCTTCGTATTCCCATTTTTATGGAATTCTCTAGATTGATAAAGATTTCTAGTGAAAAGTAGGCATACTTTGTTGAAAAACATCGCATCAAAGCAAAAGTTGTATGATAACTTTTGGTTTTTGCATCAACGATGTGAGTATTTTGAATTTTGTCGCCATCAGGAATATAATAACATACCTCCAACTTGTAAATCATCAATGTAAATATTATTTATCAGACAAAATTATAATATATAAAAAAAAAAACATAATTGGCCATAAAAATTATTAAAAAAGCACTAAACGGGAAAGTTCATTGCACATGGTAGCATGTTAAGGTGCTTTTTAGAGTAAGTTTGTTAAAAAGTAAGTATTTTTTTGAGAATGGATACTAAACTATATATTTAATTAATTAAAGGTGAGAGTTAGAGCTTTAAAATAATGCAAAAAAAAAGTACATGTCATCGCTGATTTTTTTTAAGATATCGGTGTTCAAAAGGTAAGTAAAAAACCTAATTTTTGAAGTTTATACTAAATTTTTGAAAAAATATTGTTGCTATGTAAATAATTTTGAATTCATTTATAAGATAGAGAAAATATCTTTCACTTGGTACCAATATCATTTTTATACGTACCTTATATCGCAAGATATTAGTAGTTATGTAAAAAGGAGTGAAATTCTTTTTCTGAGTTGACCAACTTCAAAAGCAAATATCTCGAAAACCCCATTAATAATTTTGGAAATATTTCACCCACATAAAGTGCTCAATTACCTTTAATTTGATATCACTTTCATTAGTGAACGCACTGGGCCCGAAGTGGTACATCTCCCTTGATTTTAATTATTGAAAATTTTAATTCGACTTTTTTTTTATTTCGACTACCGACTGAACTATTCAAAAGGAAACCCTTAATTTTTGTGCGTATTATCTTTGTAGAGAGATTCAAAAACCTTACAGAATCAATAAGTTTTCACAGAACGGAACAACTATAAGATTTTGGTCGCATCACTTCTGACTTCTGATAAGTCCTCTGGGAGCAAAAAAAAAATAGGTAACCCACTTTAAAAAAAAAAAAATCGAGATAGGCACCTAGCTAAATGTAGAGAGGGGAGATTTTTTCTTCTTCTCTACTCCTAACAAACATACTTTTATTTTATTATCCCGAAATAATATTCGTCAAAAAGGGTAGTAAACTATAATGAGGTTCGAGTGCTGACATTTTATAAATTAAAATTGAGTTATAAATGGTTAATATATAGTATTAACTGTAAAAAAATAAGTCACATTATGGTATGACCTAAATAATTAATGAACCATGCAAATGTAATCGATTAAAAAAATGGTTGGTTCATTATTTTTATTTCCATATCCATATATGTAAACCGTTTGATTCATTTTAATTAAATATTTAAGTCTTCTTTTAATTTAATTATTACGATTGATTACATCAGGTTCTTAATTTTGTGTGATATGGGTGAGTTAAAAAAACATCAAATACATAAAAAATATTATTTAAATTTATTTTGGATTTATGTTTTAAATAAAATTTAACGTTTTGTTCTTATATTTCGTTTGTAATTATTATAAAATTAAAAAAAAATCCACTATACATTTATGTATATGTTTAAAAAAAAATACATACATATATTACTATCGGCCATCAGTTAGCCGAATTTCCCATCGATTTGGGGATATTTGCGGGGGTGCTTAAACCACAGGTACATAGCTATTTATCAACTAATAAAACAATTCACCCGTTCATTTTAATTTCCCTTAATTTATTTTATACACATTACCATGTTGGTTTGGTTTTAATTTTCCTTCCATACAAATGGCTAAATTGTAAAGAACATATTATTTATGAATTTACATTGAAACGCTCGTCCACATGTTTGAATATATTTTTTTTATTTTATTTAAAAGTTTTTTAGACAAAACAGGCAATGTGATGGGTTTATTAAAGAAAATTGAGTGTTTAAAAAAAATAACATACACAATTAATAAATTAAGAAATTCTCATTAAACGAAACGAAATAAAATTCTACTTCACGCGTTGAAATTTGCATCTATAACGGGTTTTGCACATGTAAAATTGATTTCGTTCATCTCAAAATCTAAAGAATATGTTTCATTTTACATAAAACTGTAAAATTAAAAACAAAGTGTTCATTTTCAGAAACTCTATCAAAAGAGTGGAGGCATATACTCCGATAGACTTAAGTTTAAGTCTCACCTTTCGTCTACCTAATCATTGTAGCGCGTTCCAACCTGAAATCCTGGCCTACCCTGGCTTAAAGAAAACGTTAAGTACTTTTCACATGAGAGCGACCAACGAACCACGAATGAACGAACATTCGTCCATTTTGACATTTCATTCACATGGACTTTTTTTTACTCAGCCATGACCAACCACGAAGAAAACGAAAACAAGAATAATTTGAGGTTAAACACGCGCCAACAATTCATTCGTTGTAGTGTGGATGGTATGTGGAACGCGAATAGAGTTTGACAATTCGTAACAAAAAATTGCAATTCGCGACGAACAATTTTATTTATCAAATTTCTCTGATTTTAACAATTTAAATGCTAATTTTATTATCTTAACATTTGAATAAATAAAGTTTCTATCATTTTTCTGGATAGTATGCAGAATTTTGGTCTAGGAACGTTTTAAATCCAATTGTTCGTTCATTCGTCGTTCGTTGGTCGCCCTCATGTGAAAAGTGCTTTATATCTACAACCGATATACGAATCTTCTTAGATAGCCAAGTCGTATTAAAATCTCTAGACTCTGTCTCTAATAATTCACTTGTCGGTCATCTCTTACGGAGATGGCAACACAATTCAGTATTCACCTTTGCTGGGTACCGGACCATGGGACATTCCAGGAAATTGTAAAGCCGACGAACTTGCAAAAAGAGGAACTACTTTACCTCTGCTGGCTCATAATGCGAGCGTGGGTATGCCTTTGGCTACACGCAAACTAATGCTAAAGCAAGATACCATAGAGAGAAGAAACTACAGGTGGAACAACATCAACACCTGTATAGCGACAAAATTAATTAACTTAGTACCAGACGTTCTTACCAATTGATCTCCTTGAGTAGATTGTACATTAGCTACGTTATAGGTGTTCTGACTGAACACTGCTTAATAGGCAGACATGCACTTCGACTTGGAGTTCTTTCAAATGATTTTTGCAGGAGGTGCAAGGCCGAAGAGGAAGAAGAGACAGTCTCTCATCTTCTATGCAACTGTCCTGCCCTAGCACAAAGACGAAGACTTCAATGACCCCAGCGATCTAGCAAACTCCAACATCAAATGTCTCTTACGCTTCATTTGAAGCTCCCGTTGGTTAAACGAGTAAGGTTGACCAAATGATCCATGTGGTATCACAACGGACCAAACATTGGTCTAAGTGTGTTGGTTCTTAACCAACAGCCACCTTAACCTAAACTATCCATTCCTTTCAGAACAGGAAACCTTTTTTTAATCAGAAAAATAGACCATGCATTGCAATATAGGACGTCCAATAGAGAAACGTTATTTTTCATCCCTGAGAAACAAAAATTGATTGGTGAAAAAAAGGACAAATTATTTTTTTGCAGTTAGATTGAACGGGAGAAGAAAGGAGAAAAATAAATGCCAACAGATGTTGGGTATATCTGTTGTCAAATTTCGAGTGACTGGGTTGCAGTTCCTCAACCAAAATACAACTATTGTAATTTTTTATGTTTATCAACATTTCTCTAAGAATTGTTTTTCTTGTACCCCATCTTTATGCCCAATTCTAGCTCATTTGTATCTCCCCATTTTCATTCCATTTATTGATATCATCATCAAGATTTAATCATAATCACCTCAAATAGATTACCTAACCGATTTTGTTCACTCCAATATGTCTTTCATTTCTGAGCACTGAAACTTGGCAGAGTCTAAGTTTTCCCATTAATAAGGTTCTAAAATAGAGAACACATACTTGGAAAAGCCATCATATTGAATGTGACGTGACCATAAAAAGAAACAAAATATTTTGTCCAAAAAATTTATTTTGCTTATAAAATATGAATTTATTTTTCTCTTATAAGTTCTGAAATATCAGACGACCAATAATTATAAAAAAAGTATAAACAATGTACATACTTTGGTGGTAAAATTTTGTTAAATGTCAACATGGAAAAAAATATAAGCTCTTTATATAAAAATATAACAATATTTTATTTGAGTATGTTATTTTCTTGTAAAGTATTGGTGTTTCAATGTTGTTATAAAATTTTTTATTTTATTTTTGAGATGGTTTTAGATTATTGCGTTCCCCTCCGATATATTTAATTTGCTTTTTGATGAGATAACCTTTTTGATCTCCTAAAATGCTTGTTTGTTTTCATTTTGTTTGGAATAAAAAAATTAAATATTGTTATATTTTATTAAAATTCATTTCTTCATCCAAAACAAATAAAGAAATAATATACCAATAAATTAAAAAACAATTCAAAAGGCATTATTCACTTATCATGCTCTATTTATGATCTTATCTTTCAGCGGGATGAAGTATTTTTGAACTTAGTACTCGAATACATACCGGAAACCGTATATAAAGTTGCTCGCCAGTACGCTAAAACTAAACAAACGATACCAATTCATTTCATCAGGGTAAGTTTTTTTCTTTCTTGTTTTTTTTTTTTAATTCAGTAAACACATACTTATTTATTTTTGCAGCTTTATATGTATCAATTATTCAGAAGTTTGGCATACATACATTCATTGGGTATCTGTCATCGTGATATTAAACCACAAAATTTATTGTTGGATCCAGAAACGGCTGTGCTTAAACTGTGCGACTTTGGCAGTGCTAAACAATTACTGCATGGCGAACCGAATGTTTCGTACATTTGCTCTAGGTATTACCGCGCACCCGAGTTGATATTTGGCGCAATTAATTATACAACAAAAATAGGTAAATATATTTTTGTTTGGTTTAAACTTTATATCTTCACCATTGACAATACTAGGCAATACTGATGATAAGGTTCATAAGCAGTTGTATATTTTCTATCTAACTGAAATGTATGAATATATCCCAAAAGCGAAGCTAAAATCTAGGCTAGTGTATAATTTTTTTCATAGATCAACACTCAACAGAGGCTTATTTGAAAATCTTAAAACGAAATGAGTGCAGCATAAACATTTAAAAAAAAAAAGATTTCCGTAAAAAATGTATTGATGTAATTTGATTGTTTAAACAAATAGTTCGGTTTCGTCTATTTGATTTTTTTTGCACATTTTTAATGGATATGTTTACAATGTACAATGTTTACTATGTAGCCCCGTAACTAATATCACCGAATTTACATGAGTGTGCGTCCGTATACTCTCGGACAAATGTTTGACATAACAAATGATTATTGTATTTATTGTTTACAATAAAAATAAACGTCAGCCCAATGTATGAATGAATATAAACTTAATAACTGTTTATTTAAAATTTCTCTTTGTAGATGTGTGGAGTGCCGGTTGTGTACTCGCTGAGTTGCTTTTAGGACAGCCAATATTCCCTGGTGACTCTGGTGTCGATCAACTGGTCGAAGTGATCAAAGTATTGGGCACACCAACACGAGAACAAATTCATGAAATGAATCCAAATTATACGGAATTTAAATTTCCCCGCATTAAAAGTCATCCTTGGCAAAAGGTAAGTCAAACAATATTCCTTTTAATGAACAAACTTGCATTCAATTTAAATATTTTTTTTTACCGAATTGGGTTTGAGTTTAGAAGCTCTCATCTGACTATTATTATCAAGGCACTGCATGTGTGCTTTTTTTATTTAATTGTTTAAATTTTAATTTCATGTGATTTAATTAAGCATTTGCCAAAGAAGGTGCAATAAAGAGAATTCAAATTAAATAAAAAATAAAAACTTTTTACAGTCACTTCTTGAATGTAGTCTATTTCCAAATGCCTTAAATCAAAAACAACGCTGGAGAGTAAGGAAACAACATAAGGAAAAAGAAAACCACCATCAATAATTACTAATATGATTTGTTTTTTTTTTTTTGTATGTATACACTCGGGTCATTTGAAAAGGACATATCTCCCTAATTTTTCATGCGTCTTACCAATAGGTAAAATACAGAAGTCATTGTCCATCATGGACAATTTTTTTTTGTTGGCAGATGGTCGTGAGTATAAAGATTTTACCGACTAGTTGCCTATTTCAGAGAGTAGATATGTTTGAGCATATCTTATTGGTTTCGGTACGCGGCATAAAAGAGTCGTCAAGAAAAAACGTATTTCTTTATATTTTTGTTTTTACTTCGATCAGCGGCTTAGTACAACAATTCACACAAAGTATTTCTAATTCAAATAACCCGGGATGTATATTTGAGAATTATTTGATTTTTTTTAGCTTAACCAAGATGCATGCTGTAATATGATGTGCAAACATTTAAGCTTAGTTGCTCCAAATGTTCAAAATCTTTAAAAAATAATTTACTCAATATGTGGAGAGATAATTCGTTCAGTATATAAATTTCGTTAATGCTTCGTACTTCATTAGCAACAATATTGATAATTTATCAACTATGTTCAATAAAATTTTCATTTCAAGGAAGCTTGATTTTCCAATTTGAATAGTAAATAACCAACTCACGTCTTACACTTCATTTCTATATTACAAAAAAAAAAACTATTTTCGAAAATAAACACCAAACCAATTTAGAACACATACATATAAACATAACTCCAATAAATGGAAGTGATTTCCAAAGTCTGAATGGAATAGATTTCAAAACTTCTTAAGCCAATAAATTAAATTGGAAGATCGTTTCATGTGATTCAACATTTTATAAACGCTGATAATAACTAAAACGGCACATCTCTTCATTTTGTTCCTTTCACGGTACAGAATGAATGGCTTTTTTTTGTGGATAGCCGTTTGCTGTATAAATTTTTCAATCATGCTTCAAAGTTAACCCTTCAGCTAAACGCATATAGGTTTGAGAACGAGGTACCGAAGTACCGTTTATTGCGTTTTTTATCGTTTTGTGCATTTAAGAAATGTGTTTGTTGAGTTTTTTTTTAACATATGGGGTCGTTCAGTAATTAAACGGGCAAACTTTATTGGAAGGTTATTAAACATACATCCATATCCATCTGAATAGATTATTCTAATCCGTCTCTTTAAGATTTGAGGGAATAAAGTCGAGCGTATGGATCAATTCAAAGGGGTTACAAAAGAAAAAATTCCTGCAAAGTTTAATATTATAGTTTACTTAGTCCAAGTCTTCGGAAGCTTGAATGGGGAATACATGAGTATTCTTGTGATCACACTTTGAATTGAAGCGTTCAAGTGAAGAAGGGGGTAAGTGACATTTTTATAGTTTTGAGATATTGAAAGTTTTTGGATTACAACTTTTTATGAGCTGACAACTGAAACTTTCTAATGAGGAAGAACAATAAAGCACAAACCAATCGTTTAAAAAATACATATGTACTTCATTTAATAATATCGACTTTAAGCTACATATTTTTGACAATTCTGCTTAAGAAAAAATCGAAAATGTCACTTACCCCCTTCTTCATTTCAACGCTTCAATTTTAAAATTTTAGTAAAAGACGATAAAAAATCAAAATGTTGCAGATATATATGTCTCTTTTAAAATGTATAAATTTTTGCATTGAAAATTTTTTATTTTCGATTGCTCTCAATTTTCTTCTACATATGTATGTAAGAAAACAAGCCTAAAATTCTTTTTCAAAGTACAGTCGTTAATGTTATATAAAGCCCATATAATACTATTTTTTTCTCATTAAATATTGCCAAGTAAAAAAGAAAGAATGTTAAAAAAAAAATAAGCACATGGTAAAAAACAGGAAAAAAAAAGTATTGAATTATAAAAATTTCAAAAACTTCCATGTCAAATCTAAAATAATTGCTGTATTTAATTAGTTAATGTTGATGCCACACAAAAAAAAATATTTTTTTAAATGAAATATTTGTTAGTTTTTAATGCTACCTAATATAAAAAAAAAACTAATAAAAGTTGAAAAATGTAAATCGAATCATAATTTCAATATTTTTTTTTTGTTATTTCCTCATTTTTTTCTGAAATTATCATATTTTAATATTTAATTAATTTAATAATTTTAAATGGAATAAGAATTTATCGAAGTTATGAATATTTTCATTACCCTTACACATAACAACTGAACTGAAATAACAATTTTTATAAATATTGCAGTTAAAATTTTATTTTTGCAAAGATTTTTGTTATTTATTTGAAATGTTTTGACGGGGGCTAGGGCTTCAAAGCAATAATAACAAGCTGATGGAAAAAAGGGCCACTATTCGGTGTGAAAGAAATATGTATTTGTCCGTTTAGTTATTGAATGAACCACGAACTTTGAATTATTGTTAACCTTACCCCTCATTCATATTTAATCCGTATGTCAAGCCAATTCGATGAAAGTCATACAAAAAACTATATATACTATACAAAAGTATTAATTTTTGGTTTTTGTTAATTTCTTCTAGGTATTCCGCATTCGAACACCTCCAGAAGCTATAAGTCTAGTATCGGAACTACTTGAATACACACCTAGCGCCAGAATAACGCCTCTTAAGGCTTGCGCACATCCTTTCTTTAATGAGTTACGTGAAGGTCCTCAAGTCTTACCGAATGGGCGAGAATTTCCCCCATTGTTTAATTTCACTGAACATGGTAAGGACAAATTTATTTATTTTTTTCGATAAATATAAATGCTAATACTTTGTCATTCAGAACTTTCAATACAACCAAGCTTAATCCCACAATTGTTGCCACAACGACAACATGATGCTTCAAATCGGTCAGGATCTGGCACTGCAACAGCTTCTGGGTCAAATTCAAATCCATCAAGTGGCGCCGGAACGCCAGGAGCAACCACGCAATCAACAGGTGAGACAATTCTTATGTACATATTGTAAATACAAATATAGTATATTTTTTCTTCGTATATATTATTGTATATTTTTGCTTTTTTAACCAAATATAGTTATTAGTTATGCATATTTCGCTATCGCTTTAAAATAAAAGTAATGATGGTTTTTATCAAGATCTTTGTTAGTTTTAAAAAATTATGTTAATAAAGAGGGCTTTGGTTGGCCTTGCTTGCTAAATGTGACGAAAGGTTTCTAGTATTTTTGATGCAGATCTATGTAGCTTCTAGCGTATGCGTATGGTTCCAACGAAATTTAAGTTGTTTTTTCGACATAATCGGCTCTAGCGAAGTATCCGTCGGAATGGAAAATCTCCTATATAGAAAATTTATGTATAGAAGAGCGCTGTAGGAAGAATACTTGGAGAAAAATCGGAAAACTTTCTGCTCCGATGGATACCTCGCTAGGGCCCAATACTTTTTGCATTTAATTATATTTTGATATTGGCTTCTGAAAAAAACATATGATTGTCATTTTTTGGCGATAGCGGAATCTTCTTATTTAGTATTACTCTACTAAATGGAATCAGTTCTACTTTTTTCTTTTATTTTTTTGTTTGTTGTTTTCCCATTTTTTATTTTGTTTTACTTTCTATTCTTTGCAGATATGTAGTTGGCATTACGAAATTATTGCTTTATTTTAATGTATAAATCTTAAAATCTTTTTAACATTAAAACTGATTTGACGAGATAGATGCATCTCACTGTAATTTAAACTTTTTTTTATAATAAAATAATGTAGTAAACAAAAAAAACAAATAATATTTTAAACAAATTATTATTTATAAAATTTTATTGTAATAAAAACAAAAATATATTTTTTTTATAAAATGTAAACCAATTAATAGTTATGAGACCTGTTTTTATTTATAATTTGAAAGAAAATGTGAATTTAAATAAAAAAAATTCAAGGTGTTCTAAATTTGAAGAAAATGACTTGTATATTAGCTATGATTTTAATTATAATAATTATTATAATAAAATTGCTTTTATAAAAATAAAGTACCTACATATAAAGCATAACATAAATAATTTAAATTTGTATTTTCTTTCGTTGATAGGATCTCTATATAAGGTTGGTTGTTAATTTTTTGCATTTAATAAAAAAAAAAACAATGTGGAAATTTGAAAAAAAAAGAAACAAATTAACTAAAAAAGTAATTGCAACAGTAACGTCTCTTTAGAGTATAGAATGATAGTTATTCATTGGGAAAGCTGATTGATTCTTATCAATAAATAATAGCTGCTCCAAATTCTTTTTTTTTTTTATTTCCCTTTTTAAAAAATATTGGAGGAACTCAATGGTACAGCTACTTAAACAAGGGAATGAGAAGCTGGATTGTTTAAAGAAAGTCGAAAACTAATTCATATTTATCTGTGCCTTTTGATATCGTTACCTATGTATATCTAAAAATGTTTGTGTAAATATTTATGCATTTGGCGTCTTACTTATTCAAGTGCAAAACTCACTTCATTAGCCTCAGAAATGAGTTATAGAATGTTTTAAAGTAGAATGAAAAAGGGCTGTTCGATAAGTCATTGTCTTTTCATATAGGTAGCGCTCGTAACTCATGAATGTTTTTTTTACGAAATTATTTTTTTTTCCTTTTTGCGAAAGCTCAGACAATATATCTTTTGAAATAATGTAAAAACTACAATTTTTAATAGATCCATTTGATCTTCTATTGTCTATGGGTATATTAACAAATGTGTGGAAAGAAAATCATTCATGTATTTAAGCGCTATTAACAATGAGGATCCATACATTACGAAGCCCTAGGAATTGATCTGGTGGTGTTGAAAGCCTTTTTGATCATTTAAAAAACAAATTAAGCAGAAGATTCTGTTGAAATGAGGTTGTTATCAGGTAGAATAGTGTTTTTTTTTTTTAATTTTAATCTAATATACATACATAAAAGCTGGAGCTAGGACTATTAGTTTTAAAATTATCATGTAATTTGAATTACTTATGAGTCTAGGATAGTTATAATAATAATTCTGGAATATATGATCAACATTTATTTTAGGACAAAAATACAAGTACATATTTCTTACATCATCCAAGTAATAATAGCTGATTAAACATTTAAAGTACCAGTGAATTTTTTAGGGATGATTTAGTTAGATAGGAGTTAGTTTCTATTAAATAAGTTAACTTTTCCCCTTTGTTCCAAAAAAGTATAGCATTTATTGTTAGAAAATTGGTTAAAAAACAATTTTAGATAATTATTTTGTTTAAACATGGTGATTCGCATAAAGGTGTGACAAGAGACTACAGCGTGTAGGTTGAACCGATAGATGAAAAAGATCGTATTGGAGAAGGTCTGTTTCCAAAAACTATGTACTGAAATAAATTGGTTTAAAAAGTAAACTAAAGGATAGAGTTCTGTCTTTAAAAATAAACTATAGGTTAACATTGTCAGTGTCGACGTTATTTTTAAATACTTATTTTCCTTTTTTCGAAATATTGACCCGCCCATCATACTATTTTTGTCTTGTTTCAGTTCAACCTGCGAGCTCTAGCTTTGTGACAAACCTTATTTAAGTCAGTACATGACTCTGTTTTCAATGCTTTTATTTTTGAAATAACAGTAATTCTATGTAATGTGTTGGGCTTAGACAGACACGAGCATTTACCTATTTTCGCTTCTGACAAAACTTGAGCTTAAAAAGCGGTCGGTTTTTACTAGCAGATGAATCTTAAATTATGTATATATGTACAATGTAGGTATTGGGAGTTGGACAAACTTAATGAAAAAATGGAATTTTTTTTGTATAAGTACATTTTACTTGGCATTCCAAATTATTGCAATCACTTTAGATATTGCATAGTAGCAGCTTATAATTTTGTTTTATCATTCTATAGTGTTAAATTTAATTTTTTCAAATTCTTACAGGCAACCAAGCATCGAACGTTGGTGTCGCCGGTGGTTCATCAGCATCTGGTGGGGGTAATTCATCATCAGCAGCAACTAGTTCTGCTGCTATTGGCTCATCTTCATCAACACAACCCCAACCGGCCGAAGGAACTGCAAATAATAGTCAAGTCGCGACAGCTTCAGCAACATCAGGAGCAGCAGCTACGACATCACCGGGGACTGTGGGAAGTTCACAAATACAACAAACAGCGACGACAATGGGTTAGCAAGCTTCATTAGGGCTAAATTCACATGATTATAATATGATAATAGTTATTATAATGAGAATAACAGAAAATATTAATAAAATTTATATTATTATTATTACAATAAAATTATTATTATTACTATTGATAAAAGCAACTATTATATTTACTATTAAAGTACTAAAAATCAACCAACAAATCAAAAATTGAAAATAAATTTCAAAATGATTTTAAAAATTTATTTAAAAATGTGCACCATATTTTTGTTTTTCATCTTAAAAGACACAAAAATGAGAAAACAGCAAAAAAATAAATTTCGGATCAACCACCATCACTGTCTCATTAATTTCAATACAAAATAAATGCATATAAATATATAAAGTTATTTACACAAAAAACCAAAACGTATAAAAAACATTGTCCACATGCATATACAAAAGTCTCCCTTCCCAATTAGCGAAATATTATTAATAGAAGTAAAAATTTTAAATAATTAAAACAAAAATTATATACTATTTGAAAGAAAGTAACATGAATTCAATCCTTTTACTTGTATCAGTAAATGAGGGTAAAACAAAAAATAGTAACTTGCTATTGCTTCTTTTCTTAAAATAAAAAAAATAAAGTTAAATTAAAATTAGTTATTTTTTAGTAAGACAGTAGGTACGGTTATTAACAATTGAACAAAAATAAAATACTAAAATATATAATGAAATGAATAGCTACCGCCGCCGCGCCGCCGATAAGAAAGATCTTTTTTGATGATGTATAAATTAATAAAATTATAAATAAACTTTAAATTTGAGTAGATATAAAAATTAAGAAAATATCATGGATACACACATTGCGAAAAAAAATACACATACTATGTCCTGCTGTACTCTGTTACTCGGGAGACTATTGTCAGCAATATTAAAAAAAAAAAACAAAACAAAAATGTTTAAGACAAAAAAAAAACTTACCGAAAAATAAACAAAAATTATTATAGGTATACATAGTTATGTATGTATGTATATGAAATAAAAATAAATTTAATATAAAATAATGTTTTAGTGTCTTTTTAGTTAATAAGTTTTCAGAAATATATATAAATAAAATATGGCAACATAGATGTTCAAGTAAATCACCCTTTGCAAAGTATCCGTCGTAATCGGAGTTCCAAAATGATTTTCAAAAGAATATATATAAGAATATATATAAATATTAAAATTTCCTACAAATAGGATCTTATATAGTATTTTTGAGGAAAATTAGTTTGAGAATTCCGATTATTATGGAATCTATAATTGGACTGGATACATAATTTTTGTTTTCTAGAAGTGGAAATCAGGTTATGTATAATCCGTATTATGTATTTACATTTATTTATACTTCCTTTAAGTATGTTGAAAGCAAAATAAAATATACATGTTTATAAACTTCATTTTGTTACACTACGCAGGGCCAGAGGCAAATGGTATTCTTTGTATAATCTTATCTACTTATAATTTACTATTAATAAGCACGTTTTGTAGAGTTATCGAAAATTTTTAATGTGCTGCTTAACGCTTCATCACGTTTTTTTTATTTTCGAGTTGTCAATATATGTATTTCTTTATTCAGTTATAGTGTTTCATTTTAATACTTGTTTATTGTTTGTACCTATTTTATTAAAAAAAATAAATACATAAATATTATATATATATATATATGTACATTCATACATATTATATTTCTCGTTTAATTTTTAAGACCTTTTGATTAAATACAAACAGCAACAATTTAAGAAAAAACTAGGTAAATGAAAAAATTTCCCAGATTATGTTTTTTTATATACATATAAAGAAAGATAACAATTAATTAATATTATATAAAATATAAAATTCAACAAAAATAATACACAACAACAACAAAAGTAGCTTAGAAGAAAATACTGATGTTTATTATTGAAATAAATATTATTTAAATATAAATGTGAAAGATACAATTTAATAAAAAAAAAAAAAACAATTCACTGTATTTTCTGATAAAATTAAAACTAAAATATAGAAAATGATAATGTAGTAGAAAATAATTATCGGTAAATAAAATGATGAGAAAAAATAAAACACATAAATATGCCAATCTTAGTGGGCGAGGATTGTTTTTTAATTTTATCAATTTACTATGCGCAACAAAAAAATCAAGCAGATCTAAATCGTCGCCTAGGGGCCCATATTGGGCCCTATCATCGTATCCGATCGGAGAAATCTCCGATCGGAGAGAAGTTCCGATCGGAACGTTTATTTTGTTCATGGTATCCGTATCGGAATAACGAAATAGACGCATACCAACGCCTCTAGTTGACATGTGTCTAATTCATAAATTCCATTTTATTTGTTTGCGGAACTTTTTTCACAACAATTTTGCTGTCGGAGACAATCGGAACTTAAGCATCGCGTGTATTTCACACGCGTTGCTCGGATTTTGACATTTAATCGCTAGGCATCGCATGAATTCGAGACACGTTACTTCGATTTTAAAAGTTTCAACGCATATTTCAATTTATTTCGTAGGACTGTCCGATTTATCAATCGAAACAGCTACCATAATACAAAATTCGTACATTTCGTAGAAATCGGAGAAAGTTTCGTTCCGATCGGATACGATGATAGGGCCCATTATGCTACGTTTTCACCTACCATTTAATCCACATTTAAGTGTTAATCAATTTTTTGATCTTATGTTAGATTAATATAATTAGATTAATTTTTGGGAATAAAAGCTTATTTTAATCCAAGACTAAATAATTTTCTGGTTAGGGATGTCTCAGGGCCTAGCTTAAGCCCCGTACGCAGGTGAAGACAAAATTTGTCTTTGATACAACGCAGAATCGACAAAAAGTATGGAAGCTGGGGGGCTATTATGAAAAACGATAATCGTTTTTAATACGGAGTATTTGTGAAATTGCGATTACGAAAAGCGATTGCAGAAGCGCGTATTTGTAAAATTGCGATTACGAGAAACGAGAATCGTAAAAAAACGATGTACATAGGTACTCGTATTTTTATTTACGAGTGCCTTCAAGCACTCGTTCAGCTTTGGTTTGGCGGGTTACTGTCAAGTGTCAAACATTATTGTGTTATCGTTTTTTTTTTTTTTTTGGTTTGGTTTTCATTTTGATGAGGGAGAAAAAATGTAAGTTAAATAATAAATATAATGGTGAAAAACATAAAAATAAGATATTTCTAATATTTAGGCCTACAACGAATGCTAAACCGAAGCGAATGCAAATCAAATTTAAACTTAAAACTTTTCCAACATTCACATTTTGATATTTGTAAATAGGTGTGAAGTTAGTTGCGTTTAAAAAAAAATACCATTTTTCATTTTTGGCTGGCAACATTTTCTTGATTCCATTTTCATTTCTCATAATCGCTCTACGCCATGAGTTTCGTTTTTCTGGGTTTCGTTTTTTCTGCCGTTCGTTTCGTATTTCATAATAAGGGCCCTGGTCAAGCAACCAATAAAAAATATTGTTAGAAAGGTATTTTTATGTACCACAATACTTAATACAGCAGTCCGTTTGGAATCGCTGTGTAAAAAAAGTTATTCACTAGATAAGGTTGTAAAACACATTGCAATCTTAACTAGCCAACAACTTTTTTGGTACAGTAATTTTGAATGATGCATCTGAAATATTGTAGATACATATCAATTCCGATTCGATGTTTTTGTTTCGGCGAGAATGTAAATAGTTAATACAGGACTAAACCCAAGCGATGTTCTAGGCCATTTTGGATTGGCCATTTTCCTAAAAAAAAAAAAAAGTCGCGGTTATTGATCGATAATCGACAACCAGCGATCAACGATCGAAATCGCTATTGTGATTGTCTATTGCCCAATCGCTCGTTATCGACCTATTAAATGTGGTTTCGTGGTCGATACGGTAAATGAATGAATTAAATATAGACAATTTTTTTCGTCCAAAAGGCAAAAGCTCTTAAGTCGACTTAAGATGTTTCACTTTTTCGTGGACAATTAAGTCTTTATGGGCCCTAGCATCGTATCCGATCGGAGAGAAGTTCCGAACGGAACGTTTATTTTGTTCATGGTATCCGTATCGGAATAACGAAATAGACGCATACCAACGCCTCTAGTTGACATGTGTCTAATTCATAAATTCCATTTTATTTGTTTGCGGAACTTTTTTCACAACAATTTTGCTGTCGGAGACAATCGGAACTTAAGTATCGCGTGTATTTTACACGCGTTGCTCGGATTTTGACATTTAATCGCTAGGCATCGCATGAATTCGAGACACGTTACTTCGATTTTAAAAGTTTCAACGCATGTTCATTGTATATAAAACTTATAGTACTATCATCACGATGATTTTTGAGTTGTGTTGTGTGGTCGTCTGGGGGCGCACTTGTATGTACACAGAAACAGCAACCAGAAAATTAGTTAGTTGTGTGATCGCCAGGGGGACGACCTGTGGAACGTGTTCATGAGAGTACTATCTAAATTCATATACAATGCGCATGTTTCAATTTATTTCGTAGGACTGTCCGATTTATCAATCGAAACAGCTACCATGATACAAAATTCGTACATTTCGTAGAAATCGGAGAAAGTTTCCTTCCGATCGGATACGATGATAGGGCCCTATGTTTCAATGCGAACATTCGGATACGAAAATGAAACAACATTAACAACACCGTGCTATGATTGACAACAACAATAACGTTGTTGTTATTGTTTTTTCGTCGTAACGACAGTTTCGCATCGGTTTGGTTGAGCTTAAACCTTTTTTTTGTAAACTTACTCAAAAGATAAGGTATCTTAAGTCGACTTTTCATTTTTCTTTTGAGCACAGATGAGTACAGAAATGGTAGTATTTTTCACAAAAAATAATTGCCAAAAAAAAAACATTCTCGAAATTATCCAACTATCGAACCCATCCCTACCTACTCAAGACTGGAAGGTCGCGAAATTGGAGGATTAAAGAAATTTTTATAGAAGAACAATAATTTTATTTATTTATTTATTTATTTATTTATCAACTGTACAAGAAAGTTATAAACTTATATTAAGTACAGGAAGGGTATACATTTATTTATTTCACATAATTAAGAGAAAATATTTAATAGAAAAAAGATACAAAACATATTTTTTTTAAATTAGACTGTGATTTGCACAATAAACAGAAATTAAATTGTGATCAATAAGAAGTCAATTTCTCCTCTGACGCAGACCAAAGGTGTGATTAGGTAAGGGTTTGAGACCATCACACTAAAAGTGTATAAAAAAGATGAAGTTGATGCTACAAGCGCTCCTCCACACCCCAATGAGAACGAAACCGTAGTTGGTGATGCCCCTGGTGCAAAAGTTAAATTCCCTTCCATGGAGGACATTGCACTAGGCACATTATCTACTACGATTGATTCCTCTCCTAACGTCGACGACTTATCCAATATGGATACCGAAGACTGCCCTATTGGTGATCCTTTGAGTGAGGACGCGCTTTTAAACTTTTTCTCTGACTTGGAAGACTTTAATGACACAGTGGTGGAGGCTGATCTGGCTAGTTCTAGCAAAAATTCTGCAGACAGTTCAGATTAACTTCCAACACTCCAGGCTTCGGCCTCCGCTCTTCTTCGACTATCCAGCAGCGGAGAAGACATCGTCCAGATCCAAGAACTTTGGATTGTGAATTCCATTGTTCATAACGCTTGTCTCTGATACCATTCATCAGAAGATTATGAACTGAGAGGTATCTTAAGATCCCTTTTTTTCTGATCACAGATATGTTGAGTTTAATCTTAACGATGAGCCTCCCAGCATATTAGTTTTTCGAAATACCAGGACAACTAATTAGCCTAAATATAGTATAACTCTAGTAAGATTAATCAAACATGAACTGTTCAATTAAGCTAGAAATACAAGAGAAGCAACTGACTGGGATTATTATAAGATATCCCTGAAGATTCATAAGAAATAATTGATGAAATCCAAATGATCTTCATGGAGCGCCTTCTGTGGAAACACAGAAGAGACTTCTGAACCATCGAGACTAAGGAAAATCCTCTTAACAAATCCAATCATGACAAGGTGCTTGCATAATGCAGATGGCTCTTGGACAAACTCATGCGAGGAATCGCTTAATCTGCTACTAGATATGTGTTTTCCAGCTCCCAAACTGTTAGTAGCACAGATAACATCATAACAGATAGCTACTCAACTTACCCACATGGTCTGATCACTAGGGAAAAATTGCAAAGGGCACTCGGTAGTTTCGAACCTTATAAGTTTGCCCGGCCAACTTTTTTTTCCCAACATAAAGCCCACAAAAAAAAAGAAAATTAATATTAAAATATAAAATCAACAAAAGAAAGAAAAAAAATCAACTCAAAAAAAAAATTAGTGCCGCAAAATAAACAACAGCAACCGGGCAACCCACTCAAATTCAAGGAAGAAGGAGGGTATATTTTTGCCAGCGTGGAGAGTAGATGAGAATATTTTAAGAAAGAGAAGGTATATTGAGTATTTAGGAGAGTAGGAGTGAATAAGGGAGAATATAAGGAAAAGAGAATAATAAAAGAAAAGATAAATTAGAATTAAGGAAAATGTGATTTGGTTTCGTTTGTTTACATTTTTTTTGGTGGGTTTTGACAGTTTCTGTTGTTGTTTACCTGCATTTTTCTGTCGTTATTTAACCGTTACCTGGTATTTTGATTGGTTTAAAAGTATTTTTTGCTGGCAAAACTTACGGGATTTCGACAATGATAATTTTTTTAGATTGATAGATTTAGTGATCTGAGTAATTTTCATCGTTCGGTCGCTTTTTTACATTGAATAAGAAGTACAGTTTCATAATTGTGTGAGTTACAAAAACACAAATGCATTGACACAGGGTTGGAGTGAAGGTGGGCTATTTGCTGGGGCGCCGAAAGGAATATTTTGCTAATTTTTTTTTTTGGGTGGTTTATAAAAATATGTGTAGCTAGAAGTACTGGAATATATTATGGAATATAAGCCTTAAAAGAAAAAAAGATTTTTAATTGGGTAAATTTATTCGATCAAATAAATAATTGAATGAGTTTTTTTTGGTTTTATTGCTGGCAGGATTATAATATCTAAGAAAGCACACTTGAAGTAATAAAATTAAACTTAGCTCTTAAAGGAATTTGAAATGGATAAATGAAAGTATAGTTATTAGTTTTATGTATAATTTTAATGAAAAAAAAATACTAACACAGATATTTTCCTCAGTCAAATACATAATTTGAAATCATAATTTATTCCAATACATACTACATACAAACATACAAACTAAAACGTGGAGAAATAACTTTGCACTACGGGCGCTTAACGTTTCTTAGCGCCTTGCCATCACCAACAAAAACTTATCCTACCCATTGCACAAATGACATAATTAAAGTATACTTTTATTTTGAAAAATATCGCTATTTGTATCTTAAAATACCATGAAATAACAATTAAAAAGTATTCTACTACAACGTATTTACCTAAATAACATCACTTTAAGTTACTTTTTGTAGAATATGAGCGAAGACTTACTTGTGAAATTAAAACTTTTTGTTTTTTCGGTTGTACAAGTTTTTACAAGTTTTCACGCAGCACCTCATGTTGATTTATATTTTAATAATAATATACTTCGATTTTCAACTCAAATTGGTTTTTATTTCACTTTTTTATTAGTTTTGTAGTATGTTTTTCACTTTTTTTAAATCTTAAAATTTCACAACACTAACTCTCAGCAAGGCAAAATGACAGATGAGATTGGTTTTTTTTTTTTAATTTTAATGCTTCACTCACGTACACTGTATATGTGCCAAAAGCCTCTTCCTTTATTTCTTATTCAATGCTTTTAGAGTGCAAAATAATAAATTAATTTTCATTGTTCAGTTGCTTTTTTTTGCTTTTAGAGTGCAAAATAATAAATTAATTTTAAAAAATTGTGTAAAAAATTTAACTAACTTAGTGCTTTTTCGCTTATGAACGAAAAATGTTTTTGCTTTGTTTGTTTTTTTATTTGTGCTTTTGTGTATTGCAAAAATATAAATTTATATAGTGTAACCTATTCAGTGATTATTCAGTAAAGTTATTATAATATATCTAACTTACGTAGTTGCCCATTATGTGTTTTGATTTGTGATTTTCAACCACCCGCCCCTTTTATTTTATTTTTTATATCATTACGCCATCTGAAGATGTAAGTTTTTTTTTTGGGAATTTTTCTATTCATAGGGTGTTCACAACACTTTTATTTTTATAAATAAATATTTTATTGCCAGTTACCAACACACTCTACAAACTACTCACTAAGCAAATTATGTAAATATTAATATGCCACCAAACCGACCACCCAACATGACTTCAACACAGGAGATCATATATCACATAATCAGCACCAGCAACAAAGAAAGACAATTCACCCACTGTGGCTACTCCACAATCAACTCCTTAATTCATCCTCATGCTGCATCCAGTTGCAGTCTGTCACACCAAGCGGTTATAGCATGTCACGTAGTTAGTATAATGTCGTTTTCAATTGGCAATCCGGAATTGGTTTTAGATTCGGAATCCCAATTGAACAGTTTTTTTCGATTCTGAAAAATTTGAAGTTTGGTGTGACTGTATTAGTATTTCAAGCAATCAATTCACAGTTGGCACAATTTGTAAATTAAAAAATATGACATTTATCAAGTGTGATATTTAAATCTTTGAGTATGTGAGTGATTCTGTTTGTGCTTCTGATTTCAAATCCAGAAGAGAAATTCTCTTTTTTTTAGAATCAGAACTGTCACTTTTGCCCAATTGAACGCGTTCAGAATGCTTTTTTCTGCTTCCAGATTGCCAATTGAAAACGACATAAGTATTTTAAGAAATTCTATTGAATAAAATTAAATAAAAATAAAAAGAATATTTTTTTTTATATTAAATCAAACGGTCTAATATTAATTGGGGGCTCAACCGGTCGTGATTTTAACAAAGCTTGAAAAATGAGAAGTAAAGTGTTAACTTTTGCGATTGGCCAAAATAAAAAATAAGTATTAGTATACGACTGAGAAAAAAATAATTAAAACAACGGTTCTCGTGATTTTAACAAAGCTTGAAAAAAAAGTAAAGTGTTAACTTTTGTGATCAGCCAAATTATAAAATAAGTATCAGTATACGACTGAAAAAAATAATTAAAACAACGGTTCTCGTGATTTTAACAAAGCTTGAAAAAAAAGTAAAGTGTTAACTTTTGCGATCAGCCAAAATAAAAATAAGTATCAGTATACGACTGAGAAAAAATAATTAAAACAACGGTTCTCGTAAATTAAGGGAAACTTGAAATAAAAAGTAATGTGTGAACTTTTGCGATCAGCCAAAATAAAAATAAGTATCAGTATAAGACTGAGAAAAAACGATTAGGACAACAGTTCCTGAAAAAAAAACAATAATTCCTGCCAAAAGAACAACAAATTCTGTACAAAATAACAACAGTTCCTGCAACAAGAAAATAAATTAGAGTAACATTTTTTTTTATCGATATATATAGCAAATCATTTTTATTATCTAAGGTATAATAACCTATATTGTGTACCACTGTAACGTGATCTGGTGATAAAATTAACAAATTGATTTCTCAGGCAATCAGAGTGAATAACACAAATTTCGAACAAATATTAAGTGAACAACGCGATACTTACGCGCTTAAAATTGACAGATTACAGAAGTTAATTAATAATAGTGGACTTTCACCTGAAATTACTGAATACAAGACTCAGGCAATTAACTCGTCTATCCCATGTGATGAGACACTTGATATAATTAAGTCGTTAAGGGCTTTGACGGCACCCCGACAGCTTATGTTAGATGGAGAGATGCTGCTCATAACAGTATGAGACTTTATGTTATCGGTAGCAAACGATATTTCGCTGTTCTAACGATCGAAATAAGATCACTAAAGCTGCAAACCATAGAGAAATTACTTACCTAGAGAACCGACCGGTACCCCTCTTGCTTCTTAAACCCGCAAATTTTATTTGAGGAGAATAAGAGAAAACTCTCTTAATTCTCCTATCGGTGTATACATGTGAGTTGTGAAAAAAAAAACTAAATGTCAGATTGGACTACAAAAACAACTAATGGACTTTTTGTTATTTGTCAAAAATGACAGACTTGCTGAGGTTTGTATTTTCTGTATTTTGTTTTAATATTTTTACAAATTGTTATAATTAATTTATTATTCAACCAATTCATCAGGTTCATCAACAAAAAAGATATCAACAACAACAGCAACAAAAGCAAACATCTGTCTCCAATTACCAAAACAAGCAGCAGCAACAGCATATTGTTACGATAGGGACGGGCGTTCCTGCAGGAAATACACCAGATTCCTCGCCAGCTTTATCGGCTGCTGGTTCGGAGGTACCGAGTCCATTTGGCGACCGAAAATCAAATGTGATAAAGAATACAACCCAAAAGACCCAAGTAAGTTTGATTATTTTCATATTCTCGCATTTGATAATGTTTTAAATCACATACATATTTCTCTTTCTTAGCAAATAATTCCACAAAAAGTTGTCCAATTCAATCCGAAACTTGATCCTGTAACATCACTTTCAGAATATTGTGTTGTAAGGCGGTGTGCGCAACCTGAATACACTTTCTTCAAATCGAAATTCTCCAAGTTGTTGCAGTGTTATGTACTATTCAATTCAAGTGCTTACTCTACGTATCCAAATGAAAATTTGGCTAAATTCTCTTGTGGCCAAACTGGCACACTGATGAAATAAAAATACAAGACAGTCGTCGTCATTTGCCTGTGTTCCCTGACACCGATCAAGAGTTGACGGCTACTTAGCCGGCAAAGCAGAGGGTAGTATGATTAATATACAGGTTGTGCTGTATGATACATTTTCGCAGGAGGATGTTAATTTAAATCCCTTGGTTCTGCATCAAATCTGTGATGATACTCCCCCACCGGAAATTAAACGAACTGGTCTAACAACTGTTCTTATAACCCACATTACAGATTGTCTGTAGATGTTGGAGATGTTTTCTTGAAAGGTCAAGAAATCTGAGTTGCAATATGTTCAGGTTTGTATCTATATAAACTCTGTTCCAAAGAAACATTCATAATAATTACTTTTTTTTCTCTATTTAGAAACTCATAAATCAACTTATAGAGTCTAAATTCAAGAAAGACCAGGGGGGTCATTTCGTAATTTTCAAAACGATAATCGTCGACGATATCGTCCATTATTTGCTTCATGTAACTCATGCACTGTCGTGTCGTCAATCGTTTACAATTTGAGAACGCCTTGTACATATCAGAAACTCTCAAACTGTATTTGACTTGTCAAATTGAATGATAAATGTCAGTAAAATGTTTTTTTTTGTGCTGTTATGTGTTTGATGGCGATAAATCAAAATTTCAACAAAATGTAAGTTATTTTATCGTATATATAATATCGTAAAGACATACTTACATATGATTTTTAAGAGAAAAGGGATTTGATTTGTCTTTTAATTGTCGTATTCGTATTAATTGTCTTTTTTCCAATTTTCAATTTCATTTTCACTATTTAAAATAAGAAAATTTGAGCGCCGAAACATTTTCACTTTCATTTGTCAATAGATAACATAAAAAAAAAACAAATGTCAAATTACAGTGGGAACTCAATTACTCAACTACAGTCACCTACAAACTTCAAAATTAATGCAAGACGATACCTATTTAGCTATCATCCAAACGCTATCGTTTTGACGATATCGTTTAGACGATTATCGTCTTACGTGAAGCAAATAGAGGAAGCACTATCGTTCAAACGATATCGTCTGACGATAATCGAGTTACGGAATGACCCCCCTGCATAAAGTGACCCTAGCTGATATTCAAACTTCGAATATGTTTTTAATTTGTGATAAAACCACAAATCGGTGGCATCGTGGAGTATTGGCTAATCCAAATAATCAACAAGACAACAACTAAAAGAAGATGAATTTGATTCACACAGGTAATGACTAAATTCCAACTGCCACTAACATAAACAAATTAGTTAGACATTAATTTGTTTGTCCTTTTGCAAAATCGTTACCTACTAAAGAATTTCATTTTATTTTACAGGTGAGAAACCCTACGCATGTTCGATGTGTCCTAAAGCCTTTATTCAACGTGTTGTACTTAGGGAACACATACGCTCCCATCATTCTGGACTGGATTTCAAAAGGCAGACATATTACTACTCTGTATGCCCCAGTATCCTGCCAACATCAAATGAATTGATTCAGCACTTAATTTTTTAGACAAACAAATAATGTAACACGTTTATTGTTATGCATACATTGTACATATGTAAAGATGTAAGAAAAACGAGGCTTTTTTTGTAAAATATATTCCAATTTGCAAATAAAAGAAACATGACATATTTATGAATTTCATCCTTGATAAACAGGTTTTGCTATAATGGTAATGCTTATCACTGACGATTGGTAGATCTGGTCATATTTTGGAATAAAAAAAGTCTCAGAAACGAGTGAACAATGTCTGTCCATATTGTCAGAAACTTTATTCGAATTGAGATCAAGTGTTAGCGGTAAATTTAAAAATATTTTTTGTAAACACCCTAGTGTATGTGCTAGGATTCTATCTTACTGCATACATACATCTGAATTTAAATGAAAAGCAAATAAAAAAGACAACAAATTGTAACCTGGTAAGCGTAGTTTAGGAGTTCTTTTCCAAATTAAAACTTTTGAGTAAAAGATTTAAATGCTACTTGTAACAGCATTAAGTGCTGATTCCTAAACGTGACGTGAATGATACCTTTTAGGAATCAGCACTTAATGCTGTCACAAGTAGCCTTTAAATCTTTTACTCAAAAGTTTCAGTGTGGAAAAGAACCCTTAAACCATATCCCATACATTCTAAATTCACCAGATTTATGGTAAAATGCATCAGTCTTTGAACAAAAATATTCAACAAAATTTCATTTAAATTAGTTTTATTTCTCATTTTAACTAAACAAAAATATGCCTATTCAACTTACAAAGAAATTAAAAAAAAAGTGCTTGGCTGGAATTGCAATATAACCGCACAAAATATCTAAAAAAAACACAATCGATCAAACTGTTGTCTTGAGGCTTTGGCATGTTGGTATTGTCGTGCTTGCCCTGGTTGTCTAGGCGTAGCCGGATATTCAAACATACTCTATAAATGTTGTGATAACATTTAACTTAAATCACTTCGCATAGGATCGGATAAAAGCTTATCTATCCAATCTCATCCATGTGACTCCTTTACATATGGACGCATTTCAATTTCGATCGCCCAACAATGGGTTTGTGTTCGTTCTTTGAAATGCTAAATCCACGCGCCACACCTCATCAGCGAGTTCTTTGTTATGAATACATTTGCAGCTTCTATATCGCAATGCAATATCTGAAATTATTGAAACAAATTTTAACATTTTTACTATGCAGTCTCATTGTCAGAACATACCTTTTTAGTTTTATATACAATGGTACCAACTCAAAAGAAGTTCGGCGCGTACGCACTATCTACATTTAGGATGCGCTTATACTTTTTAGTTGAATTTACTTTTTTTTCAGCGAAAACAATAATAAATTTATAGAATTTGAATGCCAAAAGCCACAAAAGGTTATATTTAGACCGATATACACTGAAAGTGAGTCGAAACAGGCATTTTTATACAAAAAATCTATATTTGTTTTCAATTTTTGAATTCAACGGATTTTTTTTTTGAAAAGTGAGCCAAAACCCTTAAGGGGACTGAGCAATTAGCTCAATTTGATCTAAAGCAACAACTAATACATCCATAAATGCTTCATCCCATAAGAATTGCATTGGACCACTAACCCATTCACACCTCTATTGCCTCAAGCAGCTTGTAGGGTGGAAGAGAACGAACCCCCTGAGTGGGTTCTCTAGGTAAGTAAAGCGCCATTCATATGAGCTGCGACCTGCGTCTGCGAATTGCAAATGGTCGCAGAGTTTGACATTTCATTCATATGAGTGGTCGCAGACAGCTGCGAACCAGACAACACAAAAGCAGACAAACAACTTTTTTTGAGGTTAAGCTCATGCGAATTATTTGGTCGCAGCTCTGTGGAATGCGTCTTGGTTTTGTGGACTGCGAATTCACATTTGTTAAGTACTTTTCACATGAGAGCGACCAACGAACCACGAATGAACGAACATTCGTCCATTTTGACATTTCATTCACATGGACTTTTTTTTACTCGCCGCGACCAACCACGAAGAAAACAAAAACAAGAGTAATTTGAGGTTAAACACGCGCGAACAATTCATTCGTTGTAGTGTGGATGGTATGTGGAACGCGAATAGAGTTTGACAATTCGTAACAAAAAATTGCAATTCGCGACGAACAATTTTATTTATCAAATTTCTCTGATTTTAACAATTTAAATGCTAATTTTAGTATCTTAAAATTTAAATAAATAAGGTTTCTATCATTTTTTATGGATATTATGCAGAATTTTGGTCTAGGAACGTTTTAAATCCAATTTGTTCGTTCATTCGTCGTTCGTTGGTCGCTCTCATGTGAAAAGTGCTTTAGTTCGCAGGTCGCAGTTGTTGGTCGCATGGAATATATTGAAATGTGTTTTATTTGTAGTTTTAACTAATTATACGCATTATTTTTTATTTAAATTTGTAAATATATTCATTCATTCACTTAATCAAACAGTTAAAAAAAGAATAAGTTGATATTTGCTTTAGAAAAAGCTTTAAAAGAATTATTCGCAGACGCAGGTCGCAGCTCATATGAATGGCGCTTAATTTCTCTATGAGGGATACCGAGATGAAACAGACCATCACTCTATCACACATCTGCCTCCTACTTTATTCGTATCATCCGATCCAATCCACCCAATTCCCATTCAGCTGTCAATGAGGTCGTAGATCTTATTTCCCCTCCATTCTATGACCTGTTTGACATTTAGATCTGTCATGTCTACGACATACTTTCTGATTGTAGTAGATCGATTTTGGTTCTAATTTTGCCTAATAGAGGGCGCTGAATTAGAAACCACTCTGCAAGGGTCAGTTGACATTGTATGTAATTTTTAGCTAAGTTCGTAGGTCACTGGGCGTCCACAACAAATTATAGTTATGCAGTGCTTATGTCAAAAAAAGTACCAAAATGGGGAAATCTATTCCATTTTTCCATTTCACTGTCATCATCAGCTGTTTGTAGAGAAGTACCTATAAAAAAAAATAATAAACAATAAATAAAAATAATGGAACCGCCGAAAGCTAAACGAATCCGTACGGCCAATTGGGATTCTACCGATAAAGTAAGTATTATAAGCGAAAAAAATGTTTGAATATAATTAATATAACTTTTCAGATACTCCTCCGAAAACTTGTGGAAGACACAATTTAAAAATGAGGTGAATTGCAAGGGCATTTTTATTATTTTTTAATTTGAATTATTCAAAACAAATTATGGACATTAATCAAAATGACATTTCGTCACTATAATTTCTTTATGTAGGCTCTATTCAACCCCTAAACGCGTTTAGCTTATTATGGCACTATGTAACGTTGCATAAGTTTTATAAATAACATTTCCGCGTTTAGAGGCATTATAAGGAGTACATAACTTTATGTAGGCTCTATGTTGCGTTTTTAAATAAGACTGTTAATAAACAACAAAGCTATTCACCCCTATCACAGAGCCCCTCGTAATAAGTCCCCGAAAATTTTTCTACGCTACGAATACGAATATATTTACATACATCATAGGCCCCGAATGAAATCCAAAAAGCATTGCCACACGAACTCCGAATTTCGTAGCAAATGTTTTTAGTACGACGGGACCAATGATACTTTTTTTCGGGGTTCGTACTACGAATCTATTACGACGGGGCCTGTGATAAGGCTGATTTAGATGAAAACTATATAAATTATGAAAGTGAAAGTAGATTAAGTTAATAGTTAAGGTAGTTTTTGTATTTATAACAATATAAAAAAACATCACTAATTTAAAAAATAAAACGGATATACAGCTAGGTTCTATATTTCACTTTCACTCGAAATGAAATTGAAATCGATCGAAAATAAAATTCGGTGTTTTACAATTCGATTTTATCGATTTCAATTTCGAATTTATCGAAATTGAAACAAAGTGAAATTGTAGCGTTCCAAAAGTCGATTTTATCGTTTTCCAAGCGATTTCAAAACGATCTTGTTTATTTGATGTGAAATAGTGGAACAAAAGAGACGCGATTAAAAATATAACTGCAAAAATGATTTTTATAATGAAACTTGATAAGTTTATTGCACTTAAAGCATATTTAAAACAGGAGTAGACATAAAAATACTGCGCAGGAGGTTTACATTTTTTATTGAAGGTTTGGACGGACTGGAAGGGTTCAATAAGAAAGCTATCGCATAACAAAACCGAAGATGTATCAAGTAGAGGGGGCTCCTTTAACAAATTTGTGGAAGATGCTTTTGCTAAAATTGCAGGAAGTAAATAGAAAATAGCAGGTAGTATGAAATGAACCTACATGTACAATACCAAATGATAATTGAAAGGCTTTAAACTTTTGTTTTCAGTCTTAAAAATGATATACGCGGCATCTGCATTTTCCTAGGGATTAGATACATCTCGCAGCCTTCGTCTGTAACACTAAAACGACTAACGCAAAACTCGTTATACGATCCGTTATAAAATCTGTATTACTTATTAGTACTTTTGTATTTTTAAACGCGTGAACAATAAAAAATACTTCAATAATATCCCAAATGACTGATGCCAGCTGTTTTCAATTTCACGAAAAGTGATTTTGGAAAAAAATCGGACTTACCAGATCGCTCGAGATGCAGAACACTGAAAACGAATTCACTCGATTTGCATTTTCGAACTCGGATTTATTCCTGGAACCTAGCCGATAGAAGAAAGAAATCTAAGAATGGTGGCACTCTTTGATGTCCTCTTTCACCGCACTAATTATGGTTATAATGAACCAATGACTCGCATGCTACGTGTTTCCAATCTTATGCAAAATTCTTTCGACTTCCACTCCTCCAAACAGTCTCTTAAGAACTCTCTCTATCTCTCTCTTACCCATTAACCTCATAATCTACCCAATCATTTAGTACTTAAGCTAGTTTTTAAGCTCATTAGATTTAAGTGTTTTTTTGCTTGTATTAAGCTAATAAAGTTAAACATACTCATGGGGATAGGAGGGGGTCCCGCCCCCTCTATCTGCGTTAGTTTGTTGCTAAATAAATAAATAAATAAATTATACAATAATGTGTAGGAGGTCTTTTCGTATATATTTGTTGGAATATTTCATACACATACATTTATTAAAACAGAACAGAGAAGAAATAAAATTTTATATGTACAAACGATAGAGGGGTTTATTCAAATTAAATATTTATATAAATGCCGATACAATAATTTTAAGTGAATAATAGAAATAACGAGGCTTACATATATAAATTAAAACTGATAAAAGTGTATATTTTATTTGCTTAAAAATTTAAATTCTCTTAAAGAATGATTCAATTTTTGTTTGATTACTTGGTAGAATGGATATTCCTTTCTAAAATGAAGAGAGAGTAATTAGATGAAATAATTTGCATTTAAATGATGAATGTTACCGGAGATTTTTGTGAGGAAGTGTGTTTAACCCTATTATTTTGTGATTTTTTTTTATCTGTTGTAATCAAAATTTCATACATATTGAAACTTGCTTCCGGCGTGGGCCTGTTTTGGTTTGATTTTACTTTTGTTACCTTTCTTTTGACTTCGTGTTCGGCTAGCTCAAGGCTTTTGGACTGTGGAATGTTTGTTTTGTCTGTAAAAGTAAAGTAATATATAAATACTGTGTAAAAAAAACTTAGCCAAAAAATCATTATTATTAATTTATTTATTTCATTATATCTTTGGCAGACGAAATTTTTATTTCTCACATTATTTTATTTTCCTCTCGTTATTACTCTCGTTGATTGCCATAGCAGAAGGCCCGAAATAAAAAAACTAACTTCAATGAACAGGAAAGTATTAATATACGTTGGATTTATGCATATACATATTCAGAAAATATAATTCGTTGTCTACATTGGTTATGATAAGGTGAAACAAATTTTTAAGCACTCTTGAAATGAATTAAGTAGGCTATTTTATTGAATAGTCTTTTAGTTTTTATTAAAATATTACCTTTTTCTAAAATTCTGATAAGAAAATGAAACAGGAAAACTACCAACTTCATAAGATTAATGTTGACGCCTCTATGCTTTCATCGGAGAAACTTCATCCCTGCTGTATTTTTTTTTTTTTTTTTTATAATTAGCGCGCACTCAAGGGGATACGTACCCTTTATATGTTAGAAGAGACACACAGGATCTGAAAGGTGATGTCGGTGAACATTAGTCTTGAATATATGATTTAAAATCATGAATAAAATAAAATAAAATATAAACCAGCTTACAAGAGTTCAAATATGCGTTTCGCCCCAGTGTAATGGCTGGGCTCATCAGAAGATGACCATTACACCTTGTCTTGACGCATATTTACCCGAATAAATCGAGATTCCATATAACCCGAGCTACAAAGAGCAACTGCGAATTATACAGTAGCAACAAGTCTTCAAAGAAGATAAATTGTTGCAATTTTTATCCTGCTATGGACTTTTAATGAACAAATATTTGATAAAAATTGCAACAATTTATCTTCTTTGAAGACTTGTTGCTACTGTATAATTCGCAGTTGCTCTTTGTAGCTCGGGTTATATGGAATCTCGATTTATTCGGGTAAATATGCGTCAAGACAAGGTGTAATGGTCATCTTCTGATGAGCCCAGCCATTACACTGGGGCGAAACGCATATTTGAACACTTGTAAGCTGGTTTATATTTTATTTTATTTTATTCATGATTTTAAATCATATACATATTTAAAACAAACGGTGTTCAGGAAATAACAATTCGACTGGTAACAGTCAAATATTTGTTCATTAAAAGTCCATAGCAGGATAAAAATTGCAACAATTTATCTTCTTTGAAGACTTGTTGCTACTGTATAATTCGCAGTTGCTCTTTGTAGCTCGGGTTATATGGAATCTCGATTTATTCGGGTAAATATGCGTCAAGACAAGGTGTAATGGTCATCTTCTGATGAGCCCAGTCATTACACTGGGGCGAAACGCATATTTGAACACTTGTAAGCTGGTTTATATTTTATTTTATTTTATTCATGATTTTAAATCATATATTTAAAACAAACGGTGTTCAGGAAATAACAATTCGACTGGTAACAGTCAAATATTTGTTTATTAGTCTTGAATTTCAGTATATCACAATGAGAGGGAAAGACAGAGCGGGGAAGGGAATTCCACATTCGCGTAGTACGGCTAAAGAACGAATCCCTGTACTTGACGGTACGGCCGAAATTTGGTTCAAGATCAAACTGATGAGCATTCCCGGAAGCGCGAGTATTACGGTTGAAACGGGGAGGAATGCAACTGGCTATTTCATTAGAGCACTTACCGTAAAAGTAACGATAAAAGAGTGAGAGACAGGAAACGTTACGTGTGTCGGTGTTCGAGTGACGTAAAAGTATCGATGATGTTCCTGTCTCCGATCATTTTAAAGGCTCGTCTTTGTATACTGTCCAAGAGACTTAAGTAAGTTGCTGGAGCACCAGCCCAGAGATGGGAGTTATACTCAAGCTTTGGACGTATATAACTTTTATAGATAATAGCCAGATCAGAAGACGAAAAGAATTTCTTGGCATCTCCAAAGGAAACCTAAACATCTTGCGGCATTTTTGGCAACGTTAAGTATGTGATCCTGCGGTATAAAACTTTTGCGCAAAAAAATTAGTTTCCCATGAATTGGATTCGTTTGCCTACGCTAGACAAGAAATTTCACCTCTTAAGTGTGGAAACGTTACGATTATGACGACCTAATCATCGCGTAATGCTCGAAAAGTAGCTACCACCACTTTTTTAGTAGGCTTTAATAATTTTAACGAGTTGTTTAATTAAGTGTTCATTTAACTTAAATTATGACTCCTGAATTTGGCATGCCCTCGCTTCAGCTTGAAACCACGAAATGAGTGACTAGGTACTTTTTTTCTGTGTCTTACATTTTGATAAAGAACTAAAAACAAGGCGTATAAACGTTCAAAATGCAACGAAAACCCCATAAAAACAGTATCATAATTTTGACAAGTATTCCTAACTTTCCAATGCATACGTATTTCTTAACGTTCCCCTGACTTTAATACATATAATATATTATTGATAACTTTATAAACAGTTAATTTTGTTAATTAAATTAAGTAACACAAGAAAACGAATGACGTACTTTTGCTAAAAATGTTTCCAACTTCAGGTAAATTTCGTTTCATATCTATACTATCTTCCGATGATACAGTTTTATCTGCAATTAAAAATTCCAGCTATCACCAAAATAGAAAAAATATAAAAAATTATTGTAAACAAATTGGAAAAAACTACGTACCAATTCGTTGTACTCTGATCGTTTTAACATAGGGCAGAGTAGTATATGCGTCGCAAAGGTTTGCACTTAGCGGCGATCTTCCTCTAGATGAACGCCTCTTGAGCCCAGCTGATTTTTTACGAGCATAATTGTTTTCATCCTCATAAAATGTCGTCATATTATTTTTGTGATTTTGAGCTAGTGTGCAACGCTCTGTCCCGGAATCCAGACGACTACGTTTGATAAATTGTGATTCTAATGACTCACTCGGTCTTTTAGATGCATGAATTTCGGTATACTTCTTCATTGATGTCGAGCATGAACTTTGACAACAGCTTCTTCTACGCTCGAACCGTAGTGATGTTTTCGAAATGTCTTCTGATCGGCTCCTAAGACGCATAGGTAATATTTTCGGTGTTGATATAATCGAATTATGATCATTCATCGCATCACTTGTCTCGGAATCGTTAGTTGACAGATTATTATTTGTTTCGTTTGAAGCAGAGACATAAGCTAGTGTATGATTTTGCTCATCGCTATTAAGTATATCTGATTTATAATCTAAAATTTTGTTATGACAAGTTTTGAAACTATTTTCTTCTTGAATACTTCTTGTTTCAAATACATTTTGTTTTTGGTTTTCAGAAAAATTAAACAACTTTTCCGTACACTCTGAAACATTGCTTTTAGGTTTGGCCTTAGTTTCACTTTTTTTTGTATAATCGTTAAATGATATGAACCGTCGGTTAACTCTTCTTTCGATTTCATGATTATCCAATTTTTTTACATTAACACGAACTTTAAGGGCAGATTTTTCAGAACAATCACTTTCTAATGAGCCCTTGCTATTGGATTTATATGCACTGCTGCCCCAACGATCACTTTCAGTCCCGCTGTCGCAAATGCATGGTGTTTCACTGTAAGTTAAACGTCTTTTTCTTATGCACGATGTGGAAGTAATATTTTTATCTGAAGACTCATTCCAGAGAAAGAGATGGTTAGAAGAATTTTGGCTTAAATACACATTACCTTCTAATTCGTTTTCAGATGTATTAGTTTCAACGATTTTATACTTATTAGTTTTTACTGTTGCTAAGGGCTTTATCGTTAAGTCACTGTCAGAATATTCATTTAAAAAGTTACAAACAGCACCTTTACTATTTGATTCCGCATCAGATATATCATCTTCCAGTATTGTCATTTGTTTTGTCATTCCAATGGGTTTAATTATTTCATCTGTATCTTCTTCCTCGTAAGCAATTTGATTACCAGAAATATCTAGAGAGCTAACATCAAAATCGTCACCAACATCGATTTCTTCGTCTTCTTGTTCTGTGTTGTCATGATTATTTTGAAGACTTGCGGTTATATTGACAACTTGCGAACTTTGTTTTGCTGCAGTGAGCGATGTGCATTCGTCGCAGTAAAAGTTCTCGACCTGAACTTTCATACACCAACGATGGATTGCAACAGAACCACAAGTATAGCAAATTAGAAACTCATTACGTTTGGTTTGTGAATGCCTTCCGTTTTCAGCATTGCAACATTTAGCTGAACATGAGTTTGGTCTTTCGAGTAATTCGGCAAAAGCATTCGGTTCTAACTCCCATGCTGCATCTCTTAAAATATTTAACAGGAAGAAAAGGAATATGTTATATTTTCAAAGAATTTTAATTTGTATTTTTGAAAAAAAATTTAATGCCGAAATAATTGCCATATTTAATATTTAAACAAAAAAGATTTAAGCCCAAAGTTTTGATAACTCGCGAATTGAATTTATGGGTTCAAATTTGTATGATTCTGTGACAGGAAATCAAATAAATTGTAAAGTAAAGGCTTGCTTCACAATGTCTGATTAAAGTACCAACTAAAAAACTTGGAACTTAATCGTCAATTACCTACCTCGTTCACGTTTCACAATATTTGCCAACAATAATTAAAGTAATTTTAACCAAGTTGTTGTTGTTTGTATTTCAAACTTTTTGTTGTTATTGAGAAAAAACCTCATCCGACGATTTAATTCTTATTGTTTATTTTTGTAGCCTTAGTAATTATTTACAATTTAAAAAAAAGCTCTACGACATCTGAGCAACTTATCAAAGAACAATATCTCCCCTCCGGAAGAGTAAAACCAAAAATTATTATCACTTCTTTTAATGTTAACTATCGCTTTCAGACATATGATTTTTGTTTAAACAAATCATAACTTTTTAGAAAATTTCTAATGTTTATTTAAAGCTTATTTTAACTCTTTACAGTTAGGTTATGAAGGTTAGCTTAGGTTTATTATGGAAAAAAAATGAAATATCTGCAATACCAACTACCGTTTATCACAAAGTTAGTTGGGTGTCGACGGACGACAAACAAATTTACCACTTCGCGATCAATCCGTGCTTTAAAAGAAGTCAGCAGGACGTCTGAAACAGAACGGGAATGGCCCTGGACTACGATCTGATGTTTGCTTCGGTAAGATTACGTTCAGCTGCAGTTCGGAGATTCCAAGTAAACACCAGAATGTCAAACTTTAATACCAATAGACTAAACGTTCTGAGGTTCTGCGGATTTAAATCTTAACGGTAATCGGTTAGAAATAACAATGCAGCGGTTGGACTTCACGGTATGTACATGTGAGCAGCGCTAACAACATGCTTGGGAAACTGAGAGCTTTCCTGAGTGGAAAAGGGTAATGATTTTTAAGCTCCCAATGAAAGGGGATCTTACGCAGTGCTTAGCGTACTGCAGTAGCGAAGGCATACTCGACGCCAATCAAGCAGGCAATCTTTGACAAAATCGAAAATTGGTTCATTTACTGATGAAACCTTAATATCCAGGATTACCGCTACAGAAGAAAGATTTTTATTTGTCATACAACTTTTTTCTGTTTGAACAACGTTTTCCCGCTATTTGTTAAAAACATATTTAGTAAGCACTTTAAAGTTCTTTTTTTTTTTTTTTTTTAATGTTTATTTATTCAGTATATATACATGATACATTACTTCTAAGATACTTAAAGCATAGAGATGAGAATAATATAAATTCTTAGCAACTATAAATTTAACAAGATGGAGAAATAATTAGGAGAAATGTGATTTGTTATGAGAAAGCTTTTATAAAAAAAAATTCATTGGACTTATCATAAAAACTTAAAACTAACATAAAACAAAAATTTATACAAATTATTTTGCAATATTTTTTAACATTAGATTTTCATTAAGTAAGCATTTGCTTATAAGATTCTTATGCATTATGAAACATCTTTTGCTGTAGGAATATTTGCAATTTCATGCAGTCCAATTGTTGAGAAATGCCAAGGAAGGTTTAAAATAGTTTTAAGGATTTTGTTTTGACAAATTTAAATTTTATTGTAATGACAATAAGCACAAGTATACCAACTTGGTGAACCATAAAGCATAGCAGGGAGAAAAACAACTTTGTAAATAAGTAATTTATTTTCGAGGCTTAATTGAGAGTTTTTATTTAAAAGCGGATACAAAAATTTGATTAAAAATTGAGCTTTCTTAATGCTTTCTGAAACTTGGTTAGAAAAAGTCAAGGATATATCCAGAGTTACGCCCAAATATTTAATAGTTTTTTCCCATTGAACTGGAGAATTGCACACTACAAGATTTGTTTGTGGTAGATTACTTTGCTTTCGTTTCTTTGTAAAGAAACAAGCTTGAGTCTTTGCAAGGTTTATTTTAATTTTCCAGCTATAAAAGTATAGCTCAATGGTTCTTAATGCATTTTGGAGGTTAGACAGAATTTGTTGGCAGTTTTCTGATATACTATAGATGCATGTGTCGTCTGCGAAAAATGATCTTTTACAAAAGCTGAAAATAGGAAAGTCAGATACGTAGATATTATATAGCAGCGGAGAAAGGATCGATCCTTGAGGAACGCCGGCCTTTATGGAATACAATGGAGATTTGCTTAACGAAATTTCAACAAAAAACTTACTTTCATGTAAAAAACTTTTGATTATTTTAACTAGATAAATGGGAAGACCATTTACTAGGAGTTTATGGACGATTTCGTCATGTCAGACGCAATCAAAAGCCTTTTCAATGTCAAAGGAGGCGACTCCAATGGATTTTTTGTTTTCAAGCGCTTTTTTAATATCTTTGGTTGATCGCATAACCTGATGTGTTGAAGAAAATTCTTTTCTAAAGCCAAATTGCTCTTCTGGAAGAATATTTTTGGTTAAAACGATTTCTGTCATATCTAGACAGATAATTTTTTCGAACAGCTTCCCTAAGCAGCTAAGCAAACTTATAGGGCGGTAAGAAGATATTTCAGTGAGTGGCTTGTTAGGTTTTGGAATGGGCACAATCCTTGCAACTTTCCATCTTTTGAAAAATAACCGAGTAATCAACAGTTATTGAAAAGATAACTTAAAAACAAGAAACAATTTTTAGGGAGATTTTTTAATATTTGGTTAGATATCTTATAATAACCCGGAGCTTTCTTTGTTTTGAGATATGTTTTAATAATATTTTTAACCATGTTAGATGAAATGTTAGGTATGTTATGAGGATCTATAATAAGCTGATCTATCTCAGTGATACTTTTATTTACTATTTTAGTAGTAACGCTACTGTTAAAGGGATGTGTGATAATGTGGTTGTTTTTGAAAAATTTACCTAACTCGGTTGCTTTCTCCAGATTAGTGTTGATTTTATTGCCATTTACTTATAAATGGGGTATTTTCGCATTTTGTGAAAGTTTCCAATTTAGCTTGTCATGTTTCTTTATCTGGGATAAAGTCTTGTTAAAATGCTTGTTTCTAATAATTTTAAGTTTTTTAAGTACAATTGGGATTGATGCGATTGGTGCTTTTGTTTCGGTTTCTATTTCGTTCTCGCAAACGAGATTGAATTTCAAGGTATTCCAATCTTTTATTGCAGTTGGCATCGGTGGCTGAGTGACTCTCACCACTGTTTACGCATTTAAGAGTTTCTTTATTGGGACAAGCAATTGAGTTATGTGCCTCTGAGCAAAGAGAGCAGAGCCATGGCCAAACATTCACTTGTGGCATTGAGGGACGAAGTGAGGACTTTTCCTTTAAAAATCCCAATAAACACTCACATAAAAGACTCATTAAGATTGACACTTTTATTTTTTAAGTATATAAGATAGTTACATTGGTCTTTAAATTTAGGATTTTTGACGTTCATAGCATTAACTTTAAGCACATCTAGTTTTAAATTTTGCACGAGTTCATTTTGAAGATCATCTTCTTTAACTTTTACAAGCCATAAAGTACAACTTTAAATGGTTTTTTCTCTTTAGTATTATGAGTAAAGAACGGTATTTTTGATTCTTCAAGGGACTTTGAGATTTTTTTGATATTGCACTCGTTGTAAAAGTTGACACGACAACCTAACGAAGTATTTTTACACTCAAAATTTGTGATGTTGTTATTTTTAACAAAATTTGCTACAAATTCACTGTTTTTTCCAATTAGAAGGATTGGAGGAAATTCGATTTGGTTTGATTTTAATTTATGTACAATCTCAGAATCGTCATCCATATCAGAAAGATCTGGGGGGTCATTCCGTAACTCGATTATCGTCAGACGATATCGTTTGAACGATAGTGCTTCCTCTATTTACTTCACGTAAGACGATAATCGTCTAAACGATATCGTCAAAACGATAGCGTTTGGACGATAGCAAAATAGGTATCGTCTTGCATTAATTTTGAAGTTTGTAGGTGACTGTAGTTGAGTAATTGAGTTCCCACTGTAATTTGACATTTGTTTTTTTTTTTATGTTATCTATTGACAAATGAAAGTGAAAATGTTTTGGCGATCAAATTTTCTTATTTTAAATAGTGAAAATGAAATTGAAAATTGGAAAAAAAGACAATTAATACGAATACGACGACAATTAAGAGACAAATCAAATCCCTTTTCTCTTCCAAATCATATGTAAGTATGTCTTTACGATATTACATCTACGATAAAATAACTTACATTTTGTTGAAATTTTGATTTACCGCCATCAAACACATAACAGCACAAAAAAAAAAACATTTTACTGACATTTATCATTCAATTTGACAAGTCAAATACAGTTTGAGAGTTTCTGATATGTACAAGGCGTTCTCAAATTGTAAACGATTGACGACACGACAGTGCATGAGTTACATGAAGCAAATAATGGACGATATCGTCGACGATTATCGTTTTGACGATTATCGTTTTGAAAATTACGGAATGACCCCCCTGATAAATCATTATAACGATTTGATATGATTGCGGTTGCCATATTTGGAGAGTTCGTTTTTGGATATTTTAAATGGGCAGAGATACAGTTATCATCTGATGATGAGCCTCTTTCTTGTTTTACTTTTTATTTTTAAATCGGGTGGAATTTTTTTTTTGTTTTACAGTTAATTTAGTTGAAAAAAAAAGAGAGCACTTTTCGTAAGACTACGTCTATCGCTGTCGACGTTTCGAACTAAACTGATTAAAGTTCTTCTTCCCGAATTTTGTGTTCATAAAAGCAGATAGTGAACCAACAATTTAACCTAGCTTGCATATTTTTAGACAAATATCAAAAAAACAGTTTTTACAGAATTTTCTACTCCATTTTTTATAATACTAGGCATGAATAATGCAAAACACAACTGGGGAAGAGTTGGAGAGGGCAGGAACCGTACGCGATGGCGAGTAGAAGTAGTGTAGGTTCTTGAAGGGAAAATTCAAGGACATAATTAATTCCGCGGACCTAAGCAACTAAGTAAATTAAGACTTTTAGTTTTATTTTGTTAAAAGGCATGCCCATAGTTATAGTAATATTCACTTTCACTAGGTAAAAACAACTACTTCAGACAAGAAATAAAATTAAACCCAGAATTGCCACTTTGCAACCTACGTAAGAACGAAGATGTCTTACATTTTTCTTTCGGTAAAAAAATTTGTCAGAATTTTAAATGGAGATACCTCTTATGCGCTATGTAAATAAATAATATTAAATTATATTAAATTAAATAATTTATATTTTCTAGACTAGATTTAGAATTTTTGCTTTTTTTACAGTAATTTAATTTATTCAATGCATCGCCCTCAATATAGTGCAATGCACCTCTGCCTTTATGAATTTGTGATCACTTCAATGATTACGACACAAATAATCATAAATTGTTTTACTTGCTATGGTACTCATGCACTTCAGAGGCAGTGGTGTTTGCCCTTGTTCTTGGATTTTGTGTATCGATCGTCCGTAAATGGGTCATATAATATACCTTAAATACTTTGTTTTTATTTTAAAAATTAATTTGTTAGTAAAAAAAAAACTGTTATTTTTTGGTAATAATGAATTTAAGTTTTTTTCGTTATTTGAAAGATAAAATCTTGAGCTGTGTGTAGTAAACGCTACTTCAGTGGAACGCCGCCGCAGTGTTTATTTTTATTTTTGTGGTCCACTCACGAATGTGAGACAAACGTTAATTTCATACCTACCTGTTGTGAATCATTGAATTGATTAATGTGTTTTATACTTTCAGAATTATGAGGAGAAGCAATTTTATGGTTAGAATTCTAGTGTGTTATGGGTAAAAGGGCGCATGAACCAATAAAGTTCTAAGATACTGTGGGATATAGTGTGCGGAGTTAAATTGTAAACACTTTTGTTTAAATTTTAATATTATTTATTTAACTTAAACCTAACAAATTCGAAGAGCAGCTTGAGTATCTTGTTTGTGAGCAGTTAGCGTTTGAGTTCTTTTGTCTTTTAGAGAAACTCAGTTTCTCTTAAGTCAGTGGCGTAGATCTTAGTTGCGGGTTCTAGGAACACTACATCACCTCCTTCCAGCCGAGGCCATAAACGTTACATAACAAAAATTATTTGTTTAGGTTTAAAAACTTTACAAGTTCTTTGGTTCTCACGATTTTGTCAGATGAATCTTTCACATAAGCAGACTTTAGACGATCTAATGAAATGAAAACATTTTTTCCTTTGATTTTGACTATGTAAAATTTTCTAAGCTTTTTTATTACCTTAAAAGGTCCTTGATAAGAATTTTTCAAACCTTATTATTATTACTATTATTATTATTATTATTATTATTATTATTATTATTAAGGTGGTGAACGTACGAAAACTTTGTTTCAGTTTTCGAGCGATTTTGGAATATCGGGCGTATTGAGTTCATGTTAGTGCGAAGCTTAGCTACAAATGCCGGTAAATTTTAATTTTCGCATTTTCTGTGCTTGAGGAAGTGAAAAAATCTGAAGGAAAACGCAAAGGTTGGCCGTACACCATCTCTGCCGGAGAACAGTCGATGTTTCTTCAATGGATAGTCCAATGGATAGTGTTTTCACGACATCTGCTGCTTTTAAAACACGATGAAACCTTTCCACTAATTCATTGGCCTGACGATGGTGTCCGTGGTTTAATTCTGTGTGAGCCTAGTAGTTTTGTCAGTTCTGAAAATAACTTCGATTCGAACTGAGTTCCCGATCCAGTAGTTATTCTAGCAGGGACAACAAATCGACAAATAAATTCGGACAGAAAAGTATTTGCAACCCGGCAAATATGTCTTTCAATGGGTAGGCTTCCTCAAAATGTAGCTGTAACCGTTTGAAACATCAAGAGCTCTCACCAAATCCATGTGAATATATTCGAAGCGGTTGCTCCCAAAGCTGATCTAGTATGTATGTTGACCTTTGAACGAGGGAGCGAAAGAACCATATCCTTGATGTCTGAATTTATTCTTGGCCAGAAATATCTTTAAATTAAAAGCTTTCTGGATCCTCGAATGCCTGGATATGAAAGAGAGTAAATACTAAAGAATTCTGACTTTCTAAGACATTTCGGTAGAAATGGTCTTTTCACCTCAGTTAATGTTTCACACTAGGCTGAATAAATGTCGGAAAGATAATTTGTATAATTTTGAAAGAAGAACTAGATTTTCGTGCTAACAAAAACGTTAACTCTTCATCTTCCGCTTGAGTGCTTATGATATTTTCCGGTAAAAATGCGACCGAAGTTTAATTATTTTTTGAGATAGCGATTTGTTCTGGGCCTTGATAAAAAATCTGCCACCAGATTATCTTTTCCTTTCGCTTTTGTCTTGTCTGTCTTGGACTTCAGACAGCTTTAGTGAATAAAGCCGTCGTCGTCAGAGGTTTATTATGACCGGTTCCATTCGTTTTCCAGAAACTGTTTTACAGATCCTATTGCTAGATCAGATGCATCTACTGTAAGTCTTGTTGGTGAAGAGTTGTTTCAGAAAGTGCTGTTTTAATTTTTTGAAAAGCATAAGTAGTTTTGCAGGCTTTGGAATGAAATTTACCATACCTACAAAGCGTTGAGTTTGTTTCAGTGAAGTTGGATGCGTAAAGTTCAAAATTGCTTTAACGAGATCTTCAGAAGGTAAAATACCCGAATCTGCAATTTAATACTTAAGAATACAAGCTCTGGCTTTCCAAAATCACATTTAACTAATTTTAGCCGAAAGAAACTAAACGCTAAAAAAGTGTTTGAAGATGCTTCAAATGTTCTTCTTGGTTTTTGCTTGCGATTAATGTCATCGATATAACGTAGCAAAAATCTAAGACTTTCAAAACCTTTTTTGTAAACGTCTTTTTCTGTAACCGATATTTGATTGTAAGCACGCACTAAATAGAATTTCGAAAAAAATTTACATTCTCGTAAGTTTTGTTTCCGGGATATCTATCCGGAATGGTTATAGAATTAAGTGCGCGATAGTCACCACAAGGACGGCAATCGTCAGGATCCTTTTTTGCTACCATATGAAGTGCTGAACATGTGGGTGATGACGAAACTTGCAGATACCAAGTTGTTGCATGTATGCGAATTCAGATTTTGCTAATTTAAAGCGTTTATTATCCAAACGTCTTGGATGTGAAACTGGTAACTGGTGTCCATTAGTCACAATGTGATGGACGACGTTATGCTTAACTGAGAGCGTACATTTTGGAGTACATGTCAGAGTTGGGAACTTTTTTAGTAAGTTGCCGTATTCATCGTCGACAATTGAGAAATGCTTGCAAGCGCAAATAAACTTGTTAAAGGATCAATCAAAGCGTGACGTTTTATATCAACTAATAAATTAAATTCACAAAGAAAATCGGCCCCAATAGTTGGTTTGGATACAGCGGCGAGAGTGAAAGGAAACGGAAATTCACGTCGTAAACCTCAGTCTAAATTTAAAAGCTCTGTTCCATATGTTGTTATGGTAGATCCCTTTGCAGCAGTAAGAAAACGACCTCAAGTAACTAAAAGATGTTTCTGAAAAATTGTATGCGGAATCACTGATATTTTATTGACATTTATCATTCAAATAATTTATTTACACCTTATTTTGACTTCATTTGAGTGGATACACATTTGTTTAAATTTAATTTTACATAAAACACTACATTTAACGCAAAACGATATAAACAAACACGTAACTAACCTGAATGCATTTCAGAGCGTATGCACTCCATCATCAGCAATCGCGACTAATTTTGAAATTAGTTTAAAATAAAGAAACCTTCTTCCGCGAGTTTGGCATCGCTACGTTAATGATGTGTTTTCCGTAGTGCATAAAGATGAAATAGGAAAAACGTTGGAAATTTTAAATAACCAATTTAAAACAATAAAATTCACTTATGAAGTTGAAGTGGAAAGAAAAATCGCGTTTCTCGATTTACAAGTGCAATATAAAAATGATAAAGTTGAATTTGGTGTATTTCACAAACCAACAAGCACTATGAGAACTATTACTAGTGATTCTTTTTGCCCAATACAACATAAGTTAGCCGCGTATCACTCAATGGTTCATAGATTATGCCGTTTACCCCTTTCAATCTCCAATTTCAAAAAAGAATACGAGTATATAAAAACAACTGCGTGTGTAAATGGTTTCAGTGAACAAATTATTGATAAATTAATCTATAAAAATACGCGAAAAGTGAAAAACTTCAACATGACAACCTTTTTTTCACAAGTATATCAAAATAAAAATAAAAATAAAAAAGTAGCATTGCCCTTTGAACCTTCCATAACAAATAAATTAAAACAAGTGTTTAATAACCATGAAATGGATGTGGTTTATAAAAATGACAAAAAGTTAGTAAATTTACTTGGTTCTACAAAAGACAAAACAACAACATTGAGTAAGTCAGGGATTTACATGATTGAATGTGGTGATTGCAAACGTAAATATTATGGCCAAACAAAACCAAGCATTGAGACAAGATTCAAAGAACATATGAATTGTGTCCGTCTCAATCAGCCACAAAAATCTGCGATTGCGTCACATATTTTAAATGAGGATTAACATTACATTGAAAATTTAACCCTACTCAAACAAGTAAATGACCACAGACGATTGGATGCATTTGAATCGTTTTACATACAAAAAGATAAAAATGCACTAAATTTAGACAACGGCAATATTGAGTCTTGTCTACTTAATCTAATGTGCCAAAAACAAAATTAAAAGAGAAAAGTACCGATGTCAATGTTGTTGCTGCTCAACTAAGCTTAGTCGCGATTGCTGATGATGGAGTGCATACGCTCTGAAATGCATTCAGGTTAGTTACGTGTTTGTTTATATCGTTTTGCGTTAAATGTAGTGTTTTATGTAAAATTAAATTTAAACAAATGTGTATCCACTCAAATGAAGTCAAAATAAGGTGTAAATAAATTATTTAAATACAATTTATTGGACTTCATGCCGTTCAACGTCGAACCGTTATTTATCATTCAGTTTGACAATTTAAATACAGTTTGAGAGTTTCTGAAATGTACAAGGCGTGAATAAATGTACAGTGGATGAGTTACATGAAACAAATAATGGACGATATCGTCGACGATTATCGTTTTGACGATTATCATTTTGAAAATTACGGAATGACCCCCCTGTTCTAAACATCGTTGTTAAGAAAGCTTGTGTCGCTTTATAAACATATCTTCTAAATTTCCGTATTGGTTTATTTCGGGAGGATGATTCAACGCCGCCGGGGCTTTTTCCAAAAACGTGGGAAGCTTTATCGATGTATTGTTTAAAATTTATTTAAAAAAAGAATTTTAAATTGCTTTGAACTCATGAAAATTAATTAAGTTTAGAATTTTCAAACTGTATCAAATAAATTAAATTAGGCAAATTAAATTTTAATTTTTGTGTTACATACACAATAGTTTAAAAAAAAATTATAGATTGAACTTAATTTTGCATTTAGTTTTAATAATAGAAACATCAATTTGTTTAAATTTTATTTAGATAAAGATAAAGCGTTTCTTTTGTCTTTTAGAGAAACTCGGTTTCTCTTAAGTCAGTGGCGTGGATCTATTAGTTGCGTTTTTTAGGAACACTACAATACAAAGCAAAAAAGGCACATAGGCAATTCATTTTTGACCTTTTTACTTAGCAAAAAGGCTGATGCGAATTTTTTGCTTAGGAAAAGAGCAGAAAATGGATTTGTCTATTTTGACTAGTGATTTTCAGCCTTTTACAGTTCGAAATATAATTTAAAATATAAAACACTAATATTGGCAAGATGGTGCATGTCGTCAGCATTATTGAAACACGAGAAGAATAGAATACGAAAAGAACGGCTGGTATCTTTTTTTAAATTTTATTTTCAGGCTTTTTTGGTCGCACTTCTTTATATGCAAATAAAAACATTTGTTTCATACTTTTTCCCTACGTTTCGTTGGATTTTCCAAACTTTCTCAGGGGTTGTTTATTAAATATGACTGGTATCTTTATGAATCATTATGTTGTGGGAAAGAAGATTATTCTAGGAGAGGAGATGAGGCAACATGTAGTGGGATCACTACAACAGGCCCAAAGGCGTGACCTTTTCGGAAGCGGAAGCACCAAACCCAAACCTTAAGATTAATAGTCAAAATCATATTAATTTAATACAATTTAATCATAATAAGACATTTTTAAAAAATGTATTAATTTAAATAATAAAATCAAAAATTAAGTTATAATAAAATAAATAATTGAAAATTAGAGTGTTTTGTACATTTAAATGCTTAGTTTTTTAATCAAAATTATGTTACATTTAGTCATAATTTATTTTTGTTTATGTCTAGAAATGGCTTTGGCCTCCCACCATCTAATATTTTTTTTTTTTCAAACCCTCTTGAAGAAAATGTTTTTTCAAGAAGACTTTCAATTTGCAATTATTGTATTAATTTTATTATAATTAAACAAAACAATCTAAAGAATAACTTTAAATAATGTGGCCCAATTTAAATATGTAAACAAAACACTAAGAACATTCTGAACAGGAACAAGTCTGATTGATACACATACAGATACACTCACTGCACGGAAATAAATTTGTCTACCCCTTTTGAAGTTGCAGTTAGTAACAACTAATTTCTTCTGTCTGGTCTTTAATTTTTTCTTAACCGATTTCGGGAATGAATTAACTCAATTCAAACTTTAGTGAAACGATAGAATATGAAACGATTTAAGTTTGACTGAGTTCAGATGTGAGTGATGAAAAGGGATGTAATCGAATGCCTAGCGGGTATGCATTCTAGATATTTCTTAAGCGCTTTCGTTTCATCGTTTGTGTATGTATTATTCTGTTATTATTTTGATGGAATGGAGTGATGTGCATTCTCAATTGCCTTCGAATATAAGAGAAGCTTATTGCTTTTGTAGTTGTGGCGTTGTTTTCTTTAGCATGTAAACTTCAAAGAAGAGATACTATTAGTAATATACATTATAAAGTAAATAGATGTAGGGATGAATTATAATTTCAAATTAACAATTAGCTTTGCGAGTTTTTTTTCATGTTGCGCAGACCTGTGTGGTGGCGCTGCTGTCAGCTCGATTCGAAACTTAAAATGAATACTGATTTATATTTTATCACAATAGGTATTTTCCACTTAACGCTTAATTAATTTGTTTCACGGAAACAATTATAACGAACGTACGTACCTAGATAATATCAATAGCAATAAAATATTTATTTATAAATATAAAAGAAAAGAGTGTTGAACACCCTATTGAAGAAGGGCACTTGTTGCCAAATTCCCGAAAGTTTTGCCAACAAAAAATATTTTTCCACCAATCAAAATAACGAAAACCAAAGCAACGTTGTCAATTTTCTCCATCTCTTTGTGTACTAAGTACCTGCAATATAACGACAGAAAAATGTAAACAAAACCAACAATAACTACCAAAAAAGATGTAAACAGACGAAACCAAAACAGATTTTCCTTTATTCCCATTTATCTTTTCTTTCATTATTCTCATTTCCTTATATTCTCCCTTATTCACTCCTACTCTCCTAAATACTCAATATACCTTCTCTTTCATAAAATATCCTCATCTACTCTCCACGCTGGCAAAAAAAAATGTCTACAAAATATCCCCTCCTTGAATTTGAGTAAGGGTTGCAGGCATACTTTACATGTCGCCCCATTCGACTTCCACCATGATAGTACTATAGTTTATGTACATAGCAATTAGGTATTCGCTTTGAAAATTATATTTTTTTGAAAATGCTTAACGGAAGCACTCATTCCACTCAATATAATTACTTTCGATTCGCCCCTGCACTACACTATATATCAATCAATAAAACCTGGACGATACTAGAAACGATTGTCACCAACAGCGGAGAAGCAAAAACGACACACGAAAAAGGTGAAGCATTTGCTCAATATTTTGTACGAAATACCCCTCATCAATCAGCCCATCCAGCATTTTTTAGAGAAGTTCAGCAATCAATCCTCTAAACTGTGGCACCTTATTGCAGATATAATTAGCAAAAGCAAGCCAAAAAAAGGCATCTGGACCGGACGGGATATCTGATTTCATCATCAAGAGGCTTCCACAGACAATTATGATACTCTTAACCAATATCCTGAACAATTGCGTTAACATCCCGCATAAATGGAAAACTGCAAAAACGGTTTTGATTCGTTCTAAAAAAAAGTCGCCAGAAACATAGGTTCCAACTACATGCCGATATCCCTCTACAGCAACTTGAGTGAATTCTTGGAAGAGCTGATACTTAGAGAACTCAAGAAGTTCTTGAGCGATAATCTCACGATTCCTGATATGCAGTTCGGGCTTCGGGAAAAGCATTCCACATTACATCCGCTTCTGAAGTTTCAACATGACAGGACCATAGTCCTTAACAACTATAACTATAATTAGCGAGCACTAAAGGGGATTTTATGTCAGAAACACAGTGCGAGCTTTAGGTAAGTAGGAGGGGATTTGAAAGGAGATGTCGGTGAAAGTTAGTCTTGAATTTCAGTATGTATATCACAATGAGAGGGAAATACAGAGCGTGGAAGGGTATTCCACAATCACGTAGTACGGCTAAAAAACGAATCCCTGTACTTGACAGTACGACCGAAATTGGGTTCAAGAGTACACTGACAAGCATTCCTGGAAGCGCGAGTATTTCGGTTGAAACGTTTAAGGGGAAGTACGCAACTGGGTATTTTATTATAGCGCTTACCGTAAAGGTAACGAAAAGAGATTGAGAGACAGGAAACGTTACGTCGGTGTTCACTTGACGTAAAAGTATCAATGATGTTCCTGTTTCCGATCATTTTGAAGGCTCGTCTTCGTATATTGTCCAAGAGGTTCAAGTAAGTGGCTGGAGCACCAGCCCAGAGATGGCAGTTATACTCAAGCCTTGGATGTATATAAATTTTATAGCTAATAGCCAGATCAGAAGATGAAAAGAATTTATGGCATCTTCAAAGGAAACCGAAACATCTTGCGGCATTTTTGGCGACGCGACGTTAAGTATGTGATCATTCCACAAAAGATGGTTTGTGATACAATATACCTAAAATCGCAAGCTGATTAGTTTCTTTGATGCAAATGCCACTCATAGATAATGGCAGGGGGGGGGGTTGTCTCGCTTTAACGACAGAAGGCAGCATTGAGTTTTCGAAGCATTAAATTCTACGCGGTTTCTTAATCCCCATTGTACAATGCTGTCTAAGTCAGAATTTAATGTACTCATCATATTTAGCCCTTTCAGTTCCACGTCCGAAGAGCATGTATGTGAATCTGGAAACGAATATGAAACGCTTAGGGTATTATCGTCAGCGAAACAATTTAATGGATTAGTAGTTGCAGACAGAAATCCTTAATGAAAATGAGAAAAAGGGTCGGAGACAATACGGAACCCTGTGGCACACCAGCATTTATATCGTGGGTTTCATACTTGAATCCGTCTAATACTACTTGTATAGAGCGATTCGAAAGAAAGTTACTAATCCAACGAAGAAATGTTTCATCGATACCAAAAGCTGGCATTTTCGATAAAACAGCAGGATGCCAAACTTTATCAAATGCTTTAGAAATATCAATTGCAATTATCTTACTTTCTTCAAAACAATGTAAAGATTTGTTCCACTGTTCGGTGAGATAAACCATCAAATCACCAGTGAACCTATTGTTGCGAAAGCCGTATTGCCGGTCATTAAGAAGCTCTCGATCGAGAGATTTCTTGAAAAATTTGATAGTGTCTGGATAGTAGCTTTAGTCACAAACATCAACTACTAGGCTTTCCAGTAGCACTAATCAAAATGATTTTCTTTTTTCTTCCAGGAACTTCTTCGTGCTGTACTACCAAAATAGAAAGCACAAGAGCTGGTGTTGCCCAAGGATCTAAGCTTGGATCATTCTTGTACAATATTATGATATCTGACCAGCCAACCGAATGTGATAACCTTCTTTTCACTGAAGTCTATTTAACATCATCAGTAGTGATAGCTGTCCAAAAAGTGAAAGCACAAGCTATTCGAGATTTAAAAAAAATGGAGTATTCGGATAAAGTCATCCAAATCGGAACTTGTCTGGTTTAGAAGACCTGGAGGCAGACGTGATCGCTCAGCTGGAATCTGCATAAGTATCAGTTTAACACTAACAAATGGAACTGTAATACTTGCCAAACGCAGTGCCAAATACCAAGGCATCAACGATATGCTGAAATTCAACGAATACTCAAGTTCCTTAAAAAAGAGGACTTTGCCTTCCCCCGCTTGTATCCTCTGATGAAGAAGAAAGCTGGACTAAGTCAAGAGACAAAAGTTTTAATCTATAAGCAACTGATGACAGCGACGACTGGAACTTCTCACGTCCAGTCGACTTACAACATTGTGAAACAGGGTAGACAAGAACGATATAGAAGCGAAATTATTGTGAGATGAGAGCGAGACGAGAAGTAAAGAATTGAATTAAAGGATGGACTTTTAGCCATCATTAAAATTAATCAATAATAAATAACTATTTAACATTTCTGAATAAAGGACCCGAAACTAAGTCAGTTATTCTTTTTTGACGATTGATTCATCATAGGTCAAAATGCTACATTCTTGCAACAAGAACTTGATGTATGGGTGCATGTTCCGGAGGGAAATGGATATAATATTAGCGCAAAAAAGGCCGAACAGCTATGATTCACAGTTTTTTGATCCACACATGCCTATTCCAAACGTTTATTTATAGTGCGGAACCCTACCATCTTCTTGATAATAAAAATTCAAAGCTCAAAACACAATAACACACTACATTTCAACTTTATCGCATAAGAAAAGGAGTAACAAAAGCTCCTGGATCAAACAAATACAAAGGAATCTGCACATGGTTGGTCTCAGGGATGAAATAATCTAAAGCAGGAGAACTGCCGAAGTTATCTAAGGAAACACGTTACCCCAAGGAGCAACAGTGAAGTGTAGTTGTAGAGTTGTATAATAGGATTCCAGATCACTACAATCGTCGATAAAATTCAGTTTTGCATAAAAATAATAATTGATTTTGGGTTCTTAGTTTCTCAATATTAAAATTTTTAATTAGCTATGATGTTTTCCAATAAAAATTATAAAAATGTATAAGAGAAGAATAATTAAATTGACTGAACAGAACGAGAGTTGGAGCTGTAGCAGTTGTCAAAAATACAGCAGCCGGGTCAGCAAGAGTTGAGTAATGTTTAAATTAAGCATGCAGTATTTTTGACATTTATTGTGCCTCCGCTTGTGTAATTTGAAATTGACCATCATGGATATCTCGATCGCTATTATGTAACCCGATCTCTAGTAAATTAGTGATAGTGAACGAAAAAGTATTAATTGTGAACTTATTTACACATTAAACATTTGCAGATTTAAAAAATTAAATTTTAGAAACAGAATTAGTGTGGATAACGAGGAATCGAATCGCCGCGCCGGCTGTTGATTGTCAATTTACATATGATTTGATTTTTCCAACTTAGACTGGTATTCCAGAGCGTTCTTAATTATATGAGACTCAATTCAAAAAATGTTTTAATATATGATTTTCATAAAGTTATGAGCGCTTAGTGAATACCCTCCTTATTTGGCCAATTCAAGGCGTTTCAGGCAACACTGAGAGACCTTGACGGAAGGCTTAAAGTTATTGGATGTCTTCTGCTGCTTGAAAGGGTCTGCAGCTCGAATTAAGTTTAAATTGCAATTATTTTATTAGTTTTTTGGGGGATTTTATAGGGGATAAGTATTACGAGTTCGTAAAACCATTCTTTCTACATAGTAAAATTGTGTCTTACTACTTTTTACTTTGACATCAAAGCTCAATCTAATATTAATTTTTCTAAGAACTTAAACTTACCTGTCTGGGATGAATATACTTTTATAAGCCAAACGGCTTCGAAATACTTTGGAGTCATTGCAAAGAGGACATTTGAAGAAGTAACCGGCAGTCTTGGCAAATGCAGCAAGGCAATATTTATGGAACCAGCCATTTTTACAACAAGGAGCTCTAATCATATTGACAGTGTCGAATTTTTTACCCGGACCTAGAATATTATCATAGCATATGCAGCATTTTTCGTCTGGCAGTGGTTGAGTGACTTTTTTCCCCTTTACGTGATGATGACAAAAAGACTTGAACGTTCCAACAAAGTTATGTTCCGTACTGTTTCTGTCTCCACAAGTCAGGTGAAATGATTTGTAGCATCGAGAAGCACAGCATGAAATGTTAGCATTCAGCTTCTTGCAATAGTAACATTTCTATTAAGATATAAAAAATAGATACAATATAAAATAAAATTATTTATATTTTCTTTAAAATCGGACCAAGGGCTTGACTCTGCGGGCTTCCTCTTGAATGTCTTTCGGTAGAAATCCCAGAAAACCATCGGTATCTTGTCCATTTTGCATAAGATTTGAACTCAAGAGCTTAAGGTAGAGTAATTTTTGTTAAAAAAAAATTTAACAAATAAAAATTGAATAGCTAGTGTTCCTAGATAATCATACCAAACAAAAATAATGCACAGAAATTTTGCCACGGGTCATGAATTCACCAAATTTGACCTCATCTTTTTCTTTTGATTTACATAGGTAACATTCTTTATCCATTTTAATGTGAAAAGTATTAAATAAAGATTAAAATTAAAAATATATAATAACTTTTAAAATTGTATCGCACTTTAGCAAAAAATTATAAGCTAAGGACAGGCTCAGCTAACATTATACACATTATTTTGGCGGTACAGTTGACATTTCAAAACACAAAATTTCCTTGAAGGGGATATTTTTTAAGACGTGTTTAACTCCTTGAATACGTATGATAGTGATAGGTCGATTTTTGCAGGTTGGTGGTCAACAGCTGTTTAAAAGTCAGCTGGGGCCTATTTCACAGAACATACATTACATACAATGTATGATTTTGACTGGCCACGTTCACAAAGTTATCTAAAGCAATCCAGATTGGTTTGTGTTGTTGTAATCTCTTGAGAAAAACAGCTGATTATGAAACATCTGATCTCAAAATAAAAATCTCAACCGATCTAAAAAATTCTCGTATATTCAGCTATCTGAAGAGAAATGTCAAAAACAGCTGACTTGAATTCAAATCAAACAGCTAAATTAACCTATCCGGTTTTAGTCGTTCACAAACATATACGGATACTCGAGTATCTGAGATAGCATATCTCAGCGCAATGTGAACGCGGCCACTGTTGTCATACATCATTTCTGTTTCATACAATTGGCCAGTTTATATTTCTAAGATCTCTGTGAAAATTCTCAGTGAAAATGACAGAGATTGAGAATGAAATATAAACAACGATTCTCAAAGAAATAAAAATTGTTGTTGTGACGCCTTTTAAAAATACAAAAGCAAATAGAATTAATTTAATTTCAAAAGTAAAAGCTGTCACTTTGTAAAATTGAGAAATCGAATCCAAAAATTTTCATTCTCAGAGTTTTAACAGTAGAATTGAGAAATTTGTATGAGAATTTTTGTTTATATTTCTGAGAATACGAAGATCTCTGAGATCTTAGAAATATAAACTGGCCAATTGAATAAGAAATAGAGGAAGAGGCTTTTGGCACATTATACAGTGTACGTGAGTGAAGTATTAAAATTTAAAATAAAAAAATGAACCTCATCTGTCATTTTGCATTGCTGAGAGTTAGTGTTGTGAAGTAGAAAGATTTTAAAAAAGTGAAAATCGTACTACAAAACTAATAAAAATGTGAAATAAAAACCAATTTGTGTTGAAAATTGAAGCATATTATTATTAAAATATAAATCAACATGAGGTGCTGCGTGAAAACTTGTAAAAACTTGTATAACCGGAAAAACAAAAAGTTTTCATTTCACAAGTAAGTCTTGGCTCATATTCCACAAAAAGTAACTTAATGTTACTGTGATGTTATTTAGGTAAATACATTATCGTAGAATACTTTTTAATTGTTATTTCATGGTATTTTAAAATAAAAATAGCAACATTTTTCAAAATAAAAATGAGTTTTTGTTTCTAAATCTTCGTTGTTCTTTCAGAACTTGCTGAAGTTTTGTGAACTATGGTTTTGACGATTGGATGGCGTCAAGATAGCTGGGTAGGTGGTATAATGTTGTGGACAGTGTTTGGGCTATTCTAACTGTTGGAATGTTGGTTTTGATGGAAGGCTTGTCGGCTAACTTGCATACTTTGCGTTTGCATTGGTACTTCACAAAAGTAAAAAAAAAGAAATAATGTTCTGAAATATGTTCTTTTTTTGTTTTACAAGGTTGAATTCCAGAATAAATTTTATGCTGTCCAGGGATATGCTTTCACACCATTTGCATTTAAAGCTATGTTGGAAACTGGCGCTGTTACAACAGTAGAATAAGTTTAAACCAGTTGAAACTATTTGTTGAATTTAAACAAAAAAATTAAAAACTAGAGAATTTATTAATTACAAATAAATACAAAATAATATACCAAGAAAATCTGAGATTATTATTATGACAAGCAAATGGCAAATAATAACATAGTCATTGTATATAAATTTGCATAGTACTATCATCAGCACGTTCCACACGTCGGCCCCCAAGCGATCACATCACTTACTAATTTTTTGGTTGCTGTTTCTGTGTATATACAAGTGCGCCCTCAGACGACCACAGCACACAACTCAAAAATCATCGTGATGATAGTACTATAAGTTTTATATATAATGAACATAGTTAAATATGTATGTATCTAATTCAACTTGCATTAAAATAATTATGCTATAATATAAAAGTGTGTAGCACAGTTCATTTAGGTATCATCATACTTAAAATATATGAACTTACATATTCTAGTGGAACTTATGCCTATAATAATATTAATATATTACATAATAACTTCAGATTGTTTATTTATTGTTGATAAAAATAGATAGTTGTAAAAAACTGCAAATAATTGTAGCAATTACATATACATATATGTATTAATAAAAAATCGGTAGTTTTACCCTCAAGGTTAAAATTGAGTTTTTTGTTTAATTTTTTAACATGTTAACAGGTATTTTCTCGAGAAGGAGAGAGCTATCAAAACTTCAAACAAAAATATGTTACTCGATTTTGCAGTTCAAATTCAGAAAATGCATTTTACCATAAATCTGGTGCATTTGAAATGTATGGGATATGAGATGCTACTTGTAACAACATTATGACTAATTCCAAAACGGTATCAACCATCTGTGTAAGACTTTCCGTTGGTCAGCTACACTGCAAAATGTTTTTGATTTTTCTTCATGATAGCAAAAAGTGAGAAAATTGGAAAACGTTTTGCAGTGTATCTGGCCAACGGTAAGTCGTAGAGAGATGAATGATACCTTCTAGGAATCAGCACTTAATGCTGTTACAAGTAGCATTTAATTCTTTTCATCAAAAGTTTTAATTTGGAAAAGCACCCTTATACCACGCTTACAGGTTGCAATATGTAAGTCCCAAAAATTAATTTTTTTTTAATGGTGTCTATTTTTCAACTAATTTTGATGCTCGTTTGTAAAGCATCAATTACTGATTCCAGAAAGGTATCAACCATCTCTACGACTTACCGTTGGTCAGCTACACTGCAAAATGTTTTTGATTTTTCTTCATGATAGCAAAAAGTGAGAAAGTTGGAAAACGTTTTACAGTGTATCTGGCCAACGGTAAATCGTAGAGAGAAGAATGATACCTTCTAGGAATCAGCACTTCAGGCTGTTAGAAGTAGCATTTAATTCTTTTCATCAAAAGTTTTAATTTGGAAAAGCACCCTTAAACCAAGCTTACAGGTTCCAATATGAGAGTCCAAAAAGTTAAAACAGCAATTACCAACATAGCTGAAGGAGTAAATTTACACCTATAAGCATACTTCATCATTTTGGCGATTTGGTCAAACAATTCTTCAATGGGCCTTACAAATAATGAATTTTATTTTAAACTTGACTTGAATTGACTCCAAATAATAGCCCAAAATATTTAAGTGGACTCTTAAATAAAAAAAAAGTTGTCAAGTGTTCAAAGAGAGTGGTTGTGCTTGTGCAGTGCTTGTGTCCCTTGTCGTTATTTTTTTTTTGTCCCGTCTAAGTCCGTCGCGTCCGTTACCAAAAACAAAACATACAAAATACAATAAACACAAAACAATAAAAAGAAACATTAAACAAGTCACCCAAAAATAAACATAAAATAAATATTAAAAATAAAATTAAACAAGTGTTCAACAACAACAAAAACAACACAAACAAAAAAAAAATGCACCCACAAAAAAGGCAAAAAAAAAATACCCGATAGCCACAAGAGCGCAGTGAGTACATAATTCCATCATTCCCTTCTCTTTGTTTCCCCTTCGTACAGTTGATGGGTTATCATATGCATTGCGTTGCATTGAGTTTTTTTTTTATACTTATTCAATGTAAGCATATGATATTTCGTCAATAACGGATTAAAGATTTGCTATTTGAATTCCAGGGTCGGATCGATTCACGCTGCCATTAAGGCATAACACTAATAGTGGCGCTGAATCGTGAAGAATTCCTGTATTCAACTTAGTATTTCTTTTGATATCGTCTGTTTTGGTCTTTTTCATTCTTTTACGTGTAATGATTGACAATTTCAGTGTTGATTATTGCAATATTCGTGGGCTAAGAATTAATTTTCTTGCTGCGTACATCCACACTGTTTCGAACAGGCCAGCTGTATTGGCACTGAGCGAAACCCAAGTAGGTGAGAATTCCGACCCTACTGAATTTTTTATTCATGGGTATTGCTTAGTGCCTTTATTCTTCTCCCACCATGGTCTCGCCGTCTACATTAGGAATGATGTTGCTTATCAACTCTTACCACAATATGGACGCTGCTCCAACCCTTTTTTCAATTTTATGTGGTTTAAGTTTTCCGTAAATAAGCACATCATTCACTACTGCTTTCTTTATCGAAGCCCAAATTTGGACAGAGCTTCAACTTCTCACGAATTTGACGCTCTGTCTGACTCCATTCAAAGAATTGTATCCCTGTATCCTCACACTGAAATCGTTATTACGGGCGATTTCAATGTACACAATTCTTCGTGGCTTCTCCATTCGGGCCAGACAACACCCGAAGGAATGTGTGCTGAGATCTTTGCTGAGTTTAACCACCTTACTCAGCTTGTCACCGAGCCCACTCGAATATCGGATATTGATGGCCAAGCGGAAAATACTCTTGACTTGTTCCTTACGACTGACCCTGATAAATACACTATCAATGTATTAACGCCTCTAGGCAGGTCAGACCATAGTATTATATCTGCAAATTTCTCGTGTCAAACTAATCCAGTTAAAGAAAGAGCTCCGAAGAGAACCGTATGGCAATACGAGAAAGCCAACTGGGACGGTCTCAACAACTTTTACCGGATCTTTAACTGGTCACTATGTTTCCTCGATAGTGACGTAGACTCCAGCACAGATATGATTACTAATATGATTATTGTGGGTATGAAAACTTTTATCCCGAATAGGGTTAAAAGCATTAAACCTAAGGAAAAGTCATGGTTTGATCCAAGCTGTAAAGAGGTTATCAGGGAAAAAGATGTAAAGTTCCGGTGTTTTAGAGCCAACCCAACTGAGGAAAACCGGAACAAGTTTAAACAAGCCAGGAAGGCCTGCAATGCCCATATTCGAAGGACCAAATTTTTGCATGACCAAAAATTAAGGCAAAAAATACTGCAATGTCCCAAAGGCAGTAAGAATTTTTGGTCATTTGTGAAAAATATGAAGAATTCTTCTTCTTCCTCGGTCCCAACGCTCGTTGACAATGACACTCCAGTTGTTAGCTCTCTCGCAAAAGCTAACGTTTTTGCTAGGCAGTTCGCCTCCAACTCTTCGCTGCCAGAGAGTGTCATGACTCCTCCAGCTCTTGAGCGCGTCAATGATTCTATGGGACAAATCTTCTTCCGCACTCGTGCTGTGGCGAGAGTCCTAAAGAATCTCAACATACATAAATCCGCTGGTCCGGATGGTATCCCCGCTATTATTCTGAAGAGGTGTTCTTCCACGCTGGCAAAACCCTTGCGTAAGCTTTTCCATCTATCCTATTCTTCTGGGCTCGTTCCGAGCAGTTGGAAAACAGCATTTGTCCAGCCAATCCCAAAAAAAGGCGAATCTTCTTCTCCCTCCAATTATCGTCCGATTGCACTTACGTCCCTTCTTTCTAAGGTCATGGAAACGCTGATAAACTATCAGCTCAAGAAATATCTCGAAGACCGAAAGCTTCTTAATGACCGGCAGTACGGCTTTCGCAGCAACAGGTCCACTGGTGATCTGATGGTTTATCTCACCGAACAGTGGAACAAATCTATACATCGTTTTGGGGAAAGTAAGATTGTTGCACTTGATATTTCAAAGGCATTTGATAAAGTCTGGCATCTTGCTCTTTTATCGAAAATGCGTGCTTTCGGTATCGATGAATCCCTTCTTCGTTGGATTAGAAACTTTCTTTCGAACCGTTCCATACAAGTTGTATTGGACGGTTTCAAGTCTGAAACCCATAATATAAATGCTGGTGTGCCCCAGGGCTCCGTTTTGTCTCCAACCCTCTTCCTCATTTTCATTAATGATCTTTTGTCTGTAACATCTAATCCAATAAATTGTTTCGCCGACGATAGCACCCTTAGCTTTTCTTATTCGTTTCCAGACTCACATCCCTCCTCTTCGGATGTGGAACTGCAGCGGCAAAATATGATAAGCTCATTAAACTCTGACTTAAACAGCATTGTACAATGGGGAATTAAAAACCGCGTAGAGTTTAATGCTTCGAAAACCCAATGCTGTCTTGTATCGTCGAAGCGAGATATACCCCCCTTGCCACTGTCCATGAGTGGCACTTGCATCAACGAGACCGAACATCTCGAGATTCTCGGTATGTGCATCACTGACCACCTCTCGTGGAACGAGCACATATGCGATGTCGCCAAAAATGCCGCAAGATGTTTGGGTTTCTTAAGACGGTGCAAGAAATTTTTTTCCCCGTCTGATCTGGCTATTATCTATAAAACCTACATCCGTCCAAAGCTTGAGTACAATTCCCACCTCTGGGCTGGTGCTCCAGTTACTTACTTAAGCCTCTTAGATGGAATACAAAAAAGAGCTGTAAAAATGATTGGTGATAGAGAGATCACCAACTCATTCACCTCTTTAGACCACCGTCGTAACGTTGCGTGTCTCTCCTTGTTCTACCGTTACTTCTACGGTAATTGCTCTAGTGAAATAGCCAGTTGCATTCCTCCCCTCAAACAATTCGCCCGTAATACTCGCGCTTCTAGGAATGCCCATCAGTTTACCCTCGAGCCCAACTTCGGACGTACTCTCAAGTATAGGGAATCATTTTTTAGCCGTACTACGCGAATGTGGAACTCTCTTCCACACTCTGTCTTTCCCGATCATTGCAATGTTCAGGAATTCAAGACCAATGTACATCGACACCTCCTTTCCAACCCCTTCCCTTCTTCCTAATGCACTCACTGTGTCTCTGGCACAAAAAAGGGTATAAAAAATCCCTTGTGTGGGTGCAAATTATAAAAAAAAAAAAAAAAAAAAAAAAAAAATAATGATTTAAGTAGCATGTTTCACTATTCATTAGAACCCATCAAATAATGATACATTTTACTGAAATATTCAATTCGTTTCAAAATTCGATAGTGCACGTCAATGAACATATATTTATGACTGATTTAATTGACACGTTCTAGGCTTTGTACAAGATAAAATACTTTTGTGTTCCTCAGTCGGTAAAGAAAAAATGTATATTTGCATCAATAATTATTATTGTTTATCTCTCTAAATGTACATTTTTAGCAATCAATGGCGCTGAGGAAAACAATAAATGTTAAAAATAGTTTTACAGATGTGCTGTTTTCGTAAAAGACACACTTTCTCAACCTTTTGACAATTTTATGATATTTTTGTTTTTGTAATAATGTACCTACTTGTAGTAAAAATAAGAGAATATGTATAATTACATGTATTTATGAATTTTTGTGAATAACAACAACAACTTTAAGGCACTACCACCAATTGTTTTTACGAATTAATTTTATATTCATGTCGATTACAGAATCCGCAAAACTCGATCCGCAGTTAGAGCTCTGTTTCCCATCTATTCATTTATCGTGAAAAGAAAAGAGAACACTACACTGTGAATCATTGCGGATCGAGTTTTGCGGATTCTGTAATCGACATGATTAATTCGTTTATATTTTTATTTTTTGGTTATAGTTATTTCATGCTTGCCAGACAATCATCAGACTCCTTTTTAGTGGCGCTGTGCTTTTAATCCAATTTTATTTGAAGAACACTTGTAGGATTCGAACCCACGCATATCAGATTTGCTCAGTCTTTGTAGTCATGTGCTCTTACGCACTACACCACTTCAGACCACTGATGCTACGTGTCCAGATGTCGTACTTGTTCATCAAATGCATTTGGAGTCACAGCATTTTTACAAACGCCTTAAAGTATGTTATTTTGTTCCGACTCCATTTTTCTCCCTATCTTATTTCGATTTCGAGCTTCGACATTTACCAATGTTCGAAAAAGCTCATTCAAAGCTCATAGCAGGTTGTTTTAAATCGCAAAGGTACTAGATGGCGCTGTCATCGCATTCGAGAATCGATATAGGTCGAATGTAAAAGTCGTTATATTATGATTCAAAAGTAGTTAACTAATCTTCGTTACATTGCCCCTCTCTTAGAATTGATCGCCCCGAACAATTTCATCACCTCTTTCACCGTTATATCGATGTAACCGGTCAGCGTGAACTACTTTTAGTTTGCCTCTTACGCCTTTTTGTATACGGTAAACCACATCATTGATTCTTTTCACCACAGTATATGGGCCCTCCCAGTTTTGTTGGAGTTTTGGTGATAGCCCCTTTTGTCGATGAGGATTGTAAAACCACACAAGGTCTCCTTCTTGAAATCCCGTTGCTGTCGCTCTTACGTCGTATCTTGTTTTCATCCGATCACTAGACAATTTTATATTTGTCCTTGTTTGTTGATGAATGTCAATAAGCCTTTTCTTGAGGTCATCCACATATTCCTCTGTTCCCTGTGACTCATTTGGATGACAACCAAATTTCACTTCACTTGGCAGCCGTATAGTTGATCCGAACAGGATTTCCGATGGTGTTTTTCCTGTCGATCTATGGGTTGCACTTCGATATGCCATAAGGAACAATGGGATATGTCGGTCCCAGTCTCGTTGGTAGTCGCCGACAACCTTCGACAGATGTTCTTTAAGGGTTCTGTTGAATCGTTCAACCATCCCATCAGATTGTGGATGGAGCGGTGTTGTTCTTGTCTTTTTAATGCCAAGGAGCGAGCAAACTTCCTGAAAGACTTTAGATTCGAAGTTCCTTCCTTGGTCAGAATGAAGCTCCATGGGAACACCGAACCTGCTCACCCAATTGAAGACAATTTGATCCACAACTGTTTTGGTTTCTTGGTTTGGGATGGCAAATGCTTCAGGCCACTTGCTGAAATAGTCCATGACTACAAGGATGTATCGGTTTCCGTTGTTAGTTTGAGGAAAAGGACCCGCGACATCTATTGCGATTCTCTCAAAAGGTGTGCCCACATTATACTGCTGCATTCTACTTTGAATTTTTCTACCTGGTCCCTTGCTAACAGCACAAGTATCACATTTTCGGCACCATCTTTCGACGTCATCTCTTGCGTGTAGCCAGTAGAATCGTTGTCGTACCTTTTCCAGCGTCCAGAAGTTCCATCATGCATCTCTTGAAGTACGTCGTTAACCTTTGACCGAGGTACGACTATAGCTGCGTCAAATAAGATTTACCGTATGCGGATTCCACTTACGCCTTAATACTCCTTCTTGCACATGAAGTGAGTCCCATTGTGCCCAATATGCTTTGAGAGCCGGACTTCGGTCGGAGATATCACACCATTCTGGTTTCTCTTGCTGTTCATTCCAGGCAAGAATGGGTTCGATATCCGGATCTTCTTGTTGGGCCGTTCTGAGTTCTTCGTTGTTCCAACCGTTAATGGGATCAGCTCTAGTTCGTTGAACGATGACCATTTCCTTTTCTTCTTGGCGTGTGCAATGCTTACAGTCTGGTTTACACGGTCGCCGGGATAGCGCGTCTGCGTTTGAATGCGGCTTTCCTCTTCGATGTTGAATCTCATAATCATACGTCTGCAACCTCTCGATCCATCTTGCTACTTGACCTTCTGGATTTTTGAAGTTTAAAAGCCAATTGAGCGCACCATGATCTGTTCGAAGAAGGAACTTTTGTCCATAGATGTACTTATGGTAGTGCTTTGTTGCCAATATCAGAGCGAGAAGTTCCCTCCTTGTAACGCAATAATTCCTTTCTGGCTTCGAGAGTACCTTGCTGTAGTAGGCGACAATTTTTTCCTCTCCGTCATGTACTTGCGATAGTACAGCTCCAATTCCAACGTTACTTGCATCAGCGTCGATGATGAAAGGTTTTCCTGGAGTTGGATAGGCCAGTACAGGTGCATTACATAAACGCAGTTTCAGTTCTTGAAAGCTTTTCTCGCACTCACCTGACCATTTGAACGGCTTCCCCTTTTCAGTAAGATGATGCAAGCTTTTGGCGATCTTAGCAAAATCCTTTACGAAACGCCGATTATATGTGGCCAGACCAAGAAAGCTCCGGAGTTGATGTTTGTCCTGAGGCGTTGGCCAATTCTTTACAGTGTCAACTTTCTCAGGATCAGTTTTTACTCCTTGGGATGAGATGATATGTCCCAAATATTTAACTTCGGTCTTGAAAAACGAACATTTCTTAGGATTTAACTTTAAATGTGCCTCTCGAAGCCTCTGGAATACGGCTTTAAGGTTTTTACAATGTTCGTCAAATGTTTTTCCGTACACGATGACATCTTCCAGGTAGACCAGGCAAGATTTCCAGGTTAGTCCATGTAGAATGCACTCCATCAAATGCTCAAAAGTTGCTGGAGCGTTGCATAGTCCAAATGGCATCACATTAAACTGCCACAGACCGTTTCCTGTGGAGAACGCCGTCTTTTCCCGATCTTCTGGGTGAATTTCGACTTGCCAATAACCGCTCTTCAAATCCAAAGTTGAAAACCATTGGGCTCCTTCCATCGCGTCTAAGGTGTCGCTGATTCTGGGTAGAGGGTAGCTATCTTTCTTTGTCACGTCGTTCAATCTTCGGTAGTCTACACAAAATCGAGTGCTTCCATCCTTCTTTTTGACAAGAACGACTGGTGATGCCCAAGGGCTTTTGGAATTTTCGATTACCCCATCTTTCTTCATTGTCGATATCATTTCTTCAACTTCAGTTTGTTTTGCTAGAGGGAGACGTCTTGCTGGTTGGCGAATTGGTCTTGCATCTCCTGTATCAATTCGATGCCGTACTAGTTGTGTTCCACCATATTGTCCGTTGGGTGAAGAGAATATATCAGCATACTCATGAAGAAGATCTCCAGCAACATTAAGCTGATGTCGACTCAGACTTGATGACTTCAGAATTTGGTCTTTTAATCTGTCAAAGCTCATGGGCTTCTTTGTTTCCGCTTCGGTGATCTTAGTAATCGCGGATACAGGTTCACATTGCCCAACTACTTCTCCCTTCTTGAGCTTAATTTCGTACGGTTTGATGTTCAGTATCCGTACAGGCACCATGTTGTTCTTTGGTGCCACCAGAGTCTTCCCTACCATGATGTTTTGGGAACGTTGTTCCGCATCTGGTTCCACCATGAGGTATCGATGGCTTCCAAAGTCACCCTTTAGTTTCGTCCATACGAATACTTCCGAAGAAGCAGGCAAGCAAATGTCTTCTTTGATGACGGTCCTGATAGTTGTTGAGTTTTCGTTGCCATAGACCATCGGAATCTCCACATTTTGATACTTAAGAACTTGTTTACCGATATCCAAAATTATTCCATGCTCCTTCATGAAGTCGATTCCAACGATGCACTCGTCACATAGATCCGCTATCAGGAATAGGTGCGAAAACTCTAGTTCTGCCAAACGGATCATAAGACGAACCTCACCATATACTTTTGCTGCCTCTCCTGTGGCGGTCTTCAGACGGTAGCTATAGGTGTTGTGTAGCCAAGACATCTCGACCAAGTCTCTTCGTACACTGGAGGCGGTGGCACCGGTGTCGATTGTAGCCACGTGTTTCTTATTGTTTATTATTGCCTCCACTGTCAGACTTTTGTTGTCCCGTTTAGTCTGTGAGACTTGGATAGTGTTTCTGGGGCCATCGATACCAGAAACCAGCTTCTGCCCCTCGAAGTTGGTTCTTACTCGTTGAGCAGAAGTGTTGGTACTATTGCTTGGTTGTTCCCGAGCGTTGGTTCTGCTTCCACAATGTTGGCATGCAGCTCTTCTCGGTGGTAATCTGCACTGCCGCTGGAGATGTCCGGTTTTGTTACAATTCCAGCATCGAGCAAGTCCTTCACGCTGGCTTCCTTGGAATGCGATTTTCTGACAAGAGCATTCTTCAACTTCGACTTCTCTGACTCGATGAACTCCTTGGGAAGCTTGTTCTGCCGCTTCCATAGTCAGAGCAAACGCTAAAGCTTTAGAAAGCGTACGTTTTCCAGCAGTTCTAATTGTTCGCTGTAAGTTGATGGCAGATACAGCACGAATGAAGGCTTCTGTTGCAAGTTGGCTGACGATTTCATCCCCAGCAGCTGGATATGCGAGATGCGCCAACCGTTCAATGTCTGCTTGAAGTTGCTGCAGAGTTTTTCCTCTTTTCTGGACTCTAGTATTCAGTTGGACGCAGAAGACTTCCATATATATATATATAGCATATATATAGCAACAAACACACACACAGGGAGAGAGGGCAGAAGGCCCCTCTCACCTCCATCAGTTTGTTTAACTTTATTAGCTTAATACAAGCAATCACTTAAAAATAACTTAACTAACTTAAGACTAACATAAATTCTTAAAAACTAGGAAATTTTCGGTTATGGTTAGAAAGGGAACGAGGTACTATAAAGGGATGATTTGAGTGTGGATTTGCTTAAATGGAAGTCGAATAGGTTGGAAACACTGTTTGAAGTGCGTAGCATACGTGTCATAGGTTCATTGCTACCATAATTGGTACGATGAAATTTTATCTGAAAGAGAGGTATGGATCGGAGATTATTGGAATTAGTTTGGATGGAGATTTTTTGGAGAAGAGAAGGACAGTCAATATTTCCAGTTAGGAGTTGATGGGTGAAAACAACGTCAGCCACCCTACGGCGGTATTCAAGAGATTCCATGTGAATTAATTTTAAACGATGTTCATAGGGAGGTAGGTTATACGGATCAGACCAAGGTAGGCCTCGGAGGGCAAAACGAAGAAATCGACGTTGAACGGCTTCAATTCGCTGGGAGTGACTAATGTAAGAGGGTGACCAGACTTGACTTGCAGAGATTTAGTGACATAGGGATCGAGGAATTCCTTGGACCATCGTTTTGCAAAGCCGAGTGCAGAGTTAGCTCTCTTAATGGATGTATCAATGTGAGAGCGAAAGTTCAGTTCTCTATCACAAATTATCCCTAGATCATTAAGAGAGTCAACCGAGCGAACAGGCATATTATTTATAAAATACGTTCTAGGAAGGAGTTTAAAGTGCTTACGTGAGTAGGTGATAGCTTGACACTTGTTAACATTGAGTTCCAGAAAGTTTTTAAGGCACCATGTCGAAAATTTGTTGAGATCATTTTGTAGTAGAAGCGAGTCGCTAGGGGATGAGATGCACCTAAATATTTTCTTATCATCTGCATAGACAGATATAAGAGATTCTTTTATGATACAGTCAACATCGTTAATGGTCAAAATGAAAATCAATGGGCCAAGGTGGCTTCCCTGCGGTACACCGGAAGTTGCAAGGATGGGATCAGATTCAGAGGATCTAAAGATAACTCTATACTGACGATCTTTTAAGTAGGACTGTATCCAAGAAACGAAACTGGGTTGAAATCCTAAGGCATTTAACTTGAAAAGGATCAGAGAATGGGAGATTTTGTCAAATGCTTTGCTTAGGTCGGTTGCAATTACATCAACCTCACAGCCGTTTTCAAGAGAGCATAGGGTTCCAGAAACAAATTCAATCAAATTAGTGGTTGTAGACCTACCTTTGACGAAGCCATGTTGATTTGGGGATACTAAATGCTTGCAGTGGAAAAGCATTGTATCATAGACAATACTTTCAAAGAGCTTAGGGATGCAAGACAACTTAGCTATAGGGCGGTAGTTTGAGATTTCTTTCTTGGGGCCTTTTTTATGGATGGGGATTATAAAAGAGTTTTTCCAATGAGAAGGAAAAACTCCAAGTGAGAGTGAAAGTTTGAATAAAGCTGTCAAGGGTTTTGCTAAGTGTAAGCAGCACTTTTTCAAAATTATAGCGGGGACACCATCAGGACCAGCAGAGTAATCATCTTTGAGAATATTAATCTTGTCTTCTACTATGCTCGATGATATACTTATGGAGTTTAAGGAAGTTTGGGGGCAAGATTTTAGGTATGAAAAATATTCTAAATCAGGTTGTAAGTCAGTAACAGAGAAAGATTGGCGAAAGAATTGGGCAAACAAATTAGCAACAATTTTCGGATCATCGGAGCCAGAGCTATCAGACTTTCTTTTAGCATTGATGAAATGAAAGAATCTTTTGAGATCTGTTATAATACAAGTTTGCATTCGATTTAAGTAATCTTGGTAGAGGGAATCGCAAAGTTCAGAAAATTGAGAGTTGGTGTACTGATAACTTAACAGATCAAAGTCAGAGCGGGATGTCAGGTAAATCCGCCATAATTTGTTCCTCTTATTTCTTAAAGACCGTAGATCACTATTGTACCATGGGGGGGATGAAGAAGTACTCTTTTGTTGAACCATAGGAACAGATTGAGTAAGACAGTAAAAAACATTAGAATAGAAAGTGGAAACTGCGGCGTCGATGTCAGCGGTAAGAGCGATGGTATTAAAGTCAACAGAACTAAGCAAGCTGTTAAGCTTAGGGAAGTTAGCCTTACGAAAATTAAATGCAAGTGGATTTTCGGATAAATTGGCCTTGTGGGAAGAGTCGTAAGAAAAGGTGAGGAAAAGGGGGGGATGGTAAGATTCTAATTTAGAGAGTAGATGATCGCTAGCTGATACCACACAATTATCAACATCAGAACAAAATATAAGATCGAGTTGACGACCTAAATTATTTTTAACACCACTCAATTGATAGAGGTCTAAGTCTGATATGCAATCAGTAAATAAAATCTCCTTTTCGGATGTGGGATTCAAGGGTATGTAATAGGACTCTTCCTCCGAGAGAACCCATTGAAGATTTGGGAAATTGAAGTCACCAACAATTATGACAACATCGGAAGGATCAGCAGCATCGAAGATGGAATCGAAAGCATCAATAGCTAGCTGATAGCTTTGGGTGGGTTGAGAAGGTCTGATGTAGCAGCAAATTATGAAGAGGGAATATTTGGAAATATTTGATTTGATACAAACGAACTCAAAAGAGGAAGATAAAGAGGTTTTAAATAGTGTTGAGTCATACCGATTGTGAATCGCCAGTAGAACACCGCGGCCACAAGACACATCATAATCCGAGGATCCGTCGACCCGGAAGATATTAAAATGCGATGGGAAAAGTTCGTTATCGTTTATATCAGCAGACAAGTTTGTTTCAGTTAGTGGGAAGATGCCAAAGGGGAGCTTATGAGAGTTAAGAAGGACAGATGCGGTTTTGGAACGAAGTCCTCTGACGTTTTGATAATACAGGGCCATACATTTAGGAGCAAGTCTACTTGAAGGGTGAGGACTGGTATTAGGAACGAAAAAACCTATCATGGTCGGCTCTACTACGCTGAAGATATGATATGCGTTTCGAATGAATATACCTTCCGTAAGCATCAAGATCATTTTCTACTTTTTGTGGAGACATATTGAAAAACTCGTGATATTTTATGAAAAGATTTTTAAGACTGACAACATTAGTAGGGAGACCTTCCTGTTGAATGGATACCATAACACTAGTGTTTGTTTTACCTTCATAGCAAACAGAATCAGATTTGTCATGAAGATAAGCTAAGAATATGCGAATGTTCTCATAAGTTGTTTTGTCTCTTAGCCTAGAAAGAGCATAGCGACATTCAGAGGAATCGAGTGTCTGCTGTGTCATTTTGACTGGTGGGGGTAGAAGGGGATCGATAAAAGAATGGGCGGAGATCAATGGAGAAAAACCGGAGTTTGATGAGGATGTATTGGGAGGGGATATGCAAGGAGATGTGTAAGTATTCGTTGAAATAGAGTGTGTTTGGTTGGGAGCAGTGGAGGGATTGATTGGTGCAGAAGATGAAGTTTGTTTCAGAGTAGTAGGTGCAGAAGAGGATATATGGTTAGAGTGAGAAGTAGGGGAGGGGTTGAGAATATGGGAGCTTTGAAAGTTGGGGTACTTGCTTCCAGATCTCAGGTCAAAAAGTGGAAATGAATTAGAAGGGGGAGATTGGCTTGGTTGAGCGAAAATAGGAGTGAGATTGAAGGAAACACGTTTTCCTGGAGGTTTATAAAGAGTAGGGGCAGTAGGGAGCTTATGAGAATTGGAGGGGTTGTTAAAGTAGGGGAAAATATTTGTTTTGAAGCTCCAGTTGGGGTCGTATCTGGGAACATTGACGGGTTTTTTGAATGGTTTGTTAAGAAGTTTATTGAATGGTTTGTTAAGGTTGGATGATGAGGGGATTGGGTTCTTAGAGCTAAGTTGTGGTTTTTTCGAGGGGCTGCGCTCCCATTTAAATAATAGCATGTTATTCAGGCGGAAGAATCCACTAGGGTCCTGAAAAATCCAGTCGTATCTTGAGGGTAACTGAATCTTAAAACATCTGGGTGAAATACGGTTACACTTAGATGGTATGATGGAGAAACCACGTCTGAAGAAAGACTTAACCCAGGATTCATTGGCGGGAATGGGAGTGTTTTTCAGGCAGTAATACGTACTATTGTCAGATTCAAGTTTATTTAATCTCTTTTTCCAATCTGACAAGCTCCATGGGTGACCAAGCTTAAATACTGTAGGTGATGACTCCCTTGTTGGAGTAGTTTGCGATTGTTGGGAATTTACAGCGACTTCAGGTACCAATGGTGTACAAGGAGAAGAAGTTACAGCTACTTTTTCGGTGTGTATGGGAGGCGTAGTTTCAGCGATCTGGATTTCTTCAAGAACTGAAAGGCTATTATACACAGTAAGGGGTGCAAGTGGTGGATACTTGGGTTCATCAAGAAAATCATTAATAACTTGCCGCATGTCTCGCGAATGTCTATTCAAGGAGCTCATGTCCTGTTGCATTTCCATAAACCGTTGACCATTGATACTGACGTTGTATCCAATTGATATTAATTCCGCAGAGACTCTGGACAAAATAGATTTGGCACTGTGTAATTCATCGTAAATTCCGATGAGGAAGGATGGATCGGGGGGCGTGTAGGTAGATAATGTTGTTTTAGAGGAATCACTTTGAAAATGAACCTCGATATCTGATCGTAGGGATTTCAGATTGGAGGAAACGTTACTACTGAGCTCGCTAAGTGAGTCATGCAAAGAGTCAGACAGTTTTTTAAAGGAACTAGTGCATTTTTCAATATCAAGAAGCTTAGAAAAACACTGGGAATTGTTAGTTTCACATTGTTGGTGTAATTCTTCAGTGCTTTTAACAAAGACGTCATATTTTTTTGAAATCTTTTGTATTTTGTTTAGGCAATCAGTATTATTATTGTCTATTGAGTCACTCAAGCATTTAATAGCCAGCATAATATGAGACAGAGAAATGCCCTTACATTCATCACAGAAAAACATGAAATTTTTATTGTAGTCTTTAAGATACACGAGCGATCTTTTGTTAAGACCAACACAGGAGATGTGATATGATTTCCCGCAAATACCACTACAACATATCCACTCAGCACTGGAATCGGTGTTGACACAGATTGAATTTCCGCACTTTGATGACATAGTTAAATTTAATTTTTAAGGTGCAAAAAGAAATTAATTGGGACACAGTATCGTTGGAAAAAGATGCTTCGGTTTGCAAAAAAGAAGGTGGGTTGATATTTTTGATTTTTATGGTTGGCAAACAGCAAAAAAATGCGTGGTTGACAAAAGTAGAGGTGAGTCAAACGCGTTACACAATTTTTCAGTTTAGAATTATTAATAAGGGCACGAACAATAAAGTGACGAAAGAGTTAAGTGCGGAGCAAACGATAAATGGGACTGCACACGACGACGGTTGAATTGATAATGACTTCTTGCATATGGCCATCTCCAAAGCGTTTGTCTATGGCCTGAACAAGAGCACTGAAGTTACCATTCTTATCTGCTGGAATGGCTTGCAGCAGTTCAGTAGCAGATCCTCTGAGGGCAACCGTCGGAGCTAAAAAATGGGTCTTCTTCATCCCAGCCATTTGTCTCTGCGGCTGCCTCAAACTGTTTTTTATAGATCGACCAAGAAGTTTGCCCGTCAAAAGTTGGTGGATGTATTTCTTCTTCCTTGGGTTATCGCCAACACTTTCCCTAATCTTAATTTTTCGAACTTTGTCTAATTCGTCGGTTATGCATTGTATTTTGCCTTCGAATTTTTCTTGAACACTCTCGAGCTTTGCGTCTACTTTGGAAAATTGCTTTTCGACGCAATCAAAACGTCCATCAATAGTAGCGAACTTGTTCTCAAAGGCATCAAGCTTACCTTCGACGAGAGTCTTCTGTTCTTCTAAAAGGTTCTTTTGTTGTTTTTCCATTTCTTCAAGAAGGTTCTCTTGTTGTTTTTCCATTTGTTCGAGAAGGTTCTGTTGTTCAAACTTTTGTTCTGTCCGTTGTTCTTCGAGAAGATTCTTTTGTTGTTTTTCTATTTGTTCGAGAAGGTTCTGTTGTTCACACTTTTGTTCTGTCCGTTGTTCTTCGAGAAGATTCTTTTGTTGTTTTTCCATTTGTTCAAATTTGCCAATGAGAAGTGCCATCATTGCCAACAAGTCGACACCAGTACTTACTTGTTCTTCAGGCATTTCTATTTCGAATAGGAACGTGTCTGGGTCTTCTCCGTGCTGACTTAAATCCTCTTGCAGACGAATTATGAGGTCAGCTTTTCTTCCAGCAGTAGGAAGGCCTCGTTTATTCAGCTCTGCCTTAAGTTCAACACAATTCAATTCAATTACTGTCTTACCCATTTTGCTTTTATTTTTCTTCTTTAATCACAGCCACTTTTTTTGTCTTTGTTTTATCAAAACACACACACGTATATTTTTTTTTTTTTTTATCACCACAAATTATCTGAATGCACAGACAACATAAGTTTTTATTCCACTTCTGACACCAATATAATATTCTGCTAAGGGTTGGTAATAAAAACTTATTTACTTTATTTCTTAACTTCCACTTATTACATTTAAAATAAAACACACTTTACTTCAATTGAAATCACTTTTATTAATCACTGGCACAACACTTTACACGAACTTTATTCTTTCACTTTCAAAAAATAAACTGTGTCCAATCGGTAGCGCCATCAACCTTATATAGGGAAATATCTGGTTCTGGTCTAATCTCGAAAGCAATAGAAATCTTTAGAACCTGTATCTCGATATTTCTATTCTGACAGATAGATGGAATAATTCCCCTTCGGGCTTCGACATTTACCAATGTTCGAAAAAGCTCATTCAAAGCTCATAGCAGGTTGTTTTAAATCGCAAAGGTACTAGATGGCGCTGTTATCGCATTTGAGAATCGATATAGGTCGAATGTAAAAGTCGTTATATTATGATTCAAAAGTAGTTAACTAATCTTCGTCACAATATTTTTATTTTTGGCCGGAGTTATAGCTATTTCATGCTTGCCAGACAATTATCAGACTTCTTTTTAGTGGTTTTAATCCAATTTTATTTGAAGAACACTTATAGGATTCGAACCCACGCATATCAGATTTGCTCAGTCTTTGTAGTCATGTGCTCTTTTTTTTTTTTTTTTTTAATTTAAATTTTTATTCATTTTTAACTTAAATCTACTTACATACTAGACAAAATTCAGAAAACTAGCCTACTTAACAATACTTAAATTTAACTTACTCTCCCTAAATGGGCGCTCTAAGGAATTCATGATTGCTTAAACTAATGCCTTTCGGCCTATGAATTAAATTCTTTTTTATTTTTTTATTTAATCTTTATTTTGTTAGAAAATTTAAAAAAAAACTAACTTAAATATAATTTTTTTGAAAACTTATACACTACCAGTCTTATTTAAAAACGCAACATAGAGCCTACATAAAGTTATGTACTCCTTATAATGCCTCTAAACGCGGAAATGTTATTTATAAAACTTATGCAACGTTACATAGTGCCATAATAAGCTAAACGCGTTTAGGGATTGAATAGAGCCTACATAAGGAAATTATAGTGACGAAATGTCATTTTGATTAATGGCCATAATTTGTTTTGAATAATTCAAATTAAAAAATAATAAAAATGCCCTTGCAATTCACCTCATTTTTAAATTGTGTCTTCCACAAGTTTTCGGAGGAGTATCTGAAAAGTTATATTAATTATATTCAAACATTTTTTTCGCTTATAATACTTACTTTATCGGAAGAATCCCAATTGGCTGTACGGATTCGCTTAGCTTTCGGCGGTTCCATTATTTTTTATTTCTTATTTTCTTTATTACTTCTCCTGTTCCCCACAAACAGCTGATTTGATAATGACAGTAAAATGAGAAAATGGAATAGATTTCCCCATTTTGGTACTTTTTTTGACATAAGCACTGCATAACTATAATTTATAGGAACATATTTTATAAATACGAATTTATGCAACGTTACATAGCGGCTACATAAACCCTTATGCACTGCATAACTATTCATCTGTTTAGCGAATTCTATTAAATAAGACTGTACGTCCTTAAAATAAAGCTTAAAACTACCCTTAACCTACCTCCTCGCCGGGTTTCCACCTTGCAGCGGTGGGGAGGCTTACGTTTGGGGCCTCAGCTGATCGGCTGTAGATTTGTATTTCTTAAATCTTCAGCCGATCAGCTGTGATCCCAGACTAACTAAGAGAAACCCAACATGATAAAACTATGGACAATACACAACGAACCAACAAAAAATTATCAACGGGGATATACGTTGAAACGTCGGCAGAAGTCACGGCTGCCGGCGTTGGCTTTGCCTCTCCAATAGAAGGAGGGGAGAAGTCGCCAGTGACCAACGTACAACAACAGCAACGACAGCAACAACAACAACAAGACAACACGACAAAGACAACGACCACTACACATGACGAGGAAGACCTTCTTCTTCTCACTCCTTTCTCCAACCTCGGTGTAGAGGATGGAGTTAGCATCGGAACACTGACTGACGACGACGACGCATGTTCCGTTGCCAGCTCCAGCTCCAATCTCCAACTGCAAGAAAACAATCAAACGACTTGGCAAAAGGAGTTGGGAAGAACTGACCGACACCGAACGCCTACGACTTCAGAGCGCTCGTGCTTTCCTGGAGAATGATCCTAAGAAGGCAGGAGGGGCCCTTGCCCCACCGTCCAAAGAGGTGACCTCTTCAGGAAGTACGAGCGTTTGCACTCTAATGGGACCGCCCAATCCACCGACTGTGGCCAAGACCAAGTCAAAGATAGGACGAATCTCATTGGATACGGACATTACTAGAACGCCTACGTTGACGCCAACCACGCAGGCAACGGGATCACTTCCCTCAACCGGGAAAATGGAACTGTTGGAGGCAGGGATGGAGGAGCCGTGTGGGAGTTGCGCTGGGGGCACTAGCCCCGCAGGTAACTCCGGCGCGACCCTTCCATCTTCGTCGAGCAGAAGTAGCGTCATTGACCTTACAATAAACACGACGACGAACACCGTTATTGAGACCAAGGCCTCACAGAGAGCTGAAAGTCTCAATGAACGTATACAGAGGAAGAGAAGACGTAACGCCGAGAGGATTGTCCGACGTCTTTCTAGCAAGAAACCCGAAACTTTAACGGCCAGGGAGAAGCTAGCGTTGGACAATGCCACTCAAAGACTTAAGACTTTGACGACCACTGACAAAACGACAATCAAAAGAACAAAGACCTTGAAGACGGTAAGGGAGACGGTTGGCACTTTGCCCCACCCCGGACCAAGCTCAACGGCGTTCAAAAGAACTAGGCAAGACGACAAGTCTTCGCCTACGAACCCCTCACCTAAAACGAAAAAACCGAAGACCTTGATCACGGAAGGGACCATCGAGAAGCGGCAATTTGCTATTGCAGATTTTAACGTACCTTCTCGGAAACTTTCGAATGATCAATGGCAACTGATGGAAGTCAGAATCCTGGACGAGGTGAACGATGCTATCGTTAAGAATGGGCAACCGCCCCTCTTCGGTAGCTTAAGAACCGTCCACGGATTCAAGCTGCTGACATGCGAGGACGGCAACACTCTCGTTTGGCTGCAGGACTTCGTAAAAAGAACGGTAGCTCCCTGGCCTAACGCTGATCTTCGCCTTATAAGTGTTAAGGAAATTAAAGACCTCAACAAACCTAAGGCGAAGATGATGCTACGGGGTCCGACCATCCCGAGAGATCGGATTGAAAGATATCTGCAATCCCTGAACACCGACCAACTCAGTGCGAACTGGAAGGTGCTTGAGATAGGGGAGCAGACGAAGGACGGTACAGAAGTGATTGTGCAGCTTAGTCACAAGTCTATACCAGTTCTGAAGAAAATTGGCTTCAAGGTGCGCATCGGGATAAACCGGTGCAAACTGAGATTAATAGCCAAGCAGAACAATCAAGTAAGTAAGAGGCGGGAGGTTTTTAATGTAAATGAAAATGAAATTAATACAAATTAATCTTCAACACAGTAAAGCCGCCAGCGCCAACCTTGTCTACCTCATGGAGAGTAGACAAATAGACATCGCCCTTGTTCAAGAACCCTGGATTGGACCAGGTGGCATAATTAAGGGTTTACACTCAAAGGGACTTACGCTGTTCAAAACTGCACAAGCGGTAGCAAATAGTAATTTTAGAACTTGCATTGTAGCTAGGAAACACTTTAATCTCTTTCTTTTATCTACATATAGCAACATAGATCAGACTGCCGTGAAGCTAGAGCGGATCGGGCTCCCACCACTCATTCTGGCATCCTGCTATATGCCTTACGACGGGACGGAGGGGCCACCTGCAGAACTCACAGGCCAGCTCGTGGAACGAGCTGCAAGAGAAAGATGGGACTTGGTCCTTGGATGTGATGCTAACTCACATCATGCTCAATGGGAAAGCACCGACACTAACGTTAGAGGTGAGTCTCTTTTTGAATTTATAATAGAACATAATCTACTAGTCGCAAATAGGGGCAACGAGCCCACTTTTGTTACTAAAAATAGGGAAGAAGTGATCGATATAACTGTTACTAATAACACAGACACAGTTTCTATCGATCAATGGAATGTCCTCAAAGAGGAATCATTCTCGGACCATAAACTGATAGGCTTCTTGATAAAAGATACAGTGGAAACTCCGAAACCCTATAGGAATCTCAGAAATACAAACTGGGATCTCTTTAATAGGGAATTAGAGATGAGAAGCAGAAATCTCAGTAATACTGTGATTCAAGAACCCATTGATCAAGCATCTGACGAACTCAGGGTGATTCTAAATGACGCCTTTGAGAAAAGTTTTCCACTGAAACACATAGGGAAGGGAAAAAAGAAACCACCATGGTGGACCTTACAACTCAGCAATTTGAGAAAAGAAACGAGAAAACTTTTCAATGTTGCTAAGAGTACTAGAAACGATAATGACTGGGATATATATAAAAACAGTCAGCGAAAATTTAAAGCAGAAACTCAAAGAGCAAAACGAAGCTCATGGAGAACTTTTTGCAGTGAAATCGAGAGTACCAACGAATCGGCCAGATTAAGGAAAATTCTTTCTAAAGACTCAATCCCTCTGGGATCTCTCAAGATACCCACTGGGAGCTGGACCGAATCTTGCAATGAGACTCTTGAACACTTGATAACTACTCACTTTCCAGGTTGCGGGTCAATAGACAGCAATCTGGAAACAGAATCCTACACGGAACAAGCTGTACCATCGGACATTATAACGGATGAAAAGATCAAATGGGCATTCCATTCCTTTTCTCCATATAAATCCCCTGGACTCGACGGCATATTTCCAATGATGTTACAAAAAAGCGAAACCCTTATAATACCGCTCCTGAGAAATATATTTATTAACAGTATAAAATGGGGATACGTTCCCTTATCATGGCGCGAAGTCAAAGTGGTTTTTATTCCAAAAGCTGGCAAACCCAGCCACACAGAAGCAAAAGACTTCAGACCAATCAGCCTGACATCGTTTATTCTTAAAACGTTTGAAAGACTGATAGACCTACATATTCGAGGCACTCTGAAGCTGGTTGAAATATCCCCAGCTCAGCACGCCTACACTAAAGGGAAGAGTGTAGAAACCGCCCTTCATAGCGTCGTTAGCACGGTGGAAAAAACCCTAAGCGACAAAGAATATACCCTTGCTGCGTTTCTCGATATTGAAGGTGCCTTTAATAACGTGAAGAATGAAGCAGTAAAAAGAGCCCTGGTAGACAATAAAGTCGATAATTGTATAATAAATTGGGTTATGTGCATGTTAAAAAACAGACAAATTAACTCAGAAGTAGCAGGTATAAAGATGAGAGTAAACACATCTAGAGGTACCCCACAAGGAGGAGTCTTGTCACCGCTTCTTTGGGTGCTAGTTATGAACTCAATCTTACTCGATCTGAAATACTGTGGAGTAAAAGTAGTAGCCTATGCTGACGACCTTGCGTTATTAGCGACAGGAAAATTCTTACCCACTATCAGCGAACAGATTGAATACGCCCTTTCTAAGGTTTACAAATGGACTAAGAAATGTGGACTGATGGTTAACCCATCAAAAACAGAACTAGTCCTCTTCACAAACAAAATGAAAATACCAACCTTCAGAATTCCTTCAATCGAAGGTACACCTCTGAAGATTTCAGATAAAGCAAAATATCTTGGTGTGATTCTAGATAGGAAACTAAACTGGAGTCTTAACACTAAGGAACGAGCCAAAAAAGGAATGATTGCTTTCTATTCTTGCAACAGAATCTTTGGGAAATCCTGGGGACCAAGTCCAAAAATTATCAGGTGGATGTATTTGGCAATAATTAGACCAATACTAACTTATGGTAATCTGGTCTGGTGGAATGTAATTGAGAAAAGCACAAACCTAAAAACTCTGACAAAGGTACAGAGACTTGCGTGCATTGGGATTACAGGAACCATGAGGTCAACTCCAACCGCAGGGTTGGAGACGATACTCAACCTGAAGCCCTTAGACCTCTTCGTACAAGAATCCGCAGCATATAGCGCCTTACGGCTAAACCAGACTAATTCCTGGAAAAACAGCACAAAAGGACATGCTCAGATTCTTCACAAATATTCGAGTGATAGTATCATCACGGACTATAAAACACCCGAATTTGACTTTCATAAACCATTCAAAACTGCTTTTCCAAACAGAGAAGAATGGTTAAACAATGAACCACACACCAGTGAATCTGCAATAGCAATATATACAGATGGCTCCAAAATGGACACGGGTGTTGGTGCAGGTTTCTTCTCAGAATCTCTTGAGCTAAACAACTCAATTAGGCTCCCAAATTATAGCAGTGTCTTCCAAGCGGAGGTCATGGCAGTGACAACAGCTGCTAGACAGGTATCAATGATGGCGATACCACGGGCTGATATCACCTTTTACATTGATAGCCAAGCGGTAATAAAAGCTATTTCTGCCGATATTATTAAATCGAAGCTTGTTACTTGCTGCCGCGAAGAACTGAGGGTTCTTGGCACGCAGCATAATATTAGACTCTGCTGGGTCCCGGGACACAGCGAGATACCGGGTAATGAAAAAGCCGATGAGTTAGCAAGGCAAGGATCAGCGCTTGACGCTAGTCAAGCAGAGCTAGTCCATATCCCACCATGCGACATGAAAAAGAAAATTTCAGATTCAATTCTAGAAAAATCCAATGAAAGGTGGAGTCTACTTGACACCTGTGATACTACTAGGAAATTATGGCCCTGTTTCAATAAACAGAAGACGGACAAAATTATGCAATTTAGTAAGAAATCCCTTCGCTCTCTTACGAGCATAATCACCGGACATAACTTACTGAAATATTATAAACTTAAAATGAAACTCAGTACAGACGACTTATGCAGGGGATGTGGTGACGAAGAAGTGCACGAAGACACAATGCATTTTCTCTGTCACTGTCCCGCGCTCTGTCACCAAAGAAGAAAACTTCTTGGTAGATACTTCTTTGATAATCTCGAAGATCTATCAAATACACCAGAAATCCGCATATTGAATTTCATCAATGCCTCTAAATGGCTTGATTAACTATAGAACACATAGGTTTTTATCATGAAATGAGTAATTACACTTAAGGGTAACACAATGGATCTACATTGATCTAAGTGTGACGATAGCTACATCAATTGTCAGCCCAATAACCTAACCTAACCTAACCCTTAACCTAACCTAACCCTTAACCTACCTACATACTTCTTAAAACTAGAACAACCACAGCGGCAAAAGCTAAGTCTATGTTCAGAAATCTATGTACACATATATGTAGTTTTCAATAGTTTCTTTTCCGTCCGTCCGTTTCAAATAAAAACACTTTTCTTTTTATTCGTAAATAAAAAATATGTCAATTTTAATTTAATAAATTCAATAGATTAACAATAATAATAATAATTAGAAAAATTAACTGATTGACTTGACTTTAATCTAAACTTTACGCTTTTCGATTTTGACTTTGCGACTTAGCTTCTTGACGATTACTTTTCGATTAAAATTAATTGACTTTATTCTTTACATTTTTCTTTTTAACAGGACAGCTAAAAAGCTTTTAGAACTGTAAATTATCGTATGATTGATAGGATGATTTTAGAGCATACACTTATCGACTTTACTTTGCGATGGTAAATAAAATATACTATTCCACACGGTCATCCTGGATTTCGTCTGTCTCAGACGATTCGTCATCACTGTCATCATAGGTTCGCCATAGCTTCATGTAGTCGACTGTTGTTGACGTAAGATTTGGACCTTCGTGATTTCCAACTTTTTTAACCTCGTATCGATCGTTTCGCTTCACTTTGGTTACTTCATATGGACCAAGATACTTTGGATATAATTTCAATCCCGTACCAAACTGGGTGCGTAAGATAGCCACCATGTCTCCGAGTTTATATTTTACTGCTTCTTTTCTCTTCTTGTCATAACCTTTCTTAGATTCTTCTTGTACCTTGCTGATTTGACTTTTAGCAAGCTCTCGGATTTCATTTCTCCCTTCTTCAAATTGCCTGAGTATTTCTTCTTCAAACAAAATTTTAAGTTCCAAGTCTTCCGGCAAAAACATAGGGACACCAAACAGTAACTCAAACGGCGTTCTCTGAGTGCTTCTGGATATGTTAGAGTTAATGGCACCTTGAACACGACTTACAAACTTGTACCACTTCATCGGGTCCTCTAAACTTAGCTTCGCAAGTACTTCAATAATGATTTTGTTTATACGCTCCACCTGGCCATTTCCTCTAGGTACTCCAGTTGTTACCATATGATGAGTAATGTTCTTCTTCTCACAGTAGTTCTTGAAGTCATTCGAGGAGAATGCTGCCCCCTTATCCGTGACTACTCGCCGTGGAAAACCAAACGTTTCACTCTGAAGCTCCATCTTTTTGATAACATCTTCCGTATTACATGCTTTTACCGGGTAGATCCAGGTGAATTTGGAAAAAGCATCAACAATGACTAACAGATACTTATAAGACTTCGTTGTAGATGGTAGTGGTCCAAGGTGATCCAAATGGTATGTGTGCAATGGCACATCAGGTTTTGCAATTGGATTGAGCAGACCTTCTAATTTCCCCTGCTTCTTTGAAACCAGAATACACGCAATGCAATTCTTAACAACATTTTCAACATGCTTTCTCAGATTAGGGACAAAGTAGTCTTGACGAATAATGGCTTCAACTTTTTGCACACCGACGTGCCCCTTTTCATGAACGCTTGTTAGGATTTGCTTTCGTAGGCTTTTTGGAACTACTAACAAACGAAGACCATCTGCAAACTTATAAAGCACCCCGTTGCGTACTTCAAAATCTTGGTACGGCTGACTCTCCAACAACTTTATAGTGACCGCACAAAAATCGTCCGCTGCTTGTGCTTTTCGTACTCCCTGAAACATCCCATCCTCAACTTTCAATACAGCCGGAAACCTACTTAACGCGTCAACATGGCGCATAGCACTTCCTGATCGATGATTAACCTTGCACTGAAACTCCTCAATCTGCATTGCCCAGTTAGCTACCTTACTATTCAGAGCCTTTTTCTCCATTGTGAGTTTGAACGCCTTACAATCTGTGTAGATGTCAAAATCCAGCCCTAGCAAGTAAGTTCTTAACCTCTTTAAAGCTTTAATAATAGCCAACACTTCTAAATCGTAACTATGGTAACCCCTTTGCGTTTTATTGGTTTTATAACTAAGAAAGAAAACTGGGTGAAAATGACCATCATCATGTTTCTGTAACAAAACGGCACCAAATCCTTCCTTGCTTGCATCCGTATGCAATTGAGTAGGTAGCGACGGATTGAAAAGCTTTAAAATCGGCTCTTTGCATAGTCGTTCTTTTAGCTGCTTGAAAGCCATTTCTTGGCTTTCCCCCCACACGAATTTCTCCCCTTTTTTAGTTAGGTCTGACAGTGGTTTTGCAATGATCGAGTATCCTTCTACAAACTTCCGGAAAAATCCTGTCAACCCTAAAAAGCTCATAACATGTTGAACCGTTTTAGGTTTTGGGAAGTTTTTCACAGCAATCACTTTTTCTTCTGAAGGTTTTATCGCTCCATTTTCCACAATGTGTCCTAAAAACACCACATTCTTTTGCAAAAATTTGCACTTCTTCCAATTTATCGTAAGGCCATTTTCTTTACAAATATTTAAGACCTTCACAAACTTTTCTATGCACTCCTTGACGTCCTTCCCCGAAATTATTATGTCATCAACATAGATTCGTAATAACCTTTCACGTATGGCTTCTCTGAAGATCGAGTCGATTAGCCTTTGAAAAACAGCAGGTGAGTTGCAAAACCCAAATGGTGCCTTCAAAAATTCCCACTGGCCATCTTGCGTAACAAACGCTGTGAATTTAGTCGATGACTCTTCTATATCAACATGAAAGAACCCATTGCTGAGATCCAGAGTAATGAAAACATTTGCATCGAAGAGACCCTCCAAAATATCTTCGACGTTTGATAAAGGAAATCGATCTCGTATAGTTTTTGAGTTAAGTTTCCTGAAGTCAACGCATAATCGATAGCTTCCATCTTTTTTGTGTGCTAAAACTACAGGACTTGCATAACAAGAGCTACTTTTTCTAATGATCCCTTCTTTCAACCATGTTTCAATTTGCTGGTTCACAAAATCTCTCTCTTTTGGCGCTAGCCGCCTCGGTTTTTCATAAACAGGTATGTCATCTGCCAAAACAATACGCAACTTTACACTCGATTCGATTGGTTTCATTGGGCTATAAGCTTTTATAATTTCGGTAAGCATTTTTCTATCTTCATAATTTTTCACATCTTTTAAATTTTCGTTAATCTCATCTTTTCCTGAACGATGTACCAAATTTACACGTGCAAGAAATAGTTTCTCGTTATCAGGCTCTAATTTGTATGTTACTATTCTTCCCTTGTCTATAAAAATGGCAGCGATATCTAAGATATCCTTTCCAACTAGTATACTTTCTCTCATAAAACAATCAGGTACTATATGAAAGTTCAGCTCGTACACTTCCGACTCGATGAACGCTTTCAATTTTGTATACCCCATCGTTCTCTTCTCATCGTTGCCAAAATTAGATACACTTATACCAGGGCCATCAAAACTGTCTACTCCAATTTCATCGCTCACAGATTTGTTCATTATCGTTATGTCGCTCCCAGTATCTAGATGTGCAGTAAACTTTTTCCCTTTTAATTCAACCTGCATAGTGAGATCGCAAACCTTCACCAAGTTAACCTGCGGCTTATTGTCCTTCGAGCCACCTGCACCACCCTGATTCTTCGTAGTTGATGGACAATTGGGAGATATGTGTCCAAACTCATTACATTTAAAGCAACGGGCTCCTTTGGATTTACTTGGACACTGTCCAGCTAAATGTGACAAGGAACCACAATTACCACAACGTTTGGAACCATGTCTATCCTTTGACTGCTCTTTACTTTTTATATTTTCACTTTTCCACAAAACTTACTGATGTAAAATTAATTGTTTCGCACTGACACTCAACACTAGGTTAATTTTAACTTCTGATACCATGTGGTTTTTTAATATGCGCTTTTTCTTTTAATTTAATTTCACTTATCTTAACAAACCATAGGATATTTTATTTCTTTTATTAACTTCGCGTTCGCGTCGGGTTTTGGTTTATAACAGTTTTAACCTTAATCCCGCTTCTGACACCATGTAGTTTTCAATAGTTTCTTTTCCGTCCGTCCGTTTCAAATAAAAACACTTTTCTTTTTATTCGTAAATAAAAAATATGTCAATTTTAATTTAATAAATTCAATAGATTAACAATAATAATAATAATTAGAAAAATTAACTGATTGACTTGACTTTAATCTAAACTTTACGCTTTTCGATTTTGACTTTGCGACTTAGCTTCTTGACGATTACTTTTCGATTAAAATTAATTGACTTTATTCTTTACATTTTTCTTTTTAACAGGACAGCTAAAAAGCTTTTAGAACTGTAAATTATCGTATGATTGATAGGATGATTTTAGAGCATACACTTATCGACTTTACTTTGCGATGGTAAATAAAATATACTATTCCACATATGTATATATATACATATATTTTTTCTTAATTTTTTTTTTTTTTATTTTTTTTATTTAATTTTTTTTTTATTTTTTTTTATTTTTTTTTTATAGTGCCACCGTCCCTACTCTCTACTTAGCCTATACCTTAAACCAAAACAGACATGTAATGCAGGAGGCGAGCCGGCAAAAAGATGCTGAGATGCGAAGGCAACAACAGCAACAACAACAACAACAACAACAACAACAACAACAACAACAACAACAACAACAACAACAACAACAACAACAACAACAACAACAACAACAACAACAACAACAACAACAACAACAACAACAACAACAACAACAACAACAACAACAACAACAACAACAACAACAACAACAACAACAACAACAACAACAACAACAACAACAACAACAACAACAACAACAACAACAACAACAACAACAACAACAACAACAACAACAACAACAACAACAACAACAACAACAACAACAACAACAACAACAACAACAACAACAACAACAACAACAACAACAACAACAACAACAACAACAACAACAACAACAACAACAACAACAACAACAACAACAACAACAACAACAACAACAACAACAACAACAACAACAACAACAACAACAACAACAACAACAACAACAACAACAACAACAACAACAACAACAACAACAACAACAACAACAACAACAACAACAACAACAACAACAACAACAACAACAACAACAACAACAACAACAACAACAACAACAACAACAACAACAACAACAACAACAACAACAACAACAACAACAACAACAACAACAACAACAACAACAACAACAACAACAACAACAACAACAACAACAACAACAACAACAACAACAACAACAACAACAACAACAACAACAACAACAACAACAACAACAACAACAACAACAACAACAACAACAACAACAACAACAACAACAACAACAACAACAACAACAACAACAACAACAACAACAACAACAACAACAACAACAACAACAACAACAACAACAACAACAACAACAACAACAACAACAACAACAACAACAACAACAACAACAACAACAACAACAACAACAACAACAACAACAACAACAACAACAACAACAACAACAACAACAACAACAACAACAACAACAACAACAACAACAACAACAACAACAACAACAACAACAACAACAACAACAACAACAACAACAACAACAACAACAACAACAACAACAACAACAACAACAACAACAACAACAACAACAACAACAACAACAACAACAACAACAACAACAACAACAACAACAACAACAACAACAACAACAACAACAACAACAACAACAACAACAACAACAACAACAACAACAACAACAACAACAACAACAACAACAACAACAACAACAACAACAACAACAACAACAACAACAACAACAACAACAACAACAACAACAACAACAACAACAACAACAACAACAACAACAACAACAACAACAACAACAACAACAACAACAACAACAACAACAACAACAACAACAACAACAACAACAACAACAACAACAACAACAACAACAACAACAACAACAACAACAACAACAACAACAACAACAACAACAACAACAACAACAACAACAACAACAACAACAACAACAACAACAACAACAACAACAACAACAACAACAACAACAACAACAACAACAACAACAACAACAACAACAACAACAACAACAACAACAACAACAACAACAACAACAACAACAACAACAACAACAACAACAACAACAACAACAACAACAACAACAACAACAACAACAACAACAACAACAACAACAACAACAACAACAACAACAACAACAACAACAACAACAACAACAACAACAACAACAACAACAACAACAACAACAACAACAACAACAACAACAACAACAACAACAACAACAACAACAACAACAACAACAACAACAACAACAACAACAACAACAACAACAACAACAACAACAACAACAACAACAACAACAACAACAACAACAACAACAACAACAACAACAACAACAACAACAACAACAACAACAACAACAACAACAACAACAACAACAACAACAACAACAACAACAACAACAACAACACCAACAACACCAACAACACCAACAACACCAACAACACCAACAACACCAACAACACCAACAACACCAACAACACCAACAACACCAACAACACCAACAACACCAACAACACCAACAACACCAACAACACCAACAACACCAACAACACCAACAACACCAACAACACCAACAACACCAACAACACCAACAACACCAACAACACCAACAACACCAACAACACCAACAACACCAACAACACCAACAACACCAACAACACCAACAACACCAACAACACCAACAACACCAACAACACCAACAACACCAACAACACCAACAACACCAACAACACCAACAACACCAACAACACCAACAACACCAACAACACCAACAACACCAACAACACCAACAACACCAACAACACCAACAACACCAACAACACCAACAACACCAACAACACCAACAACACCAACAACACCAACAACACCAACAACACCAACAACACCAACAACACCAACAACACCAACAACACCAACAACACCAACAACACCAACAACACCAACAACACCAACAACACCAACAACACCAACAACACCAACAACACCAACAACACCAACAACACCAACAACACCAACAACACCAACAACACCAACAACACCAACAACACCAACAACACCAACAACACCAACAACACCAACAACACCAACAACACCAACAACACCAACAACACCAACAACACCAACAACACCAACAACACCAACAACACCAACAACACCAACAACAACACCAACAACAACAACAACAACAACAACACCAACAACACCAACAACACCAACAACAACAACAACAACAACAACAACAACAACAACAACAACAACAACAACAACAACAACAACAACAACAACAACAACAACAACAACAACAACAACAACAACAACAACAACAACAACAACAACAACAACAACAACAACAACAACAACAACAACAACAACAACAACAACAACAACAACAACAACAACAACAACAACAACAACAACAACAACAACAACAACAACAACAACAACAACAACAACAACAACAACAACAACAACAACAACAACAACAACAACAACAACAACAACAACAACAACAACAACAACAACAACAACAACAACACCAACAACACCAACAACACCAACAACACCAACAACACCAACAACAACAACAACAACAACAACACCAACAACAACAACAACAACAACAACAACAACAACAACAACAACAACAACAACAACAACAACAACAACAACAACAACAACAACAACAACAACAACAACAATAGCAGCAGCAGCAGCAAAATAAAGCTGCTAAACTAAAGGCATCGGCAGCACCCAAGCCACAAAAACAAAATCAGCCGTCCAAAATCACAAGCGCCCAGCAGCACCAATCCCAGCTGCAGTACCGGCTTCTCCTGTAGCAGCACCAGCAGCAGTACCATCAGCAGCACCATCAGCAGCACCAGCAACAGCACCAGCAGCAGCATCAACATCAACATCAGCAGCAGCGAGGCAACAACACCAGCAGCAACCACAGCAATAGTCAGAGAAAGTGCCACCAATTCGTACCTATAGGGTTGACCTTGCAGATATAAAACAGGTATGTAGTCGGCCACTAGTAGCAAATTTTATATTAAAATCATAAATGAACAACAAAAGAGGTATTCGGTTCAATGCTTCACATTGGCTGAATACAAATTAGTTAAAGACTGCCTCAGAAAAGCCACTGCTGAATTCTTCAGCTTCACTTCTAGGAGTGAAAAACCGAAAACGGTCCTGTTAAAGGGAATCAGTTCCTGCACGGAACCCGGAGAGGCCACCGATGATCTCGAATTCGTCGGGGTCAAGCCGTCTACCACGGTCAAGTCCAGACGGGAGGGGCAGAAACTGCCAATCTTCCTCGTAACTCTGTCGCCCCAAAGTAGACTGGAGAGTCTGAGGAATATTACTGTCCTAGACTACCAGGCATAACGACATGCTGCAGTGCATGCGCTGCCAAAGGTTCGGTCACGCTGCGGCCAACTGTGAAAAGCAGGTGCGCTGTGTGAAATGAGCCGAAACCCACAATAGGGGTGAATGCAAGTTCGGGACTGAGCGGGTCGATGACATGACCCAGCTCAAGTGTGTCATCTGCGGGAATGAGGGGCACCCTGCTAATTATCGGGGTTGTCCTAAGGTCCAAGAGATACGGAAAAAACAGGCCAGGCAAAAAGCCGGAAGTCAACCCGTAAGACAAGCTCCAACAACAAAAACTCCAATCGTTAATCCCAACGTTTCTTACGCCAACTATGCGAAAGGAAGGGTAAACACGAGACAGGCTCCACCACCGGTCGCCCCACAGGCTCAAGTGCCTCAGGTGTCGGCGGGACAGCCAGACATTGTATCCTTGTTGCTGAGCATTCAAGTCAGGTTGACAGGACTGCAAAGTCAGATCAAGGAGCAAGGCGAAAGAGTAGACCACCTCTACTCTTTGATGCCTGGCCGAGCGCCTTAGGATCCTAGGTTTGAATGTAAATTCATTGATTAGGATCGAACGTACAGCCAACCTGTTCCAGTTGTTGAAAGACCACAGTCCTGATGTGTTTATGGCTAGCGAAACCAAGCTAAACCAGAAACACAAATTGACTCACAAAAATTACAATATCGTAAGAAAGGATCGACCCGGTTCTAATCAAGGAGGCGGTGTTGCAATCTTCATACGTAAAGGCATTAATTTATTTACAATAATGATTTGCGAAAGCTTCAGACCTTAGAAGTTTGCGTTGTTCGTGTTTCCCTCACTAGAGGCAAGCGCTTATATTTGATTGCGGCTTACGCGGCTGACGCACCACACCACAGCCAACTAACTTCATCTCAGAACTCTTTTTAGAGTACTTCAACTGGGCATGGAAGAGAACTTTTTTTATATTGGCCGGAGATTTGAACGCCAAACATGGAGATTGGTGAAATAAAACAAATAACCCAAGAGGTAATCATCTCTTTAATTTGATGAATCTTCGCAGTGTTGAATACGGTGTCGACCTGCTGGTCACTGAAAGGCCATCATTTCCAAGGAGCGGCTCCTTTCTGGACCTCTTGCTGGACGACACAAGACTGACAGTAACTGACAAAGTGGGTTACCACCCGCGAAATTGTCTACAGACAATTGAGTACGACAGTGACCATTGCGGCTTGGCTGCCTTAATACAAATCCCGAACGAGCTTGTAGAGCTGGATGAATTTGTTCCGAACGCATTCTTGAATGAATGAATGTATTGGGTAAACATTTGCACTGCGACCTTATGATCTATTGTGCCCCCCTTTTGATGTGGATGAGGTTTCTCATCTACAATTCATCCTCCAAATTCGTTCCTTTGAGGAATTTAATGATTTGGGGTATTTTTAGAGAATGTAATTCATTCTCTTCTATATGGTACTTGCCCAGATATTTATGTCTATGATGCATTAGTGCATCACATTTTCCTATTATGTGGTCCGGTGTCTCCTCATGAGCGTTGCAGAATCTGCAGGAAGCGCTGCTCACTGGACCAAGGATAGTGAGGTGTCTTCTCAGTTTGCAATGGCCGGAGAGGAGACCCGTTACTCTCCTAAGATTGTTCCTACTTAGGCTGATGCAGGATAAGAAACGCTCTCGGTTATATTCCCCGAATAAGAGTTTTGCCTGTCTCAGTTTGGGGAGTTCTTCCCAGATTTTTGATCTTTTAGCCTCCTCTTCGGATTTGATTTTGTTTTTATTTATATTCTCTCCTATACCACAATAGGGCTCTGATCCCATTAGGGGTGTCATTGCTCCTATTTTTGCTAGGGAGTCAGCCTCTTCATTGCCCAGGACACCGACGTGACCTGGTACCCAATGTAGTGTGACTTTGTTTTCCTTGCCCAGTTCACACATTCCCATACTAGTCTAGAAGTAATGGTATATGAATTTAAAGCTTTAAGTGCAGCTTGACTGTCTGACATGATGGCAATGTTTTGGTTTTTGTATTTTCTATCGATGTTACGTTCTGCGCATTTTCCGATGGCGTTCACTTCCGCCTGGAATATGCTGGTGGACTTCCCCATCGGTATGGAAATTTTGGTTCTAGGCCCAAAAATCCCTACACCAGTCCCGTCAGAAGTTCTCGATCCATCAGTATACCACTTGATGGTGTTTGCATTGAGATTGTAGTTTTCCATCTCACCTACCCAGTCTCTTTTGCAACTTAACTCCGTTCGAAAAAGCTTTTCGAAGTTATATTTTCTAATCATGCTGTCCCTGGGAATGTCAAGAAGGTTCATTTCTGTGGACTTGAGGATCATGTTCTTCTCTCTATGACCAATGATCTTTCCTGTCCCAGTGCCCTCCTTAGCAAACCTCATGATTGCTCCCTTAGCAGCACTTCCTATTGCCACGTTTAGTGGCGAAAACATTTAAGATGTTTTCCATTGCTGCTGTAGGGCATGTTCTCATTGCTCCGGTTATACATATACATGCAAGCCTTTGCAACTTTTCTAATTTTTTCTTAGTGGTTGTTAGTTCGGTTCTTTTGTGCCATGCAACCGCCCCATAGGTAATGATGGGTCTTACCATCATGGTGTACATCCATCTCAGGATGTTTGGTTTGCAACCCCATGATTTTCCTGCAATTCTTTTGCAAATCATCAGGGCTTTTGTGGCTTTTCCGACAGTTATATCGACATGTTTATTCCAAAGGAGCTTGCTATCTAGTGTTATGCCTAGATACTTGACCTCTCTTTGGGTGTCGATTACTTCTCCAGCCAACCGTATTGGTTTCATACGTGGTAGAAGTCTTTTCTTGGTAAATGGTATTATTGCCGTCTTTGTGGGGTTGATATTCAAACCCACTGAAGTACACCATTTCTTTGTTACATTTAGTCCTCTTTGTATTATGTCACAAAGAGTTTCTTCAAACTTCCCCAAGGCAGTTATTACAATGTCATCGGCAAAGCCAATGCAACGTATACCTTGAGAAGTTAGAATTTCAAGTAGTTCATCTACAACAAGGCTCTACAGTAAGGGTGATAGTACCCCTCCCTGAGGGCAACCTCTTGTTGTGATGACTTTCTGAACGTTTTGTCCTGCGTTTGCTTCCGCCGTTCTTGTACCTAGCATTCTACCTATCCATCTAATAATGGTGATGGGTACCCCCTTTCTACTAAGAGCCCTGTCAACAGCTTCATGTGAGGTGTTGTCAAAGGCTCCTTCTATATCCAGGAAGGCACAAATGGCAATTTCCTTGCCATCTAAAGCTATCTGTACATTGTTAATTAGTTCATACAGAGCGGTTTCTGTGGACCTACCCGCTCTGTAGGCATGCTGGTGATGATTTAGAGGCATGCTTGTTAAGACTTCTGTTCTTATGAAGTTATCGATTACCTTTTCCAAAGTTTTCAGTAAAAAAGATGTCAAGCTAATTGGCCTGAATGACTTAGGATGGGTTGTATCTTTTTTCCCCACTTTGGGGATAAAAATTACCTTTGCTCTTCTCCATAAACTTGGTATGTACCCAAGTGTAATACTACTTCGAAGCAATTTTATGATGTAAGGCATTACTTCTTCCTTTCCTTTTTGCAGAAGGGCTGGAAAAATGCCGTCTACGCCCGGCGATTTAAAGGGTTGAAAGGTACTTATTGCCCATTCGATCCTTTTGCCTGTACAAATAGTCGAAGCTATCTGCCAGTCTATCCGGTTTGGCCTGAGAGGTATTCTCTCTGTCAAGTTATCTACCATAGGTAGACTACCCGGAAAATGAGTGTTTAGCAGTAGGGTAGCCCTTTGCTCCTCGTTTTCCGTGTAGCTACCATCCGAGTAACGAAGTGCTAGTGATGTGATGGTAGTTTCTTTTGCTAGAGCTTTGTGAAGTCTAGCAGCTACCGGAGTAGATGAAACCCCCTCACAGAACATTTCAAAGCTCTTTCTTTTTGCCCTTCTGATTTCCCGGTTATAATTGGTCAACTCTGCAGAGTAATTATTCCACTCTCCAGTACTCTTTGCCTTATTAAAGAGTTTCCTTACCTTGGATCTTAGTTTTGACAGATTTCTGTTCCACCACGGAGCATCCTTTTGTCTTTTACCTTGCTTTATGGGGCAACTGAGTTCATAAGCCTCAATTATTGCCCCACTAAGCTCGTTTACTAAGTGTTCTAACTCAAGGTTACAATTTGTCGTTTCTACTGGACCTATTCGTTCAAGGTTTGTTTTGAGAACGCTTTTGTACAGGTTCCAGTTAGTTTTCTTAGGGTTCCTGCCAGAGGTATTCTCTGTGAGCAAGTTGTCTAAGGTAAACTCTATAATTCTATGGTCAGACATGGATGGTTCGTTTGAAACCCTCCAATCCCTAATCAGGTTACCTACGTTCGGGCTTCCAAACGTTAAGTCTAAGACTTCCTTTCTTACTCTAGTTATAAAGGTAGGTGTGTTCCCTACGTTATAAATATCTAGATTTTTCTCGATAATAAAGTCTAAAAGGTACTCACCCCTTTGATTAGTATCGGTACTACCCCATATTGTATGGTCGGCGTTTGCATCACAACCGACCAACAACGGTAGTCCTTTTTTGCTGCAGTAGTCCGCTAACTTCCGTACTTCGATTGGTGGAATATTTCCCTCATCACCGGCGAAGTAGGCTGCTGCTACCACCATCGTGCTGAGGTTGCCCTCGTTGTCAATCTGGGCTTGGATTGGCACCAGGTCCCTCGTCATAAATTCTGAAAGACATATAAATTTTATGTTATTTCTTATTTTTATGCATGCTCGGGGCGAGTCACTTCTCGTATCCCAAATTAATTTAGAGTTCTTACATGTTAGGCCTCTAATTTGGCCCCCGTAAATCCAGGGTTCTTGGATCAGGACTAGTCCCAGGTCATCAGCTGAAAATTTTCGAGATATAATAGCTGATGCTGCTTTTGCGTGATACAAGTTTACCTGGGCTAGTCTGGTTCTGATCCCGCGTCCAGACATAGTCTGTTTAACAGGTGGGGGCTGGTGCCCCCTCATCTGCTAGCAGACTATCTTCCTCCTCGTTTGTGGGAAGCACCTCGTCTAAGTCAGATGAACTAGAAGAGAGGTCAATGCCCTCCATTTCTTCGTCCATCTGACTAGACACTTCCATTGCCAGTTGTTGTTCCTGGCTTTGGAAGGTTGTCTCAGTGGGATTGGGATTGGGAGTTACTAGGGAAAGGATGGGTTCGGGAGTAGACGGGATGGGTTTGGGAGTTACGGGGTTTTGGGTGGGATCCGATATTACGGGGGTTGGGATAGGTTGGATTTTTTGGGTAAGTAATGGAGTGGGGGGTATGTTAGAGCTGGTTGTTGGGGGGATTGGAAGGATGGGTTTGTGCTACAGTGACTTGGCCTGCTGTTCGCTTTCGGAGTCCCGTTACTGGGATTTTTCCGAATTTATAGTGAAGCTGGTGGTCTGCTTTCACTATAGCATTCGCGGACTGGTCGTCAACGCCGATCACCATGAGCTGACCTTTGTCTTCAGCTTTACTGGTGAGCACTTTCCAGGCGTGTACCAACAGTCCGTCATTTTGCGCCTGGATGAGCGACAGCGATTTTTTATTGTCTTGCCCAGCACTTCTTGGCAAAAACAGGGTGATATTTTGCATCTTGGGGATTTCATCCCCCATGCGTGCTATCAGCTCACTGCTCTTCCAAGTGCTCAATTTGGATGCCTTCTCCTTGAGCCATTCTGCCGTCTCTTGCCCATCACAATCGACTAACAGCAGCCCCGTTCTGAAGTGCAGGCCATTGAACTTGAGTTTGTGCTTCCACCCAAGAGACACTTCCTCAATAATGGCTTCCTCCAGTGCCGATAATTCATCCGCGCTGAGGGTAACCTGAGGGTATTGCCTTGGTAGAACCGCAATCCTCACACTCCTGGCCGCATTCGCATACGAGAGCTGTTTCTCATCCGCCACGATTTTTGCGGTGCTTGGTCCCGCTTTTTCTGTGGTCGACGTCCTGGATTTTTTGGCATCTTGCCTTTGGGGAGGAGTGATGTTGTTGCTCTTCCTCTTCCCAGTATCCAGGCTACTAACAGGTCCCTTGTTAGGGTCTGCTTTCCTCTCGTCAACCTTTTTCCGGGCTTCCTGCGGGGACATCCCCTGACCCAGGAACCGGAGGTACCACCTGCACCCCGCTCCACTCAGTCCTTTTCTCAGTGGGTCATCGAATGCCCCTGGCATCCCCTTTTGCGGGAGTGGACCAGTGGTTTTCCTGGCCTTTTCATGCCGCGGGTCTTTTGGTGGTGGAGAGGCAATCTTTGCTGGTGTCTTCCCAACTTTTTCGCCTTCTACGGCTTTGGCATCATCTTTAACTTGCACCGGAGATGTTCTCCCAGTACTAGCTCTAGATGTGCTTGGAGTTTCGTCTTCTGCTCGTCTGGGTGTTGTTTTCCCCTGACTTGCTGACGATTCTCCCTGAACTGCCCGGTTCTGTGTTTTATCAAAAGACCTGCTCTTCAAAAAAAAAACTCATTCCCGGTCTCAAATCGTTAAGAAAGATGTTTTCCATGCGATTCGCATACTCATTCGCGGTGACATCCCGCATTCTTACAATTATAGTAAAATGCGCTGGCCACGTTTCACCCAAGTTCTATCAAGAGAACTCCATTCGGGGGTTGACATGACAAACACAGAAATCGATCAACATCTTGAACAGATGGACTACATAATAAAACAAACAATGGAACGGACAATACCAAAGTACAAGGAACGCGACCAAATTAACGTCTACAGTAGCGTGACTATAGACGCACTTCACAGACAAAAAAGTGGACTACTGACAAGACTTAAAAACTTATACAGACGATTTCCAGGCCCCCACGACCTGGAGATTAGGACACTGAAGTCGTCAATAAAAAACGTCAACACTCTGATTAAAGAAAATTACAGATTGTCTGTTAATTTGTACTGGGACAAAAAAATTCGGGCCGTTAACTCTAGCGACCCGAGTATGTTCCCGCAAATTAACAAGATCTTCCGGAAAAATAATCAAAACGACCTTCCGCGTCTTAAGCTCCAGAAAACGACTGAGAACAGAGACGCACTTCTGACAGCGCAAAATAATCCGGAGGAAGCCGTCTTGGACGATGACTTCTTCGTGATTGAGGACCCGCAGGAGAAAGTGGAGACAATTGGTGCTGTTTCCAGCAAGTGTATAAGGTGAATGCTTGCAATCGCCCGAACCACGACCTGGAAAACAGAACCTTACTTCATCACTTCTCCCTAAGGAATGATTTTACTCTTTGGCGATCCGAGAACCGTGGTTTCACCCGGTTTGATGACGATTTGTTAGCAAACGCTATAATCGCCGAAAGAACGGGTTCAAGTCTCTTGCTCATCACAAAGGTAGAGCTTCAGCTCATCCTCAATTCAATAAAGAACAAAAAGTCAGCAGGTGTCGATGGTATACCCAACATCGTGCTAAGACATTTACCGATTGAAGCTATAGACATTTATACTACACTGCTCAATAACGCGCTGAATAAAAGTGGATTTACATGTTTCTGCATCTGCAAAATGCAGAAAAGTAGAGAGAGTCCGATATATGTTGAAATCTGAAAGTGAGAAAGAATACACAGGTGGTAACTCTTTTTTGCCTCCTATAAACTGCCATAACTTGTTGAAATCATGTGTTTCCTTCAAATTTAATTTTGTATTCTAAGTGAAATTTAAATTTTTGTGAAATTTTTAAAATCTTTTAAAATGGAAAACGATGACAGGAAAAGGAATGCCAGCGGCTCCTCTTGCCATACTTTCTATTTGAGGATGGAAAAAAAGAACAACCACAACCAAAACCCAGACAGAAAACAAGGTTCTGGGTCCATCCTTACATTTGATTCCAGTGTGATGTTTTTGTTTTGTTTTTCGCATACTCTCCAAAAAATTATAGGAAATGTGGAAATGCCAAAAATACAAAATGCTGAAGAAGATACTATAATAAAGATGAACATGTTCGTCTTCACTATAGTTTCGACTTCTGCATTTCTCGAATTTCTTATAATGCAGAAATGAAGAACTTGTGCATTTTTTTCTTTTCTCTCTATCTAACAAGTATGAATTTTCTATTTGGCATCCCTTTATTTTTGCAGAAACCAAATGCAGATACATGTAAATCCACCATAATGCATATTATCCGGTGCGTTGGAAGACAGCTGTGGTGCATAATCTCCCGAAAAAGGGAAAGGACAACTCCAATCCTTCAAATCTGCGTTCAATAAGTCTTCTTTAAAGCATCAGCAAGGTATTCGAAAAGGTAATCAATAGGGCTCTGGCTAAGTGGGCTGCGGACAACACAATAATTCCGGATAATCAGTTCGGGTTAAAGGCAGGACATGACTGTATTCATGTCGCGTCTAAACTCGTTTCTGATATCCAATGGAACAAGTCCAAGAAACAATGCACGGGTGCTGGTCTGGTTGACTTAGAGAAAGCTTCGACACCGTATGGTTAGAAGGGTTGTACCTAAAACTCACCAGACTAGGCATAAGTAAACCATTACTGTATATGCTTTATGATATGCTCAATGGTGGAAAGTTTGTTGTCAAAAGTGGCAATTTAACCTCTACCAGCATCTTTGAAATTAAAAACGGTCTACAACAGGGCGCGGTCAATTCGCCGATCCTCTTCAGCATTTTTACCAGCGATCTAATAGGTAGCCTAACTAACGCAATTGCGTATGCCGACGACCTGATTGCGTACAGAACGGCTCGAAAGGTGAAAGTTATTAGAATTCTCTTGCAGCGTGACTTCGAGAAGATTCAGCGATACTGCGACGCCTGGAAACTGAAAATAAATGTCCAAAATTCGGAGACAATTCTGTTTAGGACTCCGTTGGCTAAGGCCACGAGAGATACATGCAAGAATTGGCGCAAGATGGTCATTGTTGGGGCTGACGGTCGGCCACTAGCGAGTAAAAGTGTAGTGAAGTATCTCGGTATCTGGTTAGACCAGTATTTGTATTTAGACAGATATATAAGTACTGCTCTGACCAGAGCCCGAGGAGCCCTCGCTCTGACGAAACGGCTGTTTTACAGCAGTCGGCCAGAGTGAAGGTACTTTGCTACATGGCCCTCATACGGCCAATGCTTGTGTATGGTTGTCCTGTTTGGTTCAACATTGACATTGCCCCTTCCCAAATGGAGAAGTTTCGGTTGTTCGAGAAACAGTGTCTCCAACGCTGTCTCGGTTGGTATCGGACACCGGAATCTTCTTATTTGCACTATTATTCTAACGAGGTCTTATACAACGGAGCTCAAATCAACAGAATTGACAATTTCGTGATAAAACTTGTTCGGGGTCACATAGCGAGAGCTATGACTTCGACCAACAACCTGATTTTCGGGGCGTTCTATCCGAACGATGACTACTTCGACATGGCACGCTTGAGCGGCTTTATCCCACCAGAGGCATTCCTCTATTTAGATAAATGCGGCCTGATACAGGATGAATTGGCAGTACCGCTTATCTACCACGTCAGGCGTAGAACCGTGGACCGGCGACTCGCGTACGAACGAGACATCCTCGCCCGAGATGGAGCCGAGCTCCTACGATTCAGTAGGGCTGTGCCCCAACAGGACCGTATTGATAGGAGGAAGCAGGAGAACCAGTTCTGGTGGCTCCAAAATGAAATTGATATAGGGTAAACCGGGGTGGGGTATTTTTTTTAAGGTTCACGTTAACTAGAAAAAAATAAAAATATAAAAAAAAAAATATTTTAATCTATATATAGTTATTAAAAAACAAAAAAAATTGAATTAAAAAAAAAAGTAAATGGATATAGCTCTTGCCGCTGTGATTGCTCTAGTTTTACGTAGTATGTAGGTAGGTTAGGGGTAGGTTTAAGTTTTATTTTAAGGACATATGTAGTTTGTAAGTTTTTGAAAAATTTATATTGAAGTTAGTTTTTTTATAAATTTTCTAACAAAATAAAGACAAAAACAAAAAAAAAATTAGTTCATAGGCCGAAAGGCATTCGTATAAGTAATCATGAATTCCTTAGAGCGCCCGTGCAGGGCCAGTAAGTTAAATTTAAGCATAGTTAAGTAGGCTAGTTTTTCTTGAATTTTGTCTAGTATGTAAGTAGATATAAGTTAAAAATGAATAAAATTTGAATTAAAAAAAAAAAAAAAAAAAAAGCACATGACTACAAAGACTGAGCAAATCTGATATGCGTGGGTTCGAATCCTACAAGTGTTCTTCAAATAAAATTGGATTAAAAGCACAGTGCCACTAAAAAGGAGTCTGATGATTGTCTGGCAAGCATAAAATAGCTACAACTCCGGCCAAAAATAAAAATATAAACGAATTAATATAAAACAATTGGTGGTAGTGCCTTAAAGTTGTTGTTGTTCACAAAAATTCAATGCAATTAACAGAAGAATGGTTATGGTTAAGTCTAATAAACTGACATTCTATGTACAAAATAGTACAATGAAAATAATAAAAAAAAGTAATAAGAATAAATTGTGGCCAGCGCCAAAACTCTTCCGTAACTTTCCCCCCTTTGATACAGATTACGATCTGTAGTCTATCGAAGTAAGGTATGGAGAAAAATGGAGTCGGAACAAAATAACATACTTTAAGGCGTTTGTAAAAATGCTGTGACTCCAAATGCATTTGATGAACAAGTACGACATCTGGACACGTAGCATCAGTGGTCTGAAGTGGTGTAGTGCGTAAGAGCACACGACTACAAAGACTGAGCAAATCTGATATGCGTGGGTTCGAATCCTACAAGTGTTCTTCAAATAAAATTGGATTAAAAGCACAGCGCCACTAAAAAGGAGTCTGATGATTGTCTGGCAAGCATGAAATAGCTATAACTCCGGCCAAAAATAAAAATATAAACGAATTAATATAAAATTAATTTGTAAAAACAATTGGTGGTAGTGCCTTAAAGTTGTTGTTGTTGTTCACAAAAATTCAATGCAATTGACAGAAGAATGGTTAAGTCTAATAAACTGACATTCTATGTACAAAATAGTACAATAAAAATAATAAAAAAATATGTATTTATGTTTGTATAGTGGAGAATACGTAAATAAAAGACAAAAAAAAATTAAACAAAATCTAAAATCTTTTAGACAATTTCATATTTATCCACAAACAAAACTCATTCGGTTGAGTGCTTTACTAGGGTTTCATCATCTACACTAAACACATCTCTGGCATGAATATCAGCAAAAGGAGTTTTCGAAACAAATGTAACCTGAAAATGGACAGTTGTAAGTTAAATTTCAGGAGATAATTTAGTTAAATAATAGATATTTACTTGTAATGGGAAAAAGTCCCCTGGAATGGATGAGGCACAACTGAATTCCATTGATCCAGCTTTGTTTGAAGCATCAATAATCGGGATGAGCCACTGCAGAACATGCTTTCTTGAATCACAATTGTAGCTTCCATCATATTCGCCTACTGACGGTTGAATATTCAAACTGAATATATATTTTATTTTACTTTTGTTGGCGAATACTTTTGAATTGGAATGACTTACGGCAGGGGAAGAGCAATGCAAACATCTTGCAATTCAAGACGCTGCGCCTCGAGTTCATACTCAATGCTGATATCACAGCCACCATCACCATTTTCTGAAGGCCAACAATTAACTGAAAAATAAAGATTGATGGTAAAATTGTATGTTTTTTTTAAATACTTGTAAGAGGAATAGCTGAATCATCTTGTGTGGTGTAACGCCACTTGAGAACACCAACATCTGTGTTCAATGGGAATGGCCTAGCTGGATTTTTAGACCGATTTGTGACCGTCCGAAGGACTCATCTGAGATTCTCAGCGTTAGTAAACCTGAGATCTCGAAAGTTTGCAATCCACCATCGCGACCCAGACGAACAACCAATTATTTATCTTCCATCTTAAGATGAACGCTGGAAAAATGTTTTGAAATATAGTAGAGAATTAACATAAATTTTGGATTAAAATACCTCTCAGTGTGAACGTGTGGTCGAAGCTACTCCACCAACATTTGGAGTTAAATTGTTAATATTTTTACCCTCGCTCTTAAGCCGATCAACGAAACTATCAACATCTTTTGTTTTGCCACCCAATTGTAATGCCTTGCGTGGGATGGGTTTCCTGTAAATGATATATGTAGGTATTAGTTGGTTTTAAGAATAAGGCCGAGGAAACTTACTGTGCCTTTGGAGCGGACTTAATTTCGGTAGAGTCAGTGGTTGGAGTTGTAATCGACTGGCTACTTATGCCACCAGATGGCCCGAATCCTTCCAAACTCGAACTGATATGATGGCTTAGACTTTCTCCGCGTTTGGCCGATTCCATGCGTTGTCGTTGCAATTCCTTTGCCTTTTCTTTCATCTTTTGTCGAGCTTCACGTTCTTGAGTATCTCCTAGACCTTTAATACGGGCTTTGGCTGCACATTGATAATTGCTATAACATTAAATAAATTGCAAAACATTGAATAATAGTAAGAATTTGCAAACATATTAAAGAAAAATACACAAAATACAAACCTCAGTAAGAACTGTCATTTTTGACAAATGACAAAAAGTCCATTAGTTGTTTTGGTAGTCCAATCTGACTTTTAGGTTTTTTTTCACCACTTACATGTATATACCGATAGGAAATTTGAGAGAGTTTCCTCTCACTCACCACATATAAAATTTGTGGGTCTTAGTGGTAAGGGGGGTACCGGTCGGTTCTCTAGGTAAGTCTTTTCTCTATGCGGTGCAGCGTGACTAAAAGTTGGATTCGTAATATGAGGACCCAATCGCTCTAGAAGAAATTGAACACATGAGGAAGGCATTCTAATTTTTACACGAAATATGGATCTTCCATGTTAAAATTTATCCTTGAAAAGAATGTTCTGGGGCGTCTTGTATTGCCAACCCAAAGTTCAAGGGACTCATCGTCCTCAAAAATTAAATCCGCGTCGTTTAAAATGATATGCATTGCTTACAATATTATTTCCACTTTTTTAATTACATTAAACTTAAAATATTAAATTGTTGGCCCCATATGTGAGGAAGGACGATTCCGGAGACGGTACAATCATGAATTGTACGCAATCTACCTTGAAGCAGACATAGTGACAAAAATTAAGCTCGGTAGACTCCGGTGGGCAGGGCACCTAGCTCGCATGAGTGAAGAGGAACCGGCTCGGAAAGTCCTTTGTGGTACATTCTATGGTAGACGGCAGCGTAGTAGACCATGCTTGCGCTGGAGAGATGGCGTAGACCAGGACGCCCGAAGCCTTTGGGTGCGCAACTGGATGGCGTCGGCTCAAGACCGGGATAGGTGGAGAGACTTGTTGAAGGAGGCCAGGACCGGACCCCGGTTGTCGAGCCGATGATGATAATGAAACTTAAAATATGGGCACAAGTAAAAAAAAATTGAGGAAATATTTTTTTTCAATTTTTTAAGTCGTAGATATTGCGACGAAACAAAATGCATTCTTAAGATTCATATTTCTCAATTTTGAACTTGAATTATTACATAACTGCTCAACAACATACATAGGTACACATATAAAACAGTCCAAAAAATCAACTCAAAGCTTAGGGACTGATATTTTACTAGCACGTGCTTGTAAACATCATTCCTTGAACATTGATTTATTTTTTTTTTATTTCAGTTGTTCAAACTAAATTTTATTGCTTGACATCAAGCCAATACAAAAAATCACATTTACTTTTTAAAATGACTCTTATTTTATTAAAAAAAAAAAACAAAAAATAAATAGATGGATGGATTAAATCAGTATTTCATTAACAAGTTTTACAAAGTGTTTTTTTTTCCAGAAAATTCGAGTCTTAAGTTACAAACATAATGTCTAAAACCAAATCTATAGGACCAATTTGGACAGGTTTTCGAACAACGTTTTGTAATACCCTAAAGAACCTAAAATCCATATTCAAAGTGCAATTAGATATATATGTAAATATATACCTAGTTTTCAAGCCAATGGTGCAGATACAAAAAAAAACCCGAAATGATTATAGCGTTTTCTTATACTTTCCTATTATTTCTGCAGCTAACAAACCTTTCTGAGATGAAGCAAGCATATACTTAGGTCTATTAAAAGCTATTTTTAATCAATCTTCATTACTTACATATATGTAAGTATTATTTGGGATCGAATCCAAATCAATTTATCGTATGAACTTGCATTGGTTCGTAGTTGTCCTACTGCTGGAAGAAAAGCTGACCTCATAATTCGTGTGCAAAGAGGAGAAACTCTGCAACAACTTCAAGCAGATATTTAACAGTTGGCGCATCTCGCATATCCAGCTGCAGGGGATGAAATCGTCAACCAACTTGCAACAGAAGCCTTCATCCGTGCTGTATCTGACACCAACTTACAGCGAGCAATTCGAACTGCTGGAAAACGTACGCTTTCTGAAGCTTTAGCGTTTTCTCTGACTATGGAAGCGGCAGAACAAGTTTCCCAAGGAGTTCATCGAGTCAGAGAAGTCGAAGTTGAATAATGCTCTTGTCAGAAAATCGCATTCCAAAGAAGCCAGCGTGAAGGACTTGCTCGATGCTAGAATTGTAACAAAACCGGACATCTCCAGCGGCAGTGCAGATTACCACCGAGAAGAGCTGCATGCCAACATTGTGGAAGCAGAACCAACGCTCGAGAACAACCAAACAATAGTACCAACACTCCTGCTCAACTTGTTTCCCAGACGGGAAACGAGTAAAAACCAACTTTGAGGGGCAGAAGCTGGTTTCTGGTATCGATGGCCCCAGAAACACTATCCAAGTCTCACAGACTAAACGAGACAACAAAAGTCTGACAGTGGAGGCAATAATAAACAATAAGAAACACAAGAACATCAAACCGTACGAAATTAAGCTCAAGAAGAATGAAATAGTTGGGCACTGTGAACCTGTATCCGCGATAACTAAGATCACCGAAGCGGAAAAAAAGAAGCCCCTGAGCTTTGACAGATTAAAAGACCAAACTCTGAAGTCATCAAGTCTGAGTCAACACAAGATTAATGAGTATGCCGATATATTTTCTTCACCCAACGAACAGTATGGTCCAACACAACTAGTACGGCATCGAATTGGTACAGGAGATGCAAGACCAATTCGTCAACCAGCAAGACGTCTCCCTCTAGCAAAACAAACTGAAGTTGAAGAAATGATATTAGCAATGAAGGCAATGAAGAAAGAAGGGATAATCGAAAATTCCAAAAGCCCTTGGGCATCACCATGTTGTGTGAAACACTATCTATGGTTTCACACCGAACCATAACCCACCTCAAATCGTTTCATGTTCAAGGCCAATATCAGCACCATAGCATTCAAAATGATAAACAAACATTCGATTGCTTGGTGCATGACACAAATCAAAACAATTACCTGAATAATATAAAATGAATAAAGTAAAATAAAAATAAAAAGAAAATATGTGCGTCACTTTTAATGTAGGGTAAATTGTTTTGATGATTCAGGGAATAAATTATGAAATAGAAAATTTAAGCGACATAGTTTTAATTATGAAAATAGAAAAGTAATATGTTAAGTGACATAGTTTTAAGCTAGCAAAGTAAGACAATTTGTAGTATAAATAGTTGGTAGATTTATTCAATGGCGGTCAGCCATCAGCCGAATAGGGGGAATAACATGTAGCATACGAAAACATGCACGTGCCGTAACTATTCGGGACTGGTGGAAGTGTGATCATAGCCTCTTCGCGGCGGCCGCTAGAAACAAACCCCAAAAAGGTTTGGCTAATATGATCAGGCTATTTCCACAGGTTGGCAACAGGTTAATTCCCTGTTCCGTAAAACTAAAAGAATTACGAGACCGTCAACAAGCCTCGGAAACGGACTGATCTCACGACGACAACCCTTGCAACGAAAACGGAACAACGATTTACGAATTTTCTTATGGAACGAACGATCGCTCTATAGAGCTCGAGCTGCTCAGCAGCTAGCCGATACCCTGTCAAAATATAAAGCTGACATAACAGCACTGCAAGAAATAAGATGGACAGGGAATGGTGTTTTGCAAAAGAAAGAATATGACTTATATTACAGCTGTCATACAAAACACCATGTGCTCGGGGTAGGCTTCCTGGTCAGCGAAAAAATGAAGTCTACCGTCATCGGCTTTAACGCTATAAGCGAAAGGCTATGCACCCTTCGCGTGCGAGGCAAATTCAAGAACATCAGCCTACGGAGGAGTCCTCAGACGAAGATAAAGAGACTTACTATGAACAAGTCGAGAGGGCCCTCCATGCCTGTCCAAGGTATGATGTTAAAATCATCCTTGGGGATTTGAACGCTAAAATAGGTCGGGAGCCGGTATTCAGGCATTACGCAGGCACCCATAGTTTGCATGAGAACACTAATGACAATGGACTTCGAGTCCTAGAATTGGCAGCATCGAAAAACATGGTCGTTGCGAGTACCAGGTACCCGCGTAAAGATATCTACAAAGCCACCTGGGTATCACCTGATGAAGCCACTCGTAACCAAATTGACCACGTGTTGATAGACCGTCGCCACTACTCGAACTTGATGACGGTACGAACGTACCGAGGTGCCAATATCGACTCGGATCACTATCTTGTTGGTATGGTTTTCCGAGGGCGGATTGCCTTGCGAAGACGTATTGCATCCGCCGATCAGGTTCGAATCAACACGGCTGCACTACGCAATGAAAACACCAGTAACACCTTTGGACTTGCGTTAGGACTCGCCCTAGAACCACTCGATCCAGGGAGAGTAAGTCCTGGAGCCAGTATGCTGGGCGTAGATGAGAAGTGGACACGCCTTAAAAACACTGTCATTAGTACTGCCAATTCCATCTTAGGCAGCAGTCGTAGAAGTCGGAACGACTGGTTTGATGATGAATGCAAGCTAGCGACTGAACGTAAGAATGTTGCGTACCGAGCAATGCAACAATCTCATAGAACGCGGGCACGCGAAGATGAATATAAAGAGCTCAGAAGAATAGAAAAACGGCTTCACAGACAGAAAAAATCAGCCTGGGAGAAGAACATCATCTGTGATTTAGAAAGAAGCCGAGAGCGAGGTCCGCACCAGGCGCGGAAGTTTTACCAATCCGTCCGAAACATGACGCAGTACACACCACGCTGCACTTACTGCAAGGACGGAGAGGGAAATCTGATCACCGATCCCCAAAGCATACTGGAGCGATGGGAAGTGTACTTTAATGAATTGCTAAATGGTCAGCTCACTTCAGAAGTAGAGGCTCCACTACTTCAAGAAGATTACCCTATGTTACCGCCACCAAGCATAGAAGAGGTTGAGAAGGCTATAGCCCGGCTTAAGAAAAACAAAGCCCCGGGAGCCGATGGCATACCAGCCGAACTATTCCACCACGGCGGGCCAGCCTTACGCCAAGCAATTCATGATATTATAGTGCACGTATGGGAGCAGGAAGAAATGCCAGAAGACTGGCGAAAAGGTATAATTTGCCCCATACATAAGAAGGGAGATGTCACAACGTGCAGCAATTATAGAGGTATCACGTTGTTGAGTACCGCCTATAAGATACTCTCCTCTATCCTACAAGAACGGATAGCCCCATACGCTAAAACCATAATCGGCCAATATCAGTGTGGTTTCATTCCAGGCAAATCAACAACTGATCAGATCTTTACACTTAGGCAGGCGATGGAAAAATGTCTAGAATTTAACATCCCAACATACCATCTGTTTATAGACTTTAAGGCCGCCTATGATAGCATAGCCAGGGTAGAACTTTACAAAGCCATGAGAGAATTCGGCATCCCAAATAAGTTGACACGACTTTGTAGGTTGACCATGACCAACGTAACAAGCCAAGTAAAAATAGCCGGATTGCTATCCAGACCAATCAACATCTTTAATGGACTCCGACAAGGGGATGGTTTGGCCTGCCTCCTCTTCAACCTGGCGTTGGAGAAAGCAATCCGTGACTCTGGCACGGCAACAAGAGGGACCATCGTCAACAGGTCCAGCCAGATACTGGCTTACGCAGACGACATTGACATCATCGGAAGAACCGAACAAGCTGTACACGATTCCTTCATCCAGATCGAGCAGGCGGCACAAAATCTGGGGCTGCACATTAGTGAAGGTAAAACAAAGTACATGGTGGCGTCGAATGCGAGAAGAACAGTTGGTCAAACAATCAAGGTAGCGGAGCACGAATTTGAAGTGGTGCAATCCTTTAAATACCTTGGGTCAATAGTAGCAGCCGATAATAATATAGAAGAAGAAATACGCGGGCGGCTGCTCAATTCCAACAAAGCCTACTATAGTCTGTCAAAGCTCTTCAAATCCAGAAATCTCACCATAACTTCAAAACTGCTGCTGTACAGGACCATGGTCCTGCCAGTACTCACGTATGGATCCGAGACTTCGGTGCTTAGCAAAAGACACTCCGACCTCTTAGCCGCGTTCGAGAGAAAAGTCTTAAGGAGAATTGTTGGCCCCATATGTGAGGAAGGGCGATTCCGGAGAGGGTACAATCATGAATTGTACGCAATCTACCTTGAAGCAGACATAGTGACAAAAATTAAGCTCGGTAGACTCCGGTGGGCAGGGCACCTAGCTCGCATGAGTGAAGAGGAACCTGCTCGGAAAGTCCTTTGTGGTACATTCTATGGTAGACGGCAGCGTGGTAGACCATGCTTGCGCTGAAGAGATGGCGTAGACCAGGACGCCCGAAGCCTTGGGGTGCGCAACTGGATGGCGTCGGCTCAAGACCGGGATAGGTGGAGAGACTTGTTGAAGGAGGCCAGGACCGGACCCCGGTTGTCGAGCCGATGATGATGATGATGAGATTTATTCAATAAGTAAATTCAAGTAATTCAAGTAATTCAGTGTACAGCAGAAAGCAGAACAATAAAGAGGAATACCACAAGGAAAAAAGGTGATTATTGTTAATAAAATTCTCAATTTCAGGAAATCGGCGCTGAGCGCCTAGTACTCTGGCTTTCATTGGCGAGCCGTAAGGCCAACAAATTAGGGACCTTTCCCAAATTCCTACCTTTATCCTAATGTAATGTGCAATATGCACTACACAACAGAGTCCAGAGTAGTAGAAACATCTTGAACTACATATGTTTGTTTGGCGTTTTTCAGTTCAGGGTGGTCCACTTGCTTGAGTATAATTGCAGGAAGTATTTGAGAGGGGTATGGTTTCTGGAGTTAAAAGGATTTCCACCACATAACTTGCAACTCAAAGTTGGTTCAGTTATCATGATATTGCGTAATTTGAATCCACCGCAACTTTGTAACCGTACTCGACTTGCGGGGAAAAGACTTATACCGAATTTGATTGAGGCAACTATTATTAACGGAAAGTACGCAGGTGAAAATGTATGTTTCCTCGAATACCAATGATTCTGACTGATCTTCCGTTTGACTTTAAACGATTGCAATTCCCGGTTCGCAATGACAATTAACAAGTCGCAAGGCCAATCACTTAGTGTTTGCGGGATAAATTTAAAAAATCATTGTTTTTCACATGGGCAGCTATACGTTGCGTGTTCACGAGTTGGGAAACCGTCCGCTTTGTTTGTGTTAACGTCAGACCAAAAAACAAAAAATGTGGTTTACCAAAGAGCACTTCAATGAAACAGATAATTTGCGGAAAATATAAAACAAAAAAAATTGTTCTTCATTTTTTAATCCCCAAACGAAATGTTACAAAAAATGAAGCCATCTGGTGGCGAAACGGAGTTCGCCGGGTTTGCTAGTATTTTATAAATTTAAAAATTATGTAGATTAGATCTTTATAAGGTCCTCAATGTTTAATGGAATAACTAAAGTTTAAAAATGAATATTCTTATTAATTACAATTAGCCTTACAATTTTTTATTTGATTGTGTTTCTTTATTTTTAATTACTATTAATTAAATTTATTTTATTTTATTTTTATTTTTTATTAATTAAAGTGTAAGGTTAAATTACAAATTAATTTCTCAATAATAATTATTGAATTTCTTACTACTAAAAACAAAATTCATTGTTAAGTATTCCATATATATATATATATTTTTGAAAAAATATTACATCATTTGTTTATTTTATTTGTACACATACAATTTGAAATTTTTTTTTTTTTGACTTAAAATTTCATATTCTCTATATATTATGGGCTTGTTTTTTTTTTTTTTTTAATTTTCAACACGAGTTGTGTTACATTGTTATTCTCTTTTTGTATTTACTTTATTAATTGTATTTATGCGTTCAATTTGTATTTTTGTTATTTTAGTCTTATGTTCTAAAGTACGAACGCTTATTTCATAGGTCATAGGTGTTACGTGTTTAAGTAATTTTATGTATAGGTACATATGTGTCTGAATGTGAATTGTGTTTTTGTGTTTGGGGTCTTAAACCCTTTCTTATTTGTTTGTGTAATTAGATGTGTGGATATTTTCCCTCTTGTCATGAATGATTTTCTCTTCTCATATAATTTTTTTTTCTTTTAATTCTTTTATTTTTCTAAATATGGGGATATTTTCCTCTTTTCATATACTATTTTAAAATTTTTTTTTTTCATATACAATTTTTTAAATATGGGAATTTTTTTCCTCTTTTCATATACAAATTTTTTTTTTAATTTTTTTTTTTTTTTGATGTGGGTAGGATGACGGTATGTAGCGTAAATGCGGGTATCTTCTTAGCTCGATGAATAGAGTGGTCCTGAATGCCTCTATTTCTGGACAGATCGGTTTGTACGCATGGCTTTATATATAACTATGCATATCTTAAAGAGTAAAGCAGCAACGAGTTATATTTACTATAGTTTTTGGTCTTCTGAGTCAAAAAAATGTTTTAGACGATTATTGTGTATCGTAATAGGTTTTTTCTTAATCAGAACCACACTGTTTGTTGGACTGACGATTTCCACTATTTGATATGGACCTACCCATATTTCAGATAGTTTGTGTTTTCTGTTCTCATCGATTACGAGAACCTTATCTCCAACATGATAATGCTCTAATTTTAATGCTTCTATCATAGTAATTTTTTGAGTTCTTTTTACTATTCATTAAGTTTTTTCTGGCAATAGCATACGTTTTTTGGAGTTTGTGTCTTAAAATAAAAAAATAATTTTCATGGTCGTATACTGGTTCTGATTCCCGCTTTAAATTGGACGGTATATCTGCGGTAAAACCAAAGAGGCAATCCATTGGGATGAATTTTGTCCCTTCATGAATGCTGTTATTGTAGACGAATGCTGCTGTTCTTAGGTATTGATCCCAAGAACTAGTGTTTTCATCACAAATTGTTCGCAAATATTCTTCTAAAGGTCTGTGCGCTCTTTCCAATGCTCCGTTTGATGGGGGGTGGTAAGCAGTTGTCTGTAGTTTCTCTATTTTTAGGAGTTTACATATTTGTTTAAATAGTTTGCTTACAAAGTTAGTTCCCTGGTCTGTAACCAATTTTTTTGGTATCCTATATCTCGTTACTATCTGTTCGTAAAATATATGTGCAACTGTTTCTGCCTCTTGGTTTGGTAAAGGATAAAAATCTACAAATTTCGTGGAAAGTTAATATGTATCTATTCCCTGAATGAGAATCTTGAAGGGGACCGACTATATGTAAATAAACTTTATCAAATGGTGTCTGGCATGTATCTGTTATTACCATTGGCATTTTCACCTCTGGGCTGGCTTTAATTTTTTGGCATTTTGGACACCGTCTTATATACTTCGAAATGTCCCTGAACATATTAGGCCATTTGTAATTCCTTCTAATGCGTTTATAAGTGTTTATAACACCTTGATGACCACCGAATGGAGAGTTGTGATAGTCCTTAAGTATGGTTTGTATTTCGTCTGCGTCAGGTGTCTTTCTCTGTACGTCCTTTCGATTACTGGTTTGGGTCAAACTTTGTTGTTGGGTCTCTTTATTTCTAGGTGTTTCTGAGTCCTTAGATTTGCTGTCACTAACTTTTCTCTCGTCTTTGTTTTCGTCATTGTTTTGTTTAGCGCGTTGTGCTCTTGTCAATGCTAAACACGTGATATTTTTAAACGATGTATTAGATGGATTGTCAACTTGTATTTTTTCACCTTCTGTCCCACCTGTAGGGATCCTACTTAGTGCATCAGCATTATTGTTCTTTCTCCCTGGTTTATATTTCAGTGTACATTCGTATTCAGATAGTTTATGATGAAATCTGATAAGTCTTGACGTTGGATCTCTTGTTCTAAAATTACCTGTTAATGGTTCGTGGTCTGTGTATACAGTAAATTGTCGTCCTAATAAATAACATCTATAGTTTTTTGTGGCCCATACTATCGCTAGCATTTCCTTCTCACTAGTGGAATAGTTGCGTTCAGCTTTGTTTAGTGTACGACTAGCATACGCAATTGGTTTGTCTTTTCCTATCTTACCTTGAGATAAAACAGTTAGTATAAATGGTTTGTAAAATCGGGATAAATCAATAATGGGGGGGATACTAAAATTCTTTTATTTTTGAAACGCTTCATGACACTTATTGGTCCATTTGAATTTGATGTCTTTTCGTGTTAAATTAGTAATTGGTCGGGCTATCTTTGAAAATTGGGGTATAAATTTGCGGTGATAATTTGCCAGTCCTAAAAATGATTGTCTGTTTTAGAGTTCTAGGAACAGGAAAGTTTTGTACACAACTAGTTTTGCCGGGATCGGGATGTGCTCCCTCTGCGGAACACTTATGTCCTAAATACACAACTTCTCGACGGAGAAATTGACATTTTTCTACGTTTAGTTTCAAATTGTGTTCCCGCAGCCTATCAAGAATTAATTGTAGCTTCCTGTTGTGATCCTCTATATTCTTACCATAAACGACTATGTCGTCCAGATAAACGAAACATTCTAGACCTTGTAGACCTGTTATGATATAGTTTATGAGCCGTTGGAAAGTTGCCGGGGCTCCCTTGAGTTCAAATGGCATATGTTTGAACTCATAGTGTCCATAAGCCGTACTGAAAGCAGTTTTTTCCCTGTCTTTTGGATCAACGAGGACCTGGTGGTACCCATTAGCTAAATCAAGGGTTGTGAAGTATCTGCCCTAGTTGGTCAAGTATGTCCTCTATTCGGGGTAATGGGAAAGCGTCTCCTACAGTGCACTCGTTTAACTTCCGGAAGTCAACTACAACCCTCCATCGTACTTCAACATCTGGACCTGCCTTTTTAGGTACTACTAAAAGTTGCGAGTTCCAGGGGCTTTTTCTTGGTTGTACGATGTCATTTTCGAGCATCTCGGCTAGCTGTTCGTTGATAATACCTCTTTGTCTTTCTGGTAGCCTATACATTTTGGTGTTTATAGGGGCTTGATCTTGTTTGGTTGGTTTTTCATGTTGCATTGTCAGCGTATGGGAGAGATTGTCTCCAGGAAGAAAAAATAGGTCATTATAATGTGCACAGAGTTCCGTTATAGCATTTCGTTCTTCGTTGTTTAATGTTTCGTCTTTGTTGAGTAGTGTTTTAAGAGCTTCAACTCGTGTATTCTTATATTCGCTGTCAATTCTATTGTAATAGCAAGATACATGCCTTGTACCCGTCCTTTTACCATAATCATTTAAGTTTAAAACCTCATATTCGCTTAAATTTGCGAGCTCTAAGTTAACGTGTTTTATTGAAACAAACTGTTGAAGCGAGTAACCTATATTGACCCTATCAAGAAAAGTGATGAGTCTATTAATCAAGACAATGTTAAAACAAACTGTTGACGCGTGTTTATTATGGGTACCTGAATTCTAGCTTGTCCCGTTGTTAATAAACAGTTTCCTATAAATACACCATCCACTATTTGTTTGGATAAGCATATCATTGGTTCATCACATTTAATAGGGATTTCTACTATTGTTCTCGCCCTAGGGATTATTTGTAATTCTTGTTCTAAAGTTATACTTAAAGTTTTTAAAATTCTTACTATTCTTATTTTCGAGTGGTTCTTGTGGGCTAATTTCTATCCTTTCTTGGTGGGCTGTACTAAGTAATATAGCTGCGTGTATCAATGTGTGCAGTAAAGTAATTATCATTTTATATATTTCTTGAATGGTATACTTAATTTTAAGTATTCTTTGTGATTCAATTCTTAATGCAAAATTTTCGTTTGATACGTGTTGGTGAAAACCAACTAGTTCTTCTTTTTGAAGTACTTGATAATTTTCTGCATCTGCAGTATTTAATTTGTGGCGCTGATGGCAATTGTTTTTGTTATCTGATATATTTATATTTCTTATTTTCTTAAATTCTTCTTCTATTTTTTCGTTGCTTCCGTTCTTTGAAGGTATCTTATTCCTCTTTCTTTGTCTGAACTTATGTTTTTTCTGCTTATCAGAACCTCTGCTCATTGAAGATTTCTGTAGCTCAACATTCTCCTCAGCCACAACGTGACATTGCCCGATGTCTCTCTGTTCCACTTTGCGAGGAGGATCTTGAGACATGGATAATTGCAAGTTAGTTGTGTTTTTTGAAAATAAACTTTCGGAATTATTGTCTGGGCCGGTCGCATTATCGCGCCGCAAAATACAATCATCTTCGATGTTATTTTCATCATATAGTGAGGTTTTTTCCGCATTACCTTCCATCTTTTTTTTGTGGTTTTTCTGTTGAGATTGGTCTGTTTTGTTCGGGGTATTCACGTGTGAGTGAGCCCTCGTGAAACAGCTTCCATTATGTCGAATGTACAACCCATTCTCTTCAATTACCTCAGAATCTAACAATGGGATACTGAATACCTCATCTACCTGTATTCCTGTGGTACTTTCTTGTATTTGTGAAAATGTTAATAATTTGTTGGGACCATCTACATTACAGTATTTGCCCAGAAAATTATACCCTAAAATTCCATCGCCTGGGATGGCTAGGTCATCTTCTATAACTTGAAATTCACAGGTAGGAAGTGTTGGTATTTCAATTGTCCCTTTGAATTCTCCTAGTGTATAGCAGAAACCACAAGGTGTGTTAACGTTTAACTTCTTTTTAGTATTTATAAAGGCCTTATTTATTAATGCTTCTTTCTTTAGAAGGCTTACTTCTGAACCAGTGTCTACTAATAAACGTAGTTTGCTGGTTCTTCCAATTCCTATCCCAATTTCTAAGGACGGAAGTTTTATTTTTTTACATAATTTAAAATATTCTGAGTCCTGAATAGGATCAGATTTTCTTGTTTTTTGGGATTTTATTTGGGCTTGCCCTAGGTTTTCCTTAGTTTCAATTAGAGTCGGACCGGGGAGCTTTTGGTCGACTAGTGGGCGTTTCCCGACTGGGTACTTTCCCACCTATTTTTGAAGGTACATTCATTGATTGTGTGGTTAGTTCTCCCACACCAATCACTAATCGTTTCCATATAGAATACTCGTTTTTCGTTATTAACTCGGTTGGCATTTTCATTCCTAAATGGGTTAGATCTATTTTGATAAGAGTTCCTCTGAGGTTGATATGCCTGGAATCTGTCTCTATTTTAGTCATTTTGCGTGTCGTTTTGACTATGGGGGGGGGGGAGGGTTACTCCTGTTGTAATTGTTTTGGGAGTTTCTATTATTGAAAGGTTGATTGTTTCTGTAGGAATTTTGAAAATTACCCCGGTTCAATGTCTGTTGGTTTCCCCTGTATGAGTTCTGATTAAAACCTTTATTACAGGAGTAGTAGCTTCGTGCCCGTAATTTTTACATAATTGGCATATGGGGGTGTTTTGTCGCTTAAGGCATTCAATATACGTGTGTCCCTTTAGATGGCAGAAATTGCAAGTTATTCTTACCTTTTCAGAGTCAAGAGTATTAGAAACATTCTGAACTATGCTTGTTTGGCGTTTTTCAGTGCAGGGTGGTTCACTTACTTGAGTATAATGGCAGGAAGTATGTGAGAGGGGTATGGTTTCTACCCTCTGTACATGTTTCTCCATGCTAAACGCTGTTCTTATTAGTTCTTCTAATGACTGTTTTCCTATCGTAAACAAGTACTGGCCCAACTGTTTATTCGATACACCAGAAGCTAAAGCTGATTTAGCAAAATCTTCTAATTGGTTTTTTACTATGTCCGACTTATCACCATATTTAATATCAGCTGCCTCTCGACATTGGGTTAGAGAGTATCGAAGTCTACTCACAAAAGTATTCAAGGTTTCAAATGGGCTTTGGCGACTGGTAATTAAACAGTTTACAAGATCATTATAATCTTCGATTGGTAAATATGTCCTGTTAAGAATTTCCTCAAATTCCGTAAAGGTAGTTGGTCTAGAGGTAGTGACAAGGTCGAGAGCATCCTCTCGTAACTTAGTGGTAAGGATTTGTATAAATGCTTTTTCGTCTTCCGCGGGAATGGGGTCTCTGACGGGACGAATGCAAGTAAGGAAAGTTTGCAATTTTTGTACCACTTTGGGGTCGTGGCCACCTGAGAATTCGGGGATCCCGTGGGACATTTTGAGTAATTTCTCAAATCCCAATGACATTTTGGAAACCTTGATTGATTTTTGTTGAACTATTTCGAGAGGTTCCTGCTCGTTAGGTTTTGTTTCAGTAAAAAGCAATTTTTTATTAGGTGTTAGTGTTTCTAGAATCTCTTTTGAGAGAGGCATGAATAAGGGTTTGTTTTTCGTTGGGGTGTTTAACCTTTCCCTTAATTTCATAATTTCTCCTTTCGAAAATTTTATTTGGTCGATATATGCCGCTTCGAGTTTCTTGAACTTATCGGCTTGACGGATCAAATCGTTTCCTTTAATCTTGTATAAGTTGTTGTCCGTTTCAACCTGCTGTTTTTCTGTTTGCAGGGTACTTAACTGTCTTTCCAACCTTGATATGGTTTCTTCCGTATGGAGGTTGGTTTGTTCGGCCTCTTGTTGATTGGCTATCAATTGTGTCTGAACTTTTCTTTGATTTTTTAATTCAGTTTTTAGATCTTCGATCTTCTTTTCTCGGGGTTCCTGCTGTTTTTTTACAGCGTCTATGTAAAAGTTAAAAATGGCGTCAGTGGCCTCGAGTCTCGAGAACTGACCCCACTGGATGCTTAATTGATTGTTTATTAATTCATACACTTCCTTACCCACTAGTGATTTTAACTCACTGAGTAAGGTTGTGTTAAAATTTTTTATTTCTTGACCCTGATCTACTTGTTCCCTATTTAATTGCTGGAATGCATCGAGCAATTCTTGGAATTCCATATTGGTAGATCTTGATGCCATAAACTATGATAGTGTAGCCATTCTACAACTAGAAGTTGCCAAAAAGAATTGGGAGAAAACAATGGTATTACTGACCTTTCCGAAAGAAAAAAATACACTTCATATATTTATTGTGTTCGATATATGGTGTTACTGAAGTCAGAGAATTCTTCAGTTTTCATGATTGGATTAAGCTCTGAGCTCATCACCATCCTACCGGCTGCGCCAATGTTGTGAAGTGCATATTGCACATTAGGATAAAGGTAGGAATTTGGGAAAGGAAAGGTCCCTAATTTGTTGGCCTTACGGCTCGCCAACGAAAGACAGAGTACTAGGCGCTCAGCGCCGATTTCCTGAAATTGAGAATTTTATTAACAATAATCACCTTTTTTCCTTGTGGTATTCCTCTTTAATAAAAACTGCGGATTTTTAATGGGTGGAACGCTTTATTGTTCTGCTTTCTGCTGTACACTGAATTACTTGAATTACTTGAATTTACTTATTGAATAAATCTACCAACTATTTATACTACAAATTGTCTTACTTTGCTAGCTTAAAACTGTCACTTAACATATTACTTTTCTATTTTCATAATTCCTAATTCATTCCCTGAATCATCAAAACAATTTACCCTACATTAAAAGTGACGCACATATTTTCTTTTTATTTTTATTTTACTTTATTCATTTTATATTATTTAAATTGCGTCAGCATTAAGTGCATTCGCAAAGTTCAATTGAGTGTATTATTTGGCCGCAATCTTATTGTAACAAAATTTTGATGACGCTTCAGTATATAAGTTAACTGAATCGTCGTCAGGTAATTGTTTTGATTTGTGTTATGCACCAAGCAATCGAATGTTTGTTTATCATTTTGAATGCTATGGTGCTGACATTGGCCTTGAACATGAAACGATTTGGGGTGGGTTATGGTTCGATGTGAAATCATAGATGGTGTTTCACACAACAACTCTGAAAAGGCAAGAATAACTTGCAATTTCTGCCATCTAAAGGGGCGCACGTATAGTGAATGCCTTAAGCGACAAAACACTCCTATATGCCAGTTATGTAAAAACTACTGGCACGAAGCTACTACCTGTAATAAAGGTTTTAATCAGAACTCATACAGGGAAAACCAACAGACATTAAATCGGGGTAATTTTCAAAATTCCTACAGAAACAATCAATCTTTCAATAATAGATACTCTCAAAATAATTACAACAGGAGTAACCCCCCTCATAGTCAAAACGACACACAAAATGACTACAATAGAGACAGATTCCGAAAAACGAGTATTCCATATGGAAACGATTTGTGATTGGTGTGGGAGAACTAACCAAACAATCAAGGAATGTACCTTCAAAAATAGGTGGGAGAGTACCCAGTCGGGAAAAGCCCACTAGTCGACCAAAAGCTTCCCGGTCCGACTCTAATTAAAACTAAGGAAAACCTAGAGCAAGCCCAATCAAAACCTCAAAGAACAAGAAAACCTGATCCTATTCAGGACTCAGAATATTTTAATTTATATAAAAAAACTAGCAAACCCGGCGAACTCCGTTTCGCCACCAGATGGCTTCGTTCTTTGTAACATTTCGTTTGGGCATTAAAAAATGAAGAACAAATTTTTTTTTATTTTATATTTGAAAAGGAAAATTTTTATTCCATTTCACATTAGTAATGAATTCATTTCGATTACAAAAATGAAGTGTAATTTAGTTGAACTTCTCTAAGTAAAAAATGGAAGTTAATCCAAAGTAAATACTAAATCGAAGCGTTATACGTGTCCTCGAATTATCCGTTTCATTGAAGTGCTCTTTGGTAAACCACATTTTTTGTTTTTTGGTCTGACGTTAACACAAACACAACCTATGACAACCATGACTGATACAACGAACACGAATAAAAAGCTAGCGGGGATATACGCTAAAAAGTCGGCAGTAGTCGCGACTGCCGGCGATGGCTTGGTTCCGAAAGGAAACAAGTCGCCAGCGACGGTACAAACAGAAAACACAGACAATAAGGACAAAACAAGGACTTTGACAGACGAAGAAGAGGACCTACTCCTGAACCCTTTTGCCAATCTCGGGGTTGAAGATGGAACTAGCATCGGGACAGCCGACAGTGACGACATCATTGACTGCTGTTCCGTTGCCAGCTCCAATCTTTCCGGACTTTCAACTTCCTCCAGAAGGAGCAAAATCTCCAACTGCAGAAGAACAGTCCAACGACTTGGCAAAAGGGTCTGGGATGAACTTACGGACGCGGAACGGAACAGACTGCTGAGTGCGCATGCTTTCCTACAGAGGGAGCTTCCTAAGAACAGTGGGCCACCTACCCATTTTTCGGAAGAGGTTGCCTCTGTGGAAAACACCAGCGCAAGGGAATTGATGGGACCACCCACTTCACGTGTTGTGAAAACCCTCACAAAAAAGGGGGCAATCTCATCCAATACCCCAGCAAATGACAAACAACGACAACCAGCTACCGGTATATCCGAAACACCTGCCAGATGTTGCACTGAGAGTCCATCTCCTGCGAGTCTGACAGTTGACAAGATATTATCGGTAGAGGTAAGTGCAGAGGTGGAACACAAGGAGAACATTCAGGGCCATAGCCCCAAATGCAATCCAAATGCCTCAACCTCTGCAATACCAGGTCAACAGGACTCAACCACCGACAGTGACAGGACAGACAGGATGGAAATGACAATCGTGGAGAATCCAACCAAACGTCGCAGAGCAAAACCTGCAATGCAACGCAAGGGGAAGAGACTCCTCGATGACAGAGAAGTATTACGACGACAAAGACGAAACGACGAGAGGACGAGAGGACTGTCCGGTTCTTAGCCAAGAAGAATCCTGAAACCCTTACGGCAAAGGAAAGGCTAGCTCTGGACAGATCCAAACGTAGACTCAATACGCCACAAACGACTGACAAAACTGACAAGACTGACAAGACAGTAATACCGGCTCCTAGGACTGCCACAGAAGGGGTTTCAACGGAGAGGCCAATGCCTCCCATTGACACACCAGCTGCGGGTACGTCAAAGCGAGCGAGGAAGGACTTAGACTCACCTACTAATAGCTCGCCTATTAGTAAGAAAAGAAAAGCCAGACTCTCCAAGGTGCCTGTAGGTCGACAAGTTGCCATAGTAGACTATGGTAACCCCAACAGGAAACTGACGGAAGACCAATGGCAACTACTCGAACTTCGAATCCTTGAGGAGGTCAACGAGGCTATCGTCAAGAGCCGGCCACCGCCGCTCTTCGGGACCCTCAGTACCTTTCAAGGGTTCAAAATGCTGTCATGCGAGGACGACAAAACCCTTGCATGGCTGCAGGAATTTGTGGGTAAGGCTGATGCCCCCTGGCCTAACGCTGATCTTCGCCTCTTGGGGAAGGAAGAAATCGGCAAGCTGTCCAGACCTAGAGCCAAACTCACAATGAGAGGACCGCTCATACCGAGAGATCGAGTCGAACGATATCTCAGGTCACTCAACACCGACCAGCTTAGTCAAGACTGGGAGGTGGCCGAGATGGGCGAAAAAACTAAAGATGGCACAGAAGTGGTAGTGATTCTGAATCACAAGTCAATACCACTTCTACGGAAAATTGACTTCAAGGTACGCGTCGGTACAAACCGATGTAAACTCCGGCTGGTAGCTTCCAAGAAAAAGGTAATTGAGGGGGAGAAAACTTTCTAATAAATTATGAAAATAATACAAATAAATCTCCATCACAGTAAAGCCGCCAGTGCCAATCTAGTCTGCCTCATGGAGAGCAGACTAATAGACATTGCCCTAATTCAAGAACCCTGGACAGCAGGTGGCAGAATAAAGGGCCTACACTCAAAAGAACTCACGCTGTATAAAACCACAATTGTAGGTATTAACAGTAGTTGTAGAGCATGTATTGTAGCTAGAAAACAGATTGATCTCTTTCTTCTATCCAGATACAGTAATTTAGACCAGACGACCGTCAAACTAGAACGAGCCGGACTCCCACCACTTATCATAGCATCGTGCTATATGCCAGGTGATGCAACGATAGGACCACCGGCAGACGTAACTAGGGAGCTAATCCAACGTGCCACACTGGGTAAATGGGACGTCGTTGTGGGCTGTGATGCCAACGCGCACCATTTACAGTGGGGAAGCACGGACATCAACGATAGGGGTGAGTTACTTTTTGAATTCTTTATAGAAAACAATATTCTAGTAGCTAATAGGGGTAAAGAACCCACTTTTGTCACCAAAAATCGTAAAGAAGTACCCGATGTTACTTTTTCAAGCAACTCGGATACTGTCCTAATAGACCAGTGGAGGGTATTAAAAGATGAGTCTTTTTCTGACCATAAACTCATAGAGTTTATAATACCCGGCACCCCAGACCCTAGTAAACCCTTTAGAAATATAAGAAAAACCAACTGGGATATTTTTAATAGGATATTAGAGACCGAAATAGCAAAGTTGAACACTAATGCGATGTTAGAACCTGAGTTCATAGACGAGGCTAATGATAGCCTCACTGGAATTCTCGGCAGCGCATTAGAAAAAGGGTGCCCACTGAAACCCTATGGGAAAAGCAAAAGGAAACCACCTTGGTGGACTAGTGAACTAAGCAATATTAGGAAGGAAACTAGGAGACTTTTCAATGTTGCCAAGCGCACTAGAACAGACAGTGATTGGGAAACTTATAAATCCAGTCAAAGAAACTTCAAAAATGAAACACAGAGAGCTAAACGCAGCTCCTGGAGAAATTTCTGCAGTCCAGTCAAGTTGAATGCACAACTGAATCAGCAAGACTCAGAAAAATACTTGCAAAGGCACCAACTGTTCTAGGCACCCTTAAGGAACCGAATGGACGTTGGACCGAATCGTGCAGTGAAACACTAGAACTTCTAGTAAAAGCTCACTTTCCGGGTTGTACCTCAAATGGTTACGAAAACACACAAGTAACGCTTGCAACAGAAAACACAATACCTACTGATCTGATTACGGAAGAGAAAATCAAATGGGCTATAAACTCATTTTCACCGTACAAATCACCAGGGGTAGACGGTGTTTTCCCTCTGATGTTACAAAAATGTGCAGATCATTATAATCCCACACCTAATTAACATATTCCTCAGCAGCCTAAAATGGGGATATGTTCCTAAGGCGTGGAGGGAAGTCAAAGTAGTCTTTATTCCAAAAGCTGGAAAGCCAAGTCATACAGGTGTTAAAGACTTCCGACCTATCAGTCTCACGTCTTTTCTCCTGAAAACTCTGGAAAGACTAATAGACATATTTATACGCAACACACTGAGCCCGGAAGTTCTATCTCCAGCCCAGCATGCATATACAAAAGGAAAAAGTGTGGAGACAGCACTACACAGTGTGGTCAGCACTATTGAGAAAACACTCAAAGATAAAGAATACACCCTGGCCGCTTTTCTGGACATTGAAGGTGCCTTCAATAATGTTCAAAACGAAGCGGTGGAAGAAGCTCTTATTAATCTTAATGTGGACAACGTCATTATCAGATGGATAATGCACATGTTAAAGAATAGACATATCAATTCAGAGTTAAAAGGAGTTCAGATCAAAGTATCTACTTCAAGGGGTACCCCACAAGGGGGGGTCCTTTCCCCGCTTCTCTGGATACTTGTCATGAATACAGTCCTAATGAGACTAAAGAATAGCGGTGTTAAAGCCATTGCTTATGCAGACGACCTAGCACTACTAGCGACAGGAAAATTCCCCTCTACTATAAGCGAGCAGATTGAAAATGCCCTATCAGTAGTGAGAAACTGGACCAGTAAATGCGGTTTAGCAGTAAACCCGCAAAAGACAGAATTGGTCCTTTTTACAAACAAAAGAAAATTACCACCTTTCAAGATTCCCTGTATTGAAGGGATCCAGCTCAAACTCTCCGATCATGCGAAATATCTTGGTGTGATCTTGGACAAGAAATTGAACTGGGGTCTTAATATAAAGGAAAGGACTAACAAGGCCATGTTTGCATTCTACTCCTGCAACAGGATCTTTGGTAAAACCTGGGGCCTTAACCCAAAAATTATAAATTGGATGTACACATCCATAGTCAGACCTGTACTAACATATGGTAACGTAGTTTGGTGGAATGCCTTAGACAAAACTACCAACCTTAAAATGATGACCAAGGTACAAAGAATGGCATGTACTGGAATCCCAGGGGCTATGAGGACCACACCCACAGCGGGTCTGGAAGCTATTCTCAATCTAAAACCCCTTGATCTCTTTGTACAAGAATCAGCGGCCAAAAGCGCAATTCATCTAAGCCAAACTTCGAGTTGGAAATCAAGTGCCATAGGCCACGCACAGATTCTACAGAAATACACGGGCAAAAATGTAGACACTGACTACATAATACCCCGACTAGACTTTGACAGACCATTCACAACCTCCTTTCCTAGTAGGGATGAATGGCTAACCAACGAACCACTAACACACCAACCGACGGTTGCAGTTTATACTGACGGCTCCAAGATGGATACTGGTGTTGGTGCAGGTTTCGTTTCAGAAGCCCTTGGACTAACCAGCTCATTCAGACTACCAAATTACAGCAGTGTCTTCCAAGCTGAGGTCCTGGCAGTGACAAGAGCTGCTGATCAAATATCAATGATGGCAATACCACGAGCTGATATTACCTTTTTCATTGACAGTCAAGCGGCCATAAAAGCAATTTCTGCCACTATGGTTAAATCGAAGCTTGTAGCTTGCTGTCGCGAAGAACTTAGGGTTCTTAGTACGCAGCATAACATAAGGCTCTGTTGGGTTCCTGGTCACACAGGTGTCCCAGGAAACGAAAGCGCTGATGAATTGGCAAGAATAGGATCAACGCGTGATCTTAGTCAAGCGGACCCAACTGTGCAGATCCCACCCTGCAACCTAATACAGGCAATCGAGAGTAAAAGTCTACTTTTGACAAACAAAAGATGGAACTCACTTGATACCTGTGTCACAACAAGAAAACTCTGGCCTAACTTCAGTAAACAAAAGACTGATAGTATTAACCGTCTTAGCAAAAAATCTCTCTCCCTTCTCGTGAGCATTATCACAGGGCATAACCAACTGGGTTACCACAGGAAGAAGATGAAGCTTAATATGGATGACTTATGCAGAGGATGCGGTGATGAGGATACACATGAGGATACTACTCATTTCCTATGCCACTGCCCTGCGCTTTGCCATCTGAGAAACAGGTTCCTCGGGAAACACTTCTTCGATGACTTGGAAGAACTCTCCGCTCTTCCAAGTAAAACCCTGCTAGAATTCACTAAAGCCACAAAATGGCTTGAAAACTAAACAACTACAATCCTATGTACATACACCAACCATCGGTCTATCTAATCCATCCACCAGACGTTGCATGGGGCCATCGCCCCTACGGGCCTGGAGGGGGATAGATCTCCGATGTGTGGATAAACGAGGAAGACACGCCCAAGAAACTAATCTTGGCATGTTAACCTCTCCTTATCTAGGTGTGACATAGTTAAAATGATAGACAAAACGATGCAGACACGCCAACCACCGGTGTATCAGGCCCATCCACCAGACGTTGAATGAGGCCACTGCCTCTACGGGTCTGGGGGGGGGACTTTTGGTACACACTGTGGTATCGACAAGACAATACAGTACACCAATACCACTGGTCTACCTCTACCGTCCACCAGACGCTGCATGAGGCCACTGCCTCTTCGGGCCTGGGGAAGGTGGTGATATACCATGTGGGGAAAGGACAGAAGAAGCCCACGATCAACATCCTGACGCTTCTGACTCTCCTCAACCAGGTGAGCCTGTAAGTCTCTGACCAAACCATACACCAACCACCGGTTTTATCCAACCCCTCCACCAGACGATGAATGAGGCCACTGCCTCTACGGGCCTGGGGGAGGGACGATCTAACCTGGAAAGGGTAAGGAAGAGGAACAAGCCAAAGTATAACATTGACGTGTAAACCTCTCCTAACCATGGTGATCTTACGACGACAGAAACCTAGATTTAACTGACTTTTCGATCTTCCGAGCTATAGCTCGCTGGAACCAATGAATGTATTCTTTCATATTACTTTGCCGTAGGTTATTCAACTAGGGGTATCACAATGGATCTATATTGATCTAAGTGTGACGGAGATAAGACCGTCCGTCAGCCCACCTACCTAACCTAACCTAACCTAACACAAACAAAGCGGACGCTTTTCTAACTTGTGAACACGCAACGTATAGCTGCCCATGTGAAATACAATGATTTTCTAAATTTATCCCGCAAACAGTATGTAAGTGATTGGCCTTGGGACTTGTTAATTATCATTGCGAACCGGGAATTGCAATCGTTTGAAGTCAAACGGAAGATCAGTCGGAATCATTGGTATTCAAGGAATACATAAATTTTAACCTGCGTACTTTCCGTTAATAATCGTTGCCTCAATCAAATTCTTCATATTTCTTTTCATAGCAAGGGCGCAAGTCGACTACGGTTGCAAAGTCGCGATGGATTCAAATTAGGCTATGTCATAATAACTGAACCAACTTTGAGTTGCAAGTTATGTGGTGGAAATCCTGGTAGCTCCAGAGAGTTCAAAAACTCCGTTGGATAATTTACTACATCATCGGGATTTGTTATGGAATCAACGGATTTGTATGTCACCAAATCGCCATCGATTTTTGATTGAATGGTGAAATTCAGTGCGTGTATATTATATTATTATATTATATTATTCTTTGCGGCGGGAATTGCTCGTTGACTTAACCAAGCATAATTCTGATAATTCTCACAAATGTTTGGGAAAACATTTTCAATAAGAGCTAATTAAAAGTATACAAATCGGCAAAAGTCGTTGGTAAGAGTAATTAATCCAGTTGGCGTATCAACTGGGACTTTTCCATTTCCAACAACTAACAATTCTTTGGAAAATTGTGCAGCACTTTGATCATTTTGAAGTTGAACTCTCATATTAGTGGTTAGTGACAATGGCAAACAATTAAGATAGAATGATTAATTCATTTATTTTTGAAGAATATGGTGTGACTTCTGATCGTGTGATGGTGTAGTGTGTGGTGTATGTGTAGTTGTTATGTGTTGCAATTGGTGTGACTGATTGGTTGTGTGTGTTGTATCTTTTACCTTGCAAGTCGGCATGAAGCCGCCTTCTCAGTATTGCAGTATTGTATTCAAGAATGTGTCGAAGAAAATTGTTGAAATCGGGATCAGTTCCATCTAACAATGGTTTCAGTGGCTTGGCTGTTTTGGTGTAAGTGATGGATCCAGTTTGACTTTTCCACTTGACTTTAACGCATTGCAATATCGGCATACAGTAGTCATTGGTCCAATATTTAAACTGTCACCATCACTGTAGTTCGCAGTAGGATCATATTGGAATGCCAAGCGATTGTGTGATGCCAATGATCTTCGTGTGCTCACGCGTTGTTCAATCAAGCATTTTCTCTTATTATATTTTGTCTTTCTTCGCTTAAGTTCTGTGAATACACTTGTTGCTGGCTTGCATGTCTTGTGTGGCAAACAAAAATCGCGATGGTAAAATAGGGGTTGATTGAAAAGGGTTGAAAATTCAGGGTTATATGTATTTACTATTGCTATGTCATAAAAAAATTAAAAAAAAATTAGGGGTGGATTACCCTTAACATTTAGGGGAATGAAAAATAGATGTTGTCCGATTCTCAGACCTACCAAATATGCACACAAAATTTCATGAGAATCGGTAAAGCCATATCGGAGGAGTTTAACCACAAACGCCGCGACACGAGAATTTTATATATTAGAATAAAACTTCCGTTCGTAGAAATTGGGATAGGAATTGAAAAAACCAGCAAGGTACGTTTATTAGTAGACACTGGTTCAGGAGTAAGTCTTCTAAAGAAAGAAGCATTAGAAAATAAGGCTTTTATAAATACAAAAAAAAAGTTTACCGTTAACACACCTTAAGGTTTCTGCTATACACTAGGCGAATGCAAAGGGACAATTGAAATACCAACACTTCCTACCTGTGAGTTTCAAGTTAAAGAAAATGATCTAGCCATCCCAGGCGATGGAATTTTAGGGTATAATTTTCTGGGTAAATACTGTAATGTAGATGGTCCTAACAAATTATTAACATTTTCACAAATACAAGAAAGTACCACAGGAATACAGGTAGATGAGGTATTCAGTATCCCATTGTTAGATTCTGAAGTAATTGAAGAGAATGGGTTGTACATTCCGCATAATGGAAGCTGTTTCACGAGGGCTCACTCACACGTGAATACCCCGAACAAAACAGACCAATCTCAACAGAAAAACCACAACCAAAAGATGGAAGGTAATGCGGAAAAAACCTCACTAAATGATGAAAATAACCTCGAAGATGATTGTATTTTGCGGCGCGATAATGCGACCGGCCTAGACAATTATTCATTCAATATCAGATAACAAGAACAATTGCCATCAGCGCCATAAATTATATACTGCAGATGCAGGAAATTATCAAGTACTTCAAAAAGAAGAACTAGTTGGTTTTCACCAACAAACAAAAGAAAAAACAGACAATAAACAAGTATCAAACGAAAATTTAACATTAAGAAATGAATCACAAAGATTGCCTAAAATTAAGTATACCATTCAAGAAATATATAAAATGATAATTACTTTACTGCACACATTGATACACGCGGCTATAATACTTAGTCCAGCTTATTGCTATTATATTCAATGTGATGAACCAATGATATGCTTATCCAAACAAATAGTGGATGGTGTATTTATAGGTAATTGTTTATTACCAACAGGACAAGGTAGGATTCATGTACCCATAATAAACACGCGAGTTATATTTTAATAGCTTGATATCTAAGTAAAACGACCGTATTGTTCTGAGTTCCAAATTCAACTTTATTGTTTTCAAACTATTTTATTTTATTTACATATTTAAAATTAATGCTTACTATGTACAATTGCTTATGAACTAATTAATGCTTATTAATTGTTATTGATTTATTGCTATTTAAGCATAGCAAAGGAAGTGAGGTGTTTATTTACCTTACCATGAAAGTGGTTTGAGTTTATTAACATTGTCTTGATTAATAGACTCATCACTTTTCTTGATAGGGTCAATATATGTAGGTTACTCGCTTCAACAGTTTGTTTCAATAAAACACGTTAACTTAGAGCTCGCAAATTTAAGCGAATATGAGGTTTTAAACTTAAATGATTATGGTAAAAGGACGGGTACAAGGCATGTATCTTGCTATTACAATAGAATTGACAGCGAATATAAGAATACACGAATTGAAGCTCTTACAACACTACTCAACAAAGACGAAACATTAAACAACGAAGAACGAAATGCTATAACGGAACTCTGTGCACATTATAATGACCTATTTTTTCTTCCTGGAGACAATCTCTCCCATACGCTGACAATGCAACATGAAAAACCAACCAATCAAGATCAAGCCCCTATAAACACCAAAATGTATAGGCCACCAGAAAAACAAAGAGGTATTATCAACGAACAGCTAGCCGAGATGCTCGAAAATGACATCGTACAACCAAGAAAAAGCCCCTTGAACTCGCCACTTTTAGTAGTACCTAAAAAGGCAGGTCCAGATGTTGAAGTACGATGGAGGGTTGTAGTTGACTTCCGGAAGTTAAACGAGTGCACTGTAGGAGACGCTTTCCCATCACCCCGAATAGAGGACATACTTGACCAACTGGGGCAGATACTTCACAACCCTTGATTTAGCTAGTGGGTACCACCAGGTCCTCGTTGATCCAAAAGACAGGGAAAAAACTGCTTTCAGTACGGCTTATGGACACTATGAGTTCAAACGTATGCCATTTGAACTCAAGGGAGCCCCGGCAACTTTCCAACGGCTCATAAACTATATCATAACAGGTCTACAAGGTCTAGAATGTTTCATTTATCTGGACGACGTAGTCGTTTATGGTAAGAATATAGAGGATCACAACAGGAAGCTACAATTAATTCTTGATAGGCTGCGGGAACACAATTTGAAACTAAACGTAGAAAAATGTCAATTTCTCCGTCGAGAAGTTGTGTATTTAGGACATAAGTGTTTCGCAGAGGGAGCACATCCCGATCCCGGCAAAACTAGTTGTGTACAAAACTTTCCTGTTCCTAGAACTCTAAAACAGACACAATCATTTTTAGGACTGGCAAATTATCACCGTAAATTTATACCCCAATTTTCAAAGATAGCCCGACCAATTACTAATTTAACACGAAAAGATGTCAAATTCAAATGGACCGATAAGTGTCATGAAGCGTTTCAAAAATAAAAGATCTTTTAGTATCCCCCCCATTATTGATTTATCCCGATTTTAGCAAACCATTTATACTAACGACAGACGCCAGTGACGAAGCTATAGGAGCTGTTTTATCTCAAGGTAAGATAGGAAAAGACAAACCAATGCTAGTATGCTAGTCGTACACTAAACAAAGCTGAACGCAACTATTCCACTAGTGAGAAGGAAATGCTAGCGATAGTATGGGCCACAAAAAACTATAGATGTTATTTATTAGGACGACAATTTACTGTATACACAGACCACGAACCATTAACAGGTAATTTTAGAACAAGAGATCCAACGTCAAGACTTATCAGATTTCAGCATAAACTATCTGAATACGACTGTACACTAAAATATAAACCAGGGAGAAAGAACAATAATGATGATGCACTAAGTGGGATCCCTACAGATGGGACAGAAGGTGAAAAAATACAAGTTGACAATCCATCTAATACATCGTTTAAAAATATCACGTGTTTAGCATTGACAAGAGCACAACGCGCTAAACAAAACAATGACGAAAACAAAGACGAGAGAAAAGTTAGAGTTAGTGACAGCAAATCTAAGGACTCAGAAACACCTAGAAATAAAGAGACCCAACAACGAAATACAAACCATACTTAAGGACTATCACAACTCTCCATTCGGTGGTCATCAAGGTGTTATAAACACTTATAAACGCATTAGAAGGAATTACAAATGGCCTAATATGTTCAGGGACATTTCGAAGTATATAAGACGATGTCCAAAATGCCAAAAAATGAAAGCCAGCCCAGAGGAGAAAATGCCAATGGTAATAACAGATACATGCCAGACACCATTTGATAAAGTTTATTTACATATAGTCGGTCCCCTTCAAGATTCTCATTCAGGGAATAGATACATATTAACTTTCCACGAAATTTGTAGATTTTTATCCTTTACCAAACCAAGAGGCAGAAACAGTTGCACATATATTTTACGAACAGATAGTAACGAGATATAGGATACCAAAAAAATTGGTTACAGACCAGGGAACTAACTTTGTAAGCAAACTATTTAAACAAATATGTAAACTCCTAAAAATAGAGAAACTACAGACAACTGCTTACCACCCCCCATCAAACGGAGCATTGGAAAGAGCGCACAGACCTTTAGAAGAATATTTGCGAACAATTTGTGATGAAAACACTAGTTCTTGGGATCAATACCTAAGAACAGCAGCATTCGTCTACAATAACAGCATTCATGAAGGGACAAAATTCACCCCAATGGATTGCCTCTTTGGTTTTACCGCAGATATACCGTCCAATTTAAAGCGGGAATCAGAACCAGTATACGACCATGAAAATTATTTTTTTATTTTAAGACACAAACTCCAAAAAACGTATGCTATTGCCAGAAAAAACTTAATGAATAGTAAAAAGAACTCAAAAAATTACTATGATAGAAGCATTAAAATTAGAGCATTATCATGTTGGAGATAAGGTTCTCGTAATCGATGAGAACAGAAAACACAAACTATCTGAAGTATGGGTAGGTCCATATCAAATAGTGGAAATCGTCAGTCCAACAAACAGTGTGGTTCTGATTAAGAAAAAACCTATTACGATACACAATAATCGTCTAAAACATTTTTTTGACTCAGAAGACCAAAAACTATAGTAAATATAACGCGTTGCTGCTTTACTCTTTAAGATATGCATAGTTATATATAAAGCCATGCGTACAAACCGATCTGTCCAGAAATAGAGGCATTCAGGACCACTCTATTCATCGAGCTAAGAAGATACCCGCATCCTACATACCGCTACATACCGTCATCCTACCCACATCAAAAAAAAAAAATTAAAAAAAAATTTTGTATATGAAAAGAGGAAAAAAATTCCCATATTTAAAAAATTGTATATGAAAAAAAAAAATTTAAAATAGTATATGAAAAGAGGAAAATATCCCCATATTTAGAAAAATAAAAGAATTAAAAGAAAAAAAAATTATATGAGAAGAGAAAATCATTCATGACAAGAGGGAAAATATCCACACATCTAATTACACAAACAAATAAGAAAGGGTTTAAGACCCCAAACACAAAAACACAATTCACATTCAGACACATATGTACCTATACATAAAATTACTTAAACACGTAACACCTATGACCTATGAAATAAGCGTTCGTACTTTAGAACATAAGACTAAAATAACAAAAATACAAATTGAACGCATAAATACAATTAATAAAGTAAATACAAAAAGAGAATAACAATGTAACACAACTCGTGTTGAAAATTAAAAAAAAAAAAAAAAACAAGCCCATAATATATAGAGAATATGAAATTTTAAGTCAAAAAAAAAAAAATTTCAAATTCTATGTGTACAAATAAAATAAACAAATGATGTAATATTTTTTCAAAAATATATATATATATATGGAATACTTAACAATGAATTTTGTTTTTAGTAGTAAGAAATTCAATAATTATTATTGAGAAATTAATTTGTAATTTAACCTTACACTTTAATTAATAAAAAATAAAAATAAAATAAAATAAATTTAATTAATAGTAATTAAAAATAAAGAAACACAATCAAATAAAAAATTGTAAGGCTAATTGTAATTAATAAGAATATTCATTTTTAAACTTTAGTTATTCCATTAAACATTGAGGACCTTATAAAGATCTAATCTACATAATTTTTAAATTTATAAAATACTAGCAAACCCGGACCACCGTATAGTTAGCACCCAAAAGTCTGGAATTTGAAATTTTTTGATGCAAATAATTTGGTGAGAGTTTGGTGAAATTTGGTTAATCATTTTTATAATTTGGTGAATCCTAGTTTAAAAGTTATTAACAATATACTCGTAACGTAAGGCGTATAGTTAGCACCCTATAGAAACAAAAGTGGGCTTTATTGGTATCAATCGATGGGGAATGGTTCCCCGAATTTAGTGAGACTATACTCGAATTTGGCGAGGCTATTTTTTAATAAATAATTAAGAAAAACTAAACAAAATGACAGTTCTATAAACAATTACATTTTACAAATATGTATACGTTTCGTAACGTAACGTGATCAGAAATTGTCATAAACGAACGTATTGCCAACCCACAAAAAAAAATTATGTCCCAAATGTCAATGTTTTGTACAAAACTGTCATCTGTTATATTTATTAAATTCATTTCGTCAATTCTAAAAGTTTAATATTTTTAATATGTACATAAGTTTTTTTAATTTCAAAATCCCTCACCATGCAAAACATTCAAGTGAGTTTTAAGACTTGTTCTTATTCCTAATGGTCCATTTGTTTCCTTTCAAGTTGTTTAGAGCCGATAAGTTGCTGCATATAGTGGAAAGTGGAAGACAAGAAATATCGAGGTACCTACATACATGAACACGAAATTCGTTTTTATATTTTTTCTTATTAGAAACATATCTTAAGCTGTTTTTCTGTATTCACAGCTTCCTAGCTGCCCTGGAGACGATGCTGAAGTATTTAAGTTTTTAGAACTGCACAGAGACACGTCAATATAACCAAGAAGGACAATTGATAGCTTTCCAGCTAGTCAGCATTGGCTGCATTTCTGCGGGCGAAACGTGTAGACGCCGTTGGTTTTGGTACACATCGCAAGTGAATATTTGTGTGGCATGTAATAATTTTATAAGAATTTTCTGACCACATGTTTTTTTGAAAGATAAACCATTTATGTATTTTCTTTAATGGTAGTTTAAGGACCAGATATTTGACTATTTGTTGTTGGTATACTTACAAGTGGGTAATAGTTGTTTATTAAACGTAAAATAAAAAAAAAATCTATTAAATAAATGTGAAGTGGAGTTTTAATTTGTTTCCATCGCATTAAGACTGTCAAAGTCGATCTTAAAATAATATGTTTGTTGAATTCCAATCAAATCTCAGTTTAATTGATACTTTCAGCTGACTTTAAACAAAATTGGAAGATTCTAAAATGCGTTTAAGGGAACGTCAACAGAAGCAAAAACCGAATCCAGGACTTCGATGATGACGATGAAGATGACTTTTTTGTGGATTCATCAGAAGAATTCAACTTTGAGGATGATGATGAAGAAGACGAAGATGATACCGATAACAACGACGACGACTAGTAAAAAAAACAAAAACTAAATCTTACATAATTTTGCCTTATTGTTATCTTTTATTGCAATGAAATAAAAACCTATTTTTTGTTTTATAATAATCAAATTCGGAATATTTTTTAAGCTGATCAAGCACAGGCGCCATAACGAAATTCATTTTTCACTTTTTAGCATTTATTGTCCCTGAACTATAAATCTTAACAAATCACCAAAAAGGTGTTAGAAGTTGTAGAAAATATAAAATATCTTGGAATTATGTTTGATAATAAGTTGGAATATAACACTCATATTGACTATATATCAAAGAAAATCGCAGAAAAAATGGGTTGCTTTTCAAGAATCAGAAAAAGAATGTCAACTATATGTGCAATAGAAGTGTATTATACTATAATTAAGCCTCATTTTGAGTATTGCTCTACCATAATTTATCTTGGTAATGTAACAATGTTAGATACATTGCAAAAATTACAAAATAAAGCAATGAGGATAATTTTAAAATGTTAGTTTTTAACACCAATTGCAACTATGTTAAGTATGCTTAAATGGCTAAGTATAAACCAAAGAACAATTATGAATGTATTATTTTATGTGTTTAAAATGAAAAATGGAATGCTTCCCAGTTATTTGTGTGATAAAATCAATTATATTAATGAAGTGCATGATCATAATGTAAGAAATGGGTCTGATTTTCGTCTTCCTCGTTTCAGAACACAATCAGCGAAAAATATGCTTACATAATAATGGCCTTAAATTGTTTAACGGGCTTCCAAATGATTTAAAGTCAGAAAATAATTTGAGAATATTTAAGAAAAAAGTTGTAAGTTATGTAAGAATTAGATATGTATGAATATATATAAGTTTAATTTTATTATTTAATATTAATAGTAAGTTGTAAATATTAGTGTTTATTTATTTCTTCATCAAGCAGATTTTAAGATTTTAAATAGCTAAAATATTGCTAAATAAATGAAACTAAACTAAACCAAAAAAGTAACAGATCATCAAAATTATGGATCGCTTTCCGATTCTGTAGAATCTTGTAAAACTGTAGTTATTAGGATGCATGCAAGAGGGGGTGGTTCACACCTTTTCTCAGGTTTGTTACATATGTCTAAAGGCATATTTTTACCCCATAACATATCCCTATGGGTTAGTTTCAAAGAAAGTAGATACTTTTTCTTCATAGCCTAAGAAAAAATTGTTATTATAGTAACGGACAAAAACAAATAAAAAAAACTTACGCTGCCGTCTTTTTCGAGATTCTCAAAAATGTCTTCAACTGTTGTTGCAGTAAATGTATTGTTGGTTTGTTTCATTAGCATACTTATACCATCGTTTTTGGGAATTTTCAATGAAAAACCATTCAAAATATTAGCAATTTCTTTTGAATTTGTAGCCTTCAGTTTAACTAGATGTCTACTTTCACAAAAATGTGTAGCTAAACCAACTCTAGCAAAATCTTGAGCCATCAATCTATTTCCTGTCATTCCAAGATAAAGTCCAAGACAGTCCATCGATTAAAGCAATATGAAAAACCATATTGTTCGATAATATTTGTTTTTAAGCGCATCACCCACAAGTCTTAATAGTGATCGAATTGCAATTGTGAAAGACTTGCGTGTTCTCCACCGAACAACTGAAAGAATATGTTGTGTACTTTTTAAAACTTAATCTTTTTTAAAGATTCTTACCCATAGCGGTTGGAGCTGCTACTTGTGCTACAACTGGGGCTACTCCTGCTGCTCGTGGTGGGGGTACCACGGGAATTGGTGTGGATTGCGTTTGATTGCTGTAAGTGATTATTCTCAGTCGGTGTCAACGTTGATGCAGTGGATCCTGATTTAGCTGTATTACCTTAAAAAAGGAAAAAATAAATGTTTTTGCATGATTTTACTGAAAACTACTTTCATTCATATTTGTTTGTTTTTGTGCACAGTACACATAATCGAGATATTACCACTCTGAATAGCGAGAGTACTCTCAACAAACTGCCTAACGCCCAAATATCTGCCTTTGTTGTAATGGGTTTACCACTGTACAAATCAATCACTTCAGGTGCACGATAGGACAATGTGGTGTATTTTTGATTTTCTTCTTCAATTGCAGTCACACCATGAGTTGTAGGATATAGGATCATTGCAGTGGCCGAGCCAAAGTCACATAAATTAATATGTTGGATTTACCTTGCATTCATCATGGCCAGCATGTGATGCTTGCAGTAAGGCATTAAAAGAAGTACCTCACAAACTCCATTGCCATTTAAATTGCTTTGTTAACAAAATTATAAATATTATAAAATTTGTTTAATATTTGTTTTGACTTACAGATATTTGAATTTCTCGATTCGCTACATTCCGATCATGCTTGTTATTTACGTACATACGCTTAAGTGCGTACTTAGCATTTCCTGAATTGGCTTTTGCCAGAAATACCATCGCAAAGCCACCTGAAAAACATCATCCGACGTTGGATTATCATTACTTCGCAATTTTTCATATTTACTTCGATCTTCTAAAGGTATTTTCACATAGCTACCAGCAAGGGTTGTACTATCACCACCTCGTTTGGAATCAGACCGCAAATTATTAAGCAAAGAAGCTTTTTCTTTTGAAATCACTTCTGATGTTGGTAGTTTCTCAGGCTTGTGGAATATTTACCGATGGCTACCACTGGTGCTCCCACGATGAGCCGAAATAAATCGAAATGGATCTTATTGTTTCTGCGAGAAAATAACTAATTTGAATGTAGATCCACTGACTGCATACCCATTTATTTTTTGTTTTTTTAATTTATGTTCTGTGTTTAATAAAAAGTGCATTTCCAAATCAATGGATGCACAAAAATTTATTAAATATAAATCATCCATTCAAAAATAATAATTTGAAGTGGACTAAATTTAATTTTTCTAAAAAACTCAAGATGTATCTTTCATTAACAATATTAAATTATCAAACTTTTTCCCAGACATTTATTTTTAGTTACTAGAATTAATATAAGCGAAAATTATCGAACATTTACTTTGCTATGCAATTAATTTAATTTTTAATTTCAATTGAAAATGAAATGAAACCAAATAAACTACACGGCGACAACAAACCCTTGAACTATTGACAGTTTAATTTTTTTTTCTCATTTGTCATTTGATGTCACTTTGACTTGCTCTCCCAAACGTCATTTTTTTTAAATTTCTTTTGAAAGCATTCCCTCAATATCTTTCTTGTCAATTTTTGGGCGCTGAATATTCCATAGGTGTGTTTGATTTAGTTCATCTATGAGTTTCCACACGTTTTCGACCGGTTTTATATAAAACATGTCGTTTATGAAAACCTGAAGCTACTAAAAATGTATGCGAAAACTTGTGTTTTCGATTAGGTTTTCATCGAAAACCGATGTTTTCACGAAAACCGTGTTTTCGGCTTGGTGTGAATACCGTATTACAAATACACTCTGAAATTACACTTTGACTACTTTACTAAAGTACTCGGATACAGTTCAAATCGAATACCGTTGATACTTACAAAATATATTTTTGAAAACAGAATTGACTAGATTAAAGACTGGGAAAATTTGGCTCGCAAATGTGGAGAGTATCTCTACTTCGATTACAACGATGGGCTCGTCTTAAAAACGCAATTGTATAAGTTAATAGAAGCTTTTGACACTTATTGAGATTTTATGATATCATGGTCCTAGTAGTTTATAAGTTAATTTATATTAAAATAATTATGTTTAATATTTAATCCTGGCAGACGGCAAAAGGCCATAGCCATTATCAAACCTTTTTATGTAAAAACTTAATGGTAATCTTGTAAACCTAAATGTTTCATTAGGTTTCCGTCGAAAACCAATGTTTTCGGCTTGGTCTGAACAATGTATAGTTACGGCTTAAAACTGAAACCACTTTTGAACAGAAATTAGTAGGCACTATAGAGTGCATGATCGATTTGTTTGTTTTAATTAATAGATACACATTCAAATGCTTGAAATAATCTACCGAAAGAAAATACCCAAAGAAAAAACATTTCGCTACTTGAATAAACAAAGTCGAATTTTATACTGTTACAAGAAAGAATCTTTATTTTGAGTATATTACCTCAATCATGGTTTACATTTCTTTGTCTATGATCAAAAATAACGCTCTTGAATTAAGCTTTCCAACGTTGTATAGGTACCAGTGGCGTGGCGTGAATAATCTCAAAAGGTAAGTCGAAGAAAAATTAGCCACCAGAAAAGTAAACTGCAAATGTATGTTTGAAATTTTTTTCGTGCAATGTATATCTGCTTATCAAGCCTAAAAAGTTGAGCAATTCAAGCCAATTTTGTTATACCATCAAGTCATTAATGTAGAAAGTTACAATGAGCTCAAGGCATAATAAAAGCGGCTTCGAAAGAAACCTTTTTGGCAGATGCAAATGCGATATCTTAAATAAAATTTTGGTATTTAAAAAAAAAAAATAAGGAACTTCACAAATATTTCTTCATTAATAAATTAAAAAAATAAATAAAATAAATTAAACTCTTCATAAGATATACCTATACAACAAATATAAATTGACATTTTTTTTAATAATAAATTAAAAATGTGAAAAGTTTTACTAAACTGTTCTATTCTTATTTATATTCTAAGGCTATTCTACGATCTTTTTTATTAAATTCAGCAAGAACTTTTTCGTAAAACTCAGGTCTACTTTTTATTTTTAAAAGAAGTTTTTTTTCTATAGATAGTAGTGCTAAATCAGAAAGCCTATTTTCTCCTTGCGAATTTCTTAGATATGTATGAATTCGCTTTAGAGCTGAAAAAGATCTCTCCACGGAAGCAACAGTTATCGGTAGTGTTAAAAATAAACTACTCAAGTTAAAAATTTGCGGAAATGTGTCATGCAATATTTCATTTTTAAAATGCTTATGCAGTGCTAGAACTTCAAGGTGTCGAAGAGAAGGTGTTGTATATAAAACTCTAAGTTCGTTTTTTAAAGCTGTAAAATCGAAAACTCCAGGGAAAAAATTTATAAGGGAAGATATTTTTTCATCTGGATTTGAAATTGCAAAATTATCATATTTCGATTTATTAAGTAAATCTAAAAAAATTAAACTTGTAAAGGATTTATATCTTGAATTAATTTGGGATATAATATTGTCCTTTATTTCTACAAAAAGACGTTTGTAGTGTGTTTTTGAATCGATTTTGAGCATTCTTCTTTTTCGTGGCGGCTCAGCAAAATCCTTCAAACTTTCAAAAATTGATTCAAATTTGTTCAGAAAGTCAGAGCAAAGCCAAGACTCAAAACTTTCGATTTCTCTTTTTGCAAATTCAACATCCGTTTGCTTATTTTGAATTAAATTAAAAAGAATATCGGTCTTAGCAAAAATTTCGGAGAGAATATTGAGAAAAAAGCAAAAATCTTTGCTTTCTAATTTAACTAACAGGCTCCCGGCTATAGAAAGCGTGTCATTGTCCCATTCGTTAGGGTTATCTAATATTCTGTTAAAAGTTTCAATAATATCTAATCTGCAATTTAAAATTACGTTTATTATTCGCGAATGATAATGCCAGCGAGTCTCCGAAGCTCCAGGCATGCGTCGGTTGGCTATTTGTTTCAAAAGATTTGAACGTTTAGTTGATTTATTGAAAAAACGGACTATAGTGTTAATATTACCAAAAAAAACTTTTAATTCCGATATATTTTCAAGTGATCGCGATAAAACTAAATTTAAAACATGTGCGTAGCAAGGAATAAAGTTAGCCATTGGACAAGCATCAAGGACTTTCTTTCTCACACCACCCACTTCTCCTGACATAACTGCCGCACCATCGTAAGATTGTCCAATTAACTTTTCTTTACAAGAGAATATATCTAATACATTCAAAATGTGCTTTGTCAGCTCGTCTGCGTTGCGACACTCACTCACGTCAAAAAAACCAAGAAACCTTTCTTCTATCCCATCCTCCGATAAATACCGTAATACTGCACTTAGTTGTTCCCTATGGCTGACGTCTGGTGTTTCATCTATCATAATTGACACAAATTGCGTCTGACTTATTTCAATCTTAATTTCAGATTTTAAAACTGCAGCGATACTGTGTATCAAATCGTTTTGTATGTCATTTGAGAGACCGGAAAAAATTGGATTTTGTACACTTGAACACTGTTCTAAATGAGTGTCCATTAACGTGTCATATTTGGATAAGTATAATATTGTTTCAATATAATTTCCACGATTGTTGGAATCCGACTTTTCATCGTGACCCCGGAATGCCTGCTCCTGTTTGCCTAAAAGAATTACAGTATCAATAAAACGCTCCATTAATTTACGATTCCTCTCAACAGTTTTGTTGTGCGCTATAAAAGAATTGCCTTAAGAGGTTTCTATTCGATTAATGCCAAATTCATGCAGAGATAAACAACTGCGAATATGTTTTTCCGTTTTGACATGATTTTTTGCAGAGTTAACCAAATTATTAATGTCGGCGTAGCCTGTACGGCTCCAAACACTAGGAGAATTGGAAAACAGAAGGCAAGGAAAACAAAACATTTTATTTAACTTACAACTGGCAGTCAACCAAGTATACTTTTGGTATAATGAAACATTGAAATGAGAAGTGAAACCATCTTTTCTTTTAAAATCTATTATAATGGAAGGGGTGGAGCGTCCTAAAACTATAACTTTTTTTTCTTCATAAAACTAAGCTGATTAAAATTATTTGATTCCTCTAAGAGAAAATCTGTTTATAAAGCCATAATCAAACAACTGCATCTTACTACCAAAAAACTTTTCACACTTTTTACACTTTTATTTCGAATTTTTAAAGATTTAACTGTCAATATTTTTTTAAATTCACAAGTAACACAAAATCGATTTAAGTTTCACACTGCGTTCTGCTTGTAAACTAAGTTTTTCAAATTAGAAAAGCCATCACTTGGGACCTGTTGAATTCATTTAGGCCAGTTGTACCACTTTATGGAAATTGCAGTAATTTTGTGTACTTTCTGACAAAAATATGTCTTATGCCAGTAAATCTTATTTACAGCGCATATTTTTCTTGAAGTGGCAACCTTTGACACATCAGCCCAAAGCATACAAATTCATACAAATTCACCAAAAAAGTCGGATGTAGACCGGGTTATTTCATTTATGTTGAAAAGCAGTCGTGTGTGTATGTGCAGAATAGGCCGCAGAGAGGGTAAAATAATGTTAGCAGTGCAGTGTGTGCAGGCGTATGATTTTATAAGATTCATGTTGTAAGGAGAAGGAGTTTGAAAGTACATATATATATTATTTGTAAGTGGGAATTTCAAAAGGTAAGTCGGAAATAATCGACTTATATGGACGCCACGCCACTGATAGGTACGTGATTTATGGCAATAAACGCACAATTTTTTCCATTCAATTAATTTAGTTAATAAATATAAAAATTAGAATCTGCATACTGCTAAGCGAACTTTCCTCAATCACTGACTCATTTCATTTTCAAAATGGTTTTGACTTCTTTCATTTTGTTGTAATCATTTTGCCTACCGTTAAATTCCGAAGTTCAAAGCATTTTTTTTTTCAAGTTTTCAAGATTTTTCAACAGAAATTTAAAGTATAGAGCATTCTTCACTTTTTCTTGCAATTAAACAAGTGAAACTTGTGTCTTGGTGTTTTAAAGTGTAAATTAAATTGAAAAAGTGATTTTATTTGCCAAATTGTTAAAAAAAGAAGTTTTTATTTGTGCTGTTAGTACAATCAATACATAAATTGAATAATTCGAGGTACAATATGTTCATATATTATTTAAAAAAATATATCTTTTTTTCCAGGTACTGCTTGAAGATTTCAATTCATACTTTTTAAAATGAATTTTTTAACATATACAATGTAGAATAATACAATAAATTTAATGAAATATAATGAACAAACATCGATGTTCTTATAGGTACAAGTTTATTGAAATAAATAGAAGAAAAATAATCTATGTATGTGGGCATTTCAAGCAAACTAAAGATTTTATGTAAATGCATTTGAACTAAAAGACTAATATTTGACTACATCAACTAATTGTTCCCAAAAATATAAAGAAATATTTTGTATTTGTGCCTTAAATTGTTTCCAACCATTTATTTTAATACTTATCGGCAGAAAAAAGTCAGTGCGACAAATATTTATCTTGAAATTGGGAACATCATTTTTCGTTGCCATTAAATTGTTTTCATTTCATATCGTATTTTAAAAGAATAACCGAAACTGGACACATTTGGCTACTTTGTGACGATTATTCGATATAAGCGATATTCCTGGCTGTCAAAATACTGTTGTATTAGTTCCAATGGCAGCCTTTTATATCCGGCAATAAGTCCAAGAAGAGAATTTACTAGTCGGTGTAATAGGCCTCCTGGGGAAACCGAACACCTTACCAAAAAATCGGTTAACGCACTATAATGCATACCTCTTGGGTAGTGTTGAAATGCATTGTTTTTCGTGTCTATGACTTTCTTTTTTTCAGGACGAACATGAATTGAAGATATATTTGCAGTAAGTATTAGTAAATTCTTTATTATACGTTTAATAAACAACTATTACCCACTTGTAAGTATACCAACAACAAATAGTCAAATATCTGGTCCTTAAATTAAAGATAAAAAGAAAATTGAAAATGTTGTTTATCTTAATATTCTTGGACTTATTTTCAATAGTAAATATAACTGGAAAAATCATTGCATATATTTAAAAAATTCAATAGCAGCAGGACTTAGTATAATTAAGTATCTTTCTTTTAAAAAGAGTAGAGTTCATATTAATTCTCTTTGCTATGTACCTAACAAAAATGCTTATTTTAAGTAGAATAGATTAGGGTCTTGCTATATTCGGATCCTGCCCAAAATCAACAAAAAATATATTTAAGTCGATTTATCATCAAGCGGCAAGAAGGAGTATCTTAGCTTTCCCTACAAGCCCGACTAAAAACATCCTAGCTGAAGCTGGACTACCCACAGTAGAAGAGCGCTACCTAAGAGTCAGTGCCTAGCTTCTACCTAAGCTAACATTCCAAACTGGATCTGTAATTGACAAGGACACCATTCAAACTCTTTCCCATAAACGGCCCAGACGTATGCCTTCCACAATCCGCTCCATTATAGAAGTAGGGAAAAAATTGGAAATACCTTTTAAACGTCATTCGAAATATTCGCCTTCACAGCCACCTTGGCTCTTAGACAGCAGCTCGATACAAATTAGCTTATCCAACCTTCAAAAACAAAATACCAACACAGAAACCTATAAACAAATGTATTTTGAAACTGCATCAAAACATTCAAATAAAGGTTGGAATTTTGTTTTTACAGACGCCTCTAAAAATCAACACTCAACCTCATTTGCAGTCATATCAAGTGAAGGTAACATACTTGTACAAGGAATTTTACCAAATATGAATTCTATTTTTACCGCTGAAGCTGTAGGAATATTCGAAGCGATACAAAAATGTTCCAACACATCAGGCAAATGGACGATCTGTTCCGATAGCCTTTCAGTACTGAAAGCCATCACTAATCCAAACCATAATTCTCGTCTTATATCCAAAATTAAAGGCATCATAATTACAAAATGTCCCTGGACATGTTGGAATACAGGGTAACGAGCTTGCTGATAAGGTAGCCAACGACACTTGTCTTGCCCCGGTCTATTGCTTTGATCAATACTCCCAACGTGACTTGCTAAGGTCAATTCATTACAAAATACATGAAGCAGAAATCCTGGAATAGAAAGAATACCAATAAAAACTCTAAGGAAATGATATCGTACTTTGTCTGGCTTCGACTGTGTCACACTTGTCCTACACACCAACATCTACTCAAAAAAGAATCTCCACCGACTTGCTCCACCCGCCAAAGCGACATCACCATCAGCCACCTTCTTGGGCCATGCTTCCTTTCTTCAAACGCAATATTAACTAAAATCAATTCAAAAATAAAAATTATAGACCTATTAAAAGAACCTACTCAATTTAATATTGTTACTATAAATAAAATTTTAAATCTATTTAAAATTAAGTTATAATCTTAGATCTTTTACCAAAGAGCCGATAAAGATAACGAAGCTCCGGGTCTAGACGGGATACCTTTCGAGTTTTACAAAAACGCCGCCCCAAGTTTAGTAACAGAAATTCATCGGCTTTTCAGTGATATCATGAGAACAGGAACTATGCCACACTCGTTTAAAAAATCAATTATATTTCCCATATTGAAAAAAGGTAACTCAAATGATGTGATGAACTACCGCGGTCTATCCTTTTTGGATATAATTTATAAAATTTTCACTACTGTTCTACTGAAAAGACTGCAAAAATGGACTGATGAAACTGAAACTCTTTGCGAATTTGCCTAATCCAACACCAGCAAAAAAAGAAACTTTACGCATTTTTTATCGACCTGAGAGCAGCATTTGATAATATCAACAGGAAGGCTATGTTTTATAAGCTGGCTCTACTAGGTATTTCAACAAAAATGATTGGTATCATAAGAGCTCTTTACGAAAGTACTGAGGCGACGGTCTGGAATGGAAAAACTAAAAGTGAATTCTTTCCCATCAACAAAGGCGTTAAACAAAGATGCGTTTTAATCGCGCTGCTTTTCATTTTCTTCCTTAATGATTTGCACTCTGTAGTTCTGTACTCCCTGGAGGATTATCCATCGAAGATTTGACAGTTAATGTTTTGCTGTATGCAGATGATATTGTTATTATTTCTGATAATACTAACACAATGCAGCATATGATCGATAGTTTTATAGATTACTGCAACAGATGGGACCTTAAAGTTAATCTGGACAAGTCGGAGATTGTCATATTTCGAAACGGAGGACGGAGAGCAGCTAACGAGAAATGGTTTTTTAACGACATGGAAATCAAAATCACAAACAAATATAAATATCTTGGAGTTACTTTAACATATAATATGTCTTGGTCAGACCATCTTACACAAAGACTATCTTCCTAAGTAAATTCAATTAATGCAACATGGTCAAATTTTATAAGAAATAATAATATTCCTCATTCATGTAAATACAAAATTTATGAAGCTGCATCAAGGTCAGTAATGAACTACTGCGCTCAAGTATGGGGATATAAAGAGCACGACCAAGTGGAAAAACTACAGCGGTTTTTCACCAAGCGATGCTTCTTGCTACCAAGTAATACACCCAACTATGTTCTTAACATCGAAACAGGCATCTCAAAAGCTTACCTGACGACCTTGAAGTTGCATTTTAATTATATGTTGCGGGTTGTAGCACTACCCAACAACAGACTACCACGTAAACTCTCTGAAATAATATTTCGTAACAGGGTATATTGGGCAAAGGAATGGTTGAACTTATTTAATTCAGCTGGAATGGAATTTGACTTTGCATGTAAGACTGATTGGCCAATAAAACAAACCATCCTTTTATCGAAACTCAAGGGGCTCCAATGGATAGAATTCACCAACCGTGCCCAACTATCGCAGTTCCATGACGAATATTGCAACTTATCTTATGCTGATGTTCCTAACTATTTCAACGACGCAAACCCACGGGATATGATAAGCCTAATTCTTAAGGCCCGGTGTGGTCTTCTGAACATAAATGCTAGAGCCTTAGGTTAGGTTAGGTTTAATGGGCTGACAGTTGGTCTTGATACCGTCACACTCAGATCAATGTAGATCCATTGTGGTACCCTGAAGTGTTATTAACTCCTTGAAGTGTTAACCTATGAGTCCTATGGTTCGTCTAACCATTTAGAGGTTTTAACGAAGTTCAGTAAGATTTTACTTGAGAGTTCTGATAATTCTTCTAATTCATTGAAGAAGTAGTTGCCTAGGGTTTTATTTCTAATCTGACAGAGTGATGGACAATGACAGAGGAAGTGAGCAGTATCCTCGTGTTCCTCCTCGTCACCACAACCTCTGCAGATGTCATCGGTAATGAGTCCCAATTTCTTTTTGTGATAACGAAGAAGGTTATGTCCCGTTATTGTGCCTATAAGGTATCTTAACGAGGTTTTGTTAAAGGATAAAATCCTATCGGACCTTTTCTTATCGTGTCTGGGCCATAGTTTCCTGGTGTTAACACAGGTTTCTAGGGTATTCCATCTTTCGTTGGATTTTTGCACAATGATTTTGTCGATGTCTTGTGTTAGTACGCATAGTGGGATTCCTATGCTTTGGTCTATAAGGGAGGGGTCAAGAGATGAGTCTTCTCTCGCCAGTTCATCTGCTTTTTCGTTACCTGGCACACCGCTATGGCCAGGAACCCAGCAGAGCCTTACATTATGCTGCATACCAAGAGCCTTGAGCTCTTCGCGACAGCAAGAAACAAGCTTCGACTTGATTTGAGTGGCAGTGATCGCTTTTATTGCTGCTTGGCTATCAATGAAAAAGGTGATGTCCGCGTGTGATATCGCCATCATGGATAAGTGTTTAGCAGCGTTTTTCACTGCCAAGATCTCGGCTTGGAAGACGCTACTATGATCAGGAAGTCTGAATGAATTGGCTAGATTTAGGTTTTTCCGAGAAGAAACCTGCACCCACTCCAGTATTCATTTTGGAGCCATCAGTGAAGATGGTGATTGTCGACTCATTAATGTGTGGCACATTGTTATCCCAATCTATTCTGTTGGGGAAGCTGGTACTAAAAGATTTGTTGAAATCTAGGTAAGGGGTCATATAATCAGTATGGATACTGTTGCCTGTATATTTTGTGAGAATGGAAGCATGGCCTTTTTGACTAGTCCTCCAGATGTTAGTTTGGCTAAGTCGAAGGGCACTGTTTGCTGCTGTTTCTTCAACAAATAGATCTAAAGGAGGGAGATTGAGGATAATTTCTAACCCTGCAGTGGGGGTAGTCCTCATTGCTCCAGTTGTGCTAATACAAGCCATTCTTTGTAGCTTGGTGAAGGTCTTCAAATTTGTGGATTTCTCTAGAGCTCTCCACCACACCAAACTACCATATGTTAGAATTGGCCTTACGATGGCTGTGTACATCCACATGATAATTTTAGGATTGGGTCCCCAGTTTCTACCGAGAATCCTATTGCATGAGTATAATGCAATCATGGCTTTCTTGTATCTTTCTTGGATATTTGGGCCCCAGTTAAGTTTTTTGTCCAAGATCACACCGAGGTATCTTGCTTTATCGGAAATTTTAAGTGGGGTATCTTCAATTTTTGGTAATTCAAACTGAGGAATTTTCCTTCTGTTTGTGAAAAGTACCAATACTGTTTTAGAGGGGTTTACATTTAGACCGCATTTTTTGGTCCAATTACTGACCATGGATAATGCGTTTTCTAATTGTTCACTTATAGTGGTAGGATATTTTCCTGTCGCCAAAAGCGCTAAGTCATCAGCGTAGGCTATCACTATTATACCTTTATCTTTGAGTTTAAGTAGGATCTCGTTCATTACCAAGGTCCAGAGAAGAGGAGAGAGAATTCCCCCTTGCGGGGTACCTCTAGAAGCGTGCATTTTGATCTGTGAGCTACCAAGCTCGCTATGTATCTGTCTATTTTGCAACATATACATGATCCATTTTATAATGGTATTTTCCACTTTGAGACCACTGAGTGTTCTGTCAATTGCACTGCTATGAACGTTGTTGAAAGCCCCTTCAATGTCTAGGAACGAAGCAAGAGTGTATTCTTTAACATCAAGTGACTTTTCGATCGTTCTAACTACACAGTGTAAAGCCGTTTCAACACTTTTGCCTTTTGTGTATGCATGTTGAAATGGTGATATACACTCCGGTTTTAGATTACTACGGATGTGTATGTCAATTAGTCTTTCCAGTGTTTTGAGCATAAACGAGGTGAGACTAATGGGTCTGAAGTCTTTTGGTTCTGTGTGGCTGGGCTTGCCGGCCTTAGGAATGAAGACAACTTTTACTTCACGCCAAGTCATTGGAACATATCCCCATTTTAAGCAGTTTAGATATATGTTCATAAGATGTGGTGTGATAAGTTCATTGCTTTTCTGCAGCATCAAAGGAAAGATGCCGTCTAACCCTGGCGATTTATAAGGAGAGAAAGAGTTTATTGCCCAGTTTACCCTTTCCTCCGTTACAATATCAGTGGGGATTTCGTTCTCGTTGAACAGTGAGTTATCTGATTCACATTCCCGACTAGATATGCTTCCTGGGAAGTGCGTTTCAACCAGAAGTACTAGACTGTCATAACTTGACTCTGTCCAACTGTTATCTGGTTTCTTTAGAGAGCCCACAGTGGTGTTAGTTTTGGCTAGGATTTTTCTTAGCCTAGCTGATTTGTTGGTGCACTCAATGTTGTTACAGAAGTTTCTCCACGAGTTGCGTTTAGCACGTTGAGTCTCTGTTTTGAATTTTCTTTGACTGCTCTTATAGCAGTCCCAGTCTTTTTCAAGTCTGGTACGTTTAGCGACATTGAAAAGTTTCCTTGTCTCTCTCCTTATGTTCGCTAGTTCTGTTGTCCACCATGGAGGGTTTTTGTTTTTCTTCACTTTCGTTATGATGGGACAGCTCATTTCAAAGGCTTTACGCAGTATCCCAGTTAGGTCTACAGTTGCTTTTTCTAAGCTGTTTGGTCCCTGGATAGCGGTAGTGTTTAAGTGTTTTATGTTATTTCTAATCACCTTATCGAAGATATGCCAGTCAGTGCGTCTACTGTTCCTGAAGGGATTTTGTTGACTGACACCGTTAGGGATCATAAATTCAATTAGACGATGGTCTGAGAAAGAAGGTTCTTCCAAAACTCTCCAGTGATCTATATCACAGGAGTCTGAGTTGGTTGAAAGGGTAATGTCAAGCACTTCTTTTCGATTTTTCGTGACGAAGGTGGGTGTATTACCTCGGTTTGCTATACATAGATTGTCATCAATGATAAATTCAAAAAGGGACTCGCCCCTAGTGTTAGTATCTGTGCTTCCCCATTGCACATGATGTGCGTTAGAGTCGCACCCTAAAATAGTGTTATAGTTTTTCTTACTTGCGAATGATACCAGTTGGTTGGTTAAATCCGCTGGTGGTCCTTCAACTCCATCATACGGCATGTATATGGACGCTATTATGAGCGTTGATAGCCCTTCGCGTTCTAGAATCACTGCCGTCTGGTCATCGTTGCTGTAAGTAGTTAGGAGAAAAAGATTAAACTGTTTCTTGGCTACTATGCATGTTCTAGGATTACTGTTTTGGCTGTCAAGGTTTGACTTGTACAGTACATAGTCTTTAGTGTTAAGGCCCTTTATCCTGCCACCTGCTATCCAGGGTTCTTGAATCAGGGCCATGTCATATTGTCTACTCTCCAAGAGGTAGACCAGGTTCGCGCTGGCGGCTTTACTATGTTGAAGATTGATTTGTAAGATTTTCAATTCCATTTAAATAGTAAAAGATAATTCGTCGCCTTACTAACCTGTTTTCTTTTGTTGGATGTCAATCTGAGTTTGCATCTAGTAATCCCAACGCGCACTCTGAATTCCACTTTCCTCAGTAATGGTATCGATTTGTGTATCAATCTAACCATTACCTCGGTGCCTTCACTCGTCTTCTCACTTTTAACGATTTCCCACTCCTGGCTGAGAAGATCGTGGTTGAGAGATACAATATATCTCTCTAGCCGGTCGATTGGAAGGGTTGGACCTTTAACCAATAGTATACCTATTGGTCTAGATAGGTTTTTAATCTCCTTCACATCGATTAAACGGAGATCAGCATTATTCCATGGGGCTGCAGTTTTACTAATAAAAGTCTGGAGCCAATTAAGGGTGGATTCGTTCTCACAGTCCATCACCTTGAACCCATGGATGGTCGTCAAGTTTCCAAAGAGAGGCGGAGGCATGTTTTTAACGATGGCCTCATTTACTTCTTCTAGGATTCTAAGCTCCAGAAGTTGCCATTCGTCCTCAGTCAGCTTCCGTGAAGGTTTGCCGAAATCGGCGATGGCAACTTGTTGCCCCTTCACGGTAACCCGGGAGATCTTTATTCTCTTCGTTACCTTATTAGGTGAAGAGTCGTTCGGGGAAGAACATTCGTTCCTCGTCCTTTTAGAGGAACAAGGAGCATCACCGTCAAGAGGTTGTTGTGGAATTGTACCCCTACCCAGTGATGTGTCATGTGTTTCCCGTTCAAGTCCTGTAGTTGTCGTCTGTAGGCGCTGTTTGGATTTGTCCAGCGCTGCCTTCTCTTTTGTTGTTAAGGACTCAGGAGTCCTATTGGCAAAACGTCGGACAATCCTCTCAGCATTTCGTTTTTGTCGTCGTCTTATTTCGTTTTCGTTAAGTGTCTTCGCTTTGCGTTTTTTCGTCCTTTTGTCGATGACTGTAGCAAGGCTGTCGACCGTCGTGTTGATCGTACGGTTTTCGGGTTCGGAGTTGATGGTTTTGTTAAGGTCAACTCTTGGTCCGTCGCCACGAGAGTTGTCTTCGCAAACCTTCTCTTCCAAACCCTCATTGAGAGTAACCTCCCCCCCTGCTTTACCAACTGATATCGTTGCGATCACCGGATCCGCAGGTGGTTTGGTTGACGTCTCGTTGTTTGTCCGTACTGTCTGTCTAATTTGTTCAGTAGTATACGTTCCTGGTCTGTCTTTCGGAGTTTCTGCTATAGCCGATGATGGGTTACACCCGACCTTACTCCGTACTGAACCAGCGATAGGAGCGGGTGGGCCCATCAAGGGCTTTACGCCAGGGCTTTTCGGAGAGGGGGGGTTTGGTGCTTGATTAGCGGTATGCCTGTCTATTCCCAAACCCTCTCTCTCCAGAAAGGCACGAGCATTGTGCAGTTGTTTCCTTTCACGTTCTGTCAGCTCGTCCCATTCCATTTTTCCCAGCCTCTTGACCGTTCTCTTACTATTCGTGATTTGGCATCGTCTTGAAGCTCTTGATGCATTGGAGAAGCTCGAGCTGGCGACCGAACAGACATCACTGACGTCGTCAACGTCGATCGTGCTGGCTCCATCCTCCATATCCAGATTCGAGAAGGGGTTCAGGAGAAGATTTTCTTCCTCTTCTGTCAGGCTGCGGATTTTATCATTACTCATGATGAGAGGTTCTTTGTACTTATAATTGTTTTCTAGATAAAGAAATAAAAATAGAGAGAAAAAAGAAAACGAAAAAGAAAAAGAAAAAGAAAAAGAAAAAGAAAAAGAGAAAAGAAAAAGTTTCAAAATTATAAGTAAGGTTGTAATAAAAATTAAATTTTTAAATGGAAAAATTGTCACTGGCGACTCCTCCTTCCGATATTGAGACCGAGAGGCAAAGCCGAAGCCGGTAGCCGTGACATCTACCGACCGTATAGCGTATATCCCCGCTATGGTTGTGTTCTGTTTAATTGATTCTTCCATAGTTCATAGGGGTGGGCCTCTCTTAGTTTGCTTAAACTCAAGTTGGTTGTTGAGAAACTGCTCGAGAGCTTGCGTCTGCAACTAAACCTACTAGGTTTGCGCGTAAGCCTCCTCACCAACGGCAAGGTGGAGACCCATCGAGGAGGGCTAGAGCCTTTAAAAAGGAAACAATTGGAATATGCACATTATGCAACCTGGATGCAGCTGAAAACACATTTTAAAATATTTTGGAAATGATGTACTCGACCGCAACCAATTCCTTCAAATACTCAACGGAAAAGACTATATCAAGCTATATTTGTACCTCAAAAACGCTCTTAAATACCGCACCTTAATCACAACTGAATATCTTTACAACCTATCTTTCACTTACCTTATATAAAGATAAAAGATAAAAAAAAATAAATAAATTAAATATAACAGATGACAGTTTTGTACAAAACGTTGACATTTGGGACATAATTTTTTTTTTGTGGGTTGGCAATACGTTCGTTTATGACAATTTCTGATCACGTTACGTTACGAAACGTATACATATTTGTAAAATGTAATTGTTTATAGAACTGTCATTTTGTTTAGTTTTTCTTAATTATTTATTAAAAAATAGCTTCACCAAATTCGAGTATAGTCTCACTAAATTCGAGGAACCATTCCCCATCGATTGATACCAATAAAGCCCACATTTGTTTCTATAGGGTGCTAACTATACGCCTTACGTTATATTGTTAATAACTTTTAAACTAGGATTCACCAAATTATAAAAATGATTAACCAAATTTAACCAAACTCTCACCAAATTGTTTGCATCAAAAAATTTCAAATTCCAGACTTTTGGGTGCTAACTATACGGTGGTCACTTACTTCTAGTTTCACCATCATCGTGTTCGGTCAACTATATTGTTTTTTTCTGAATAAAGTTTATATTGTTTTTAAAAAGTCTTTTCTAATTTCTTAAAAGTTATTTCGACCTCCGAATTAACTAGCCTTATCTGTATATACAGATCTCTGTACAGATGGACCACCCTTCTCCGCCACTCGTGGGATCAAAAAATGAATACTAAAAAACAAAAACAAACAAAAACAAAACCAAAGTCCGAATGGGCCAGCAGTACGGCTGTAAAGCTGTCTGCTGCTCATCCTCCCTCCACTGACGACAATACGGCCATGGACATCCATGGCCCTGTTGCCGCCAGCTATAGTAAGGATGATCAGGTAGTTTTACTACCTACCTCCTTCATGTAGTGAAGAGGTTGTGAAGTATGGCCCCTCCACTACTACTGAGAGAAAACCTATCAAAACTTCAACTCCGCCGCCTAGTGGGGGTAGGGTTGTGAAGCATGGCCCTACCACCACAAGTCCTCGTGGTAGCGGGGTTGTGAAACATGGCCCATCTACCATCAAGGGAAATACAATCCCTGTGGAAGGCCGTGGAGGGGGCGAACGGAAGCTCAAACCCTCCAAGACCTTCTACAGAGACATGCGAAATGCTAAGAGCATTCTCCAGACGTTTGGTGCAAAACCAGGCGCTGGAGAAGACTCTCAGCATAGCGCTAAAATCAAATGGGCTAATGGCTTTCTAGCAAATGCCAACAAAACGACCTGCGAGGACTCCACGTCCAAGCGTGATAGGTCTACGGAGGGTATTGTCCCAATACCCAAGCGCCCCAAAGTGCATAACATCCGCACTCCTCCTAACCCTCACAAGGTTAAAATGTCTTTTAGTGACGTGGTAAAAGACAAATTGGTAGTCGCGATCATCGTTAGAAGCGACGTGGATGGCACGATCTCTGCCGAGAACTGGACAAAGGTCAAAGGTCAGCTGGCCCTCAGATTTCTGGGAATTATGTCCGACAATCCGGGACCACCGCCCATCACAAACGATGGCGGTTGGCATCAAGGCCATATCAAGTTGATGGTCTGTGATGATCAGAGGTCGTGTGATCTACTGACGCTGGCTGTCAGCCGTCTCGGGGAGGTCTGGCCTGGTGCAAAGCTGGAGGTCGTTGCCAAGGAAGACATTCCTTGCCGGCCAAGAGCTCGCACCATGGTTCCGGCCGTTTTCGAAGGCCTGGATCAAGTCCTGGAGGTGATCCGGCTATCAAATCCATCCCTTCCTACTCACAACTGGAAAGTTGCGAAACTGGAAGAGGCTAAGGGACCCTATAGAGGTGCTATTATAGTTATCAATACAGAGTCCCTTGCCCCTCTGGTGCAGCTGAAAGGCGTGATTAGGTGTGGGTTTGAAGCCATAACCCTGAGGGTGTACAAGAAAGATGGGGCCGAGGCTCAATCCCTTCCCCCTTCCCCGCCCCCTTCCCTTCCCCCTTCCTCTCCCCTTATCCCTCCCCCCATCCCCGCTACACAAGCTGAAGCGACTGCTGAGGAGCAAGGTTCATCGATCACCTTTCCTACAAAGAAAGATGATGCATCTCGGTCATCCTCGGCAGAAGTGGATGCTCTTACCGTCAACGGTTTATCCGAAATGCAGGCCGAAGACTGCACCATCGGAGACGAGGATGCTCTCTTAGAGTCATCCTCGGAAATCGAGGACTCCGATATTACAGTGTTGGAGATTGATCGGGAGTACTGTAGCAAAAATGCTGCAAATACTTCAGATTATCTCCAACACTCCAAAAAGGCTTCGGCCTCCCTCCTTAACGCCTCTCCAGCAGCGATTAGATATAGTCCTGATTCAAGAGCCGTGGATTGTAAAATCCATTGTTCGAGGAATCAGGACTCCTAACCACTAATTGCTATATGCATCAGGTGAGGGTGAACCTAGATCTTGCATATTAGTCAAAAGTAGCCTAAATGTATTTTTACTCCCTAATTTCAGCGATAGAGATATCACCGCTGCAAGACTGGAAACAGCCAAAGGAACGTTCTGGCTGGCGTTGGCGTATCTCGGCCGCGACCATCTTGGCCCTCTTCCGGGCAACACCCTGGAGAGATTAGTAGCTGAATCACAAAGGCTTAACATCGGCCTCATCATCGGAAGTGATGCTAACGCACACCATACAGTGTGGGGTAGCACTGATATAAACGACAGGGGTGAGTCTCTTTTCGATTATATTCTTTACACTAACCAACTTATAAGTAATGTTGGTAATGAACCAACTTTTATTACTAAAAACCGACAAGAAGTTCTAGATATAACTCTTGTCTCAGATTTCATAAACAATAATATTCTGAACTGGAAAGTATCCAAAGATCACTCCTTTTCCGATCACAGATACATCCAATTTAGCCTTACAAATGATCCTTCTAGCCAACCCTCCTTTCGTAATCTAAAAAGAACAGATTGGCCAAAATATGAGAGAATATTGAACAGTTTAGTCAGACCTGAACTCTTTAATATTCCTACTAATATCAAAGATCTTGACGACAAAGTCAATAATCTACACTAGCCCTAAACAAATCTCTAGACACTGCATGTCCCCTTGTACAAATAAGGGGTAAAAAGAGACCTCACTGGTGGAACTCTGGGTTAGATCCACTTCGAAAAGAATGCAGAAAACTCTTTAATAAAGCAAAAGCTTCTAGAGATACGTCTGACTGGGATTCTTACAAAGAATCACTGAAGACATACAAAAAAGAATTGAGGAAAACCAAACAGTCGTCCTGGAGAAACTTCTGCAGCACAGTGGAAGACTGTTCTGAAGCATCTAGACTGCGTAAAATCCTCTCCAAAAACCCAGTCATGCCAAGCTGCTTGAAGAATGCCTCTGGCCTCTGGACCAACTCATGCGAAGAATCGCTCAACCTGCTACTAGATGTTCACTTCCCTGGTAGCTCCAATAATATCAGAAATATTACTCCAAGTCTGTGCAACAATGTAATAACTCCTCCTCAAGATCTAGTCACCAGGGAAAAACTCAAATGGGCTATTAACAGCTTTAAACCCTACAAATCTGCAGGTCCGGATGGTATAATTCCGGCTGAACTGCAACAAAATGCAAATTTTCTAATGCCCATCCTAGAAAATATCTTTCAAGGGTGTCTAAAACTGGCATATATACCACTGTCATGGAGACAAGTTAAATTCCTTCTTAAGACATTTGAACGTTTGATTGATATCCACTTAAGGGCAAATATTGATAAGTCCCTCCTCTCAAAGGCCCAACATGCCTACAATAAAGGGAAATCGGTTGAAACGGCTCTACACTGTATAGTATGTACAATCGAACGTTCCCTCCACCAAAAAGAGTACACCCTAGTTGCCTTCTTAGATATAGAAGGAGCATTTAACAATGTCGACACATCGGAAATTACACGTGTATTGACATCTCTCAAGGTAGATAAATCGATCACTACTTTGATAAATCAGATGCTGATAAGCAGGATTATTAACTCAAAACTGGGTGATTTTACTACACAAAGGAGTGTCAGCAGAGGTACGCCGCAAGGCGGTGTCCTATCACCTCTCCTCTGGAACTTAGTAATAAATGAACTACTAATCACTCTAGAAGGAGAGGGATACAAAGTGTTTGCCTATGCGGACTATGTTGCTATGGCAGTGACGGGAAAACATCCCAATTCACTTAAAGAACTCTTACAGAACGCTTTAAATAAGCTCATCAATTGGGCAAATCAGTGTGAACTAGGTGTTAGCCCACATAAAACCGATCTTGTCCTCTTCACCAGAAAATACAAAATCCCACCCATCGACCCTCCCCACATAAACGGTGTTCCACTTAAATTTTCAGAACAGGCAAAATACTTGGGTCTTATTTTGGATAAGAAATTAAGTTGGAAACCGAACATTCAAGAAAGAATGAACAAGGCCACAGTAGCCTTGTTCTCTTGTAAAAAAGCCATTGGAAATAAATGGGGTTTTCAGCCCCGCATTACATACTGGCTATACATCTCGGTTATAAGGCCGATCCTTACATACGGAGTAGCGGTATGGTGGACTGCGCTGGACATAGCGACAAATCATGATAAGCTCAGCAAAGTCCAACGAACAGCCTGCATGCGTATGGGTGGAGCACTTCGCTCTACCCCCTCCGCCTCACTTGATGTTCTGTTTCATCTATTACCGCTTGACCATTTCAGTAAGCAAACGGCTGCAAACACTGCCGTACGGCTTCAAGCCTCCTCACAGTGGTTCAATAATCAGATTGGCCACTCCGCTATTCTGAATTCATTCAGATCAATTAACAGTAATATCGACTACACCATCCCCTTTCCCCACTTCAATAACAATAGCTTCAGGGTGACTATCCCTTCCAGGTCTACCTGGGAGGACACATCATTTTCTGAACGATGATCCCATTAATTTCTTTACAGATGGATCAAAAACGGATGATGGGGTTGGTGGAGGCGTATACTCCGAAAGACTAAACTTAAGTCTCTCCTTCCGTCTACCTGATCACTGTAGCGTGTTCCAAGCTGAAATCATGGCTATTAAAGAAGTCCTTTCCTGGCTTAGAGAAAACTTTATATCAAAAACTGATATACGCATCTTCTCTGACAGCCAGGCTGCGTTAAAATCCCTAGACTCTGTCTCTACGAATTCATCAACAGGCTTAAACTGTCGATCATCTCTTACGGAGATGGCCAAACAGTTCACCTTTGCTGGGTGCCGGGCCACAGAGACATTCCAGGAAATTGCAAAGCCGACGAACTTGCAAAAAGAGGAACAACGCTACCTCTGCTAGCTCACAAAGCTGGCGTAGGTATGCCTTTAGCTACTTGTAAACTTATGCTGAAGCAAGATACAATAGGGAGAGCAAACTACAGATGGAACAACATCACCACCTGTGCAGCGACAAAACTAATTTGGCCTGGACTTAGTGCCAAACGCTCCAAACAATTGATCTCCCTTAGTAGATTGCACAATGGCTACGTCATAAGTGTCTTAACTGGTCACTGCTTAATAGGGAGGCATGCAATTCGACTTGGAACCCCTGCAAATGATTTTTGCAGGAGTTGTATGGACGAAGAGGAAGAAGAGACGATCTCTCATCTTCTTTGCACTTGCCCCGCCCTGTCACAAAGACGAAAACTCCACCTTGGAGATTTCTTTTTCAATGATCCCAGTGATCTAATAAACTCCGACATTATTTGTCTCCTACGCTTCATTCGCAGCTCCAACTGGTTCAATGAGTGAGGTAGATCAACTGATCCATGTGGTATCACAACGGACCTAATTTTGGTCTATGTGTATTGAAAATTGTCCAACAGCCACCTAAGACCAAAGCAAAATATTTGGGACATATCATCTCATCTCATCTCATATCATCTCATCTCATCTCAAGAAGTAAAAACTGATCCTGAGAAAGTGGACACTCTAAAATTTGGCCAACGCCTCAGGACAAACATCAACTCCGGAGCTTTCTTGGTCTGGCCATATATTATCGGCGTTTCGTGAAGGATTTTGCTAGGATCGCCAAAAGCTTGCATCACCTTATTGAAAAGGGGAAGCCGTTCAAATGGTCAGGTGAGTGCGAGAAAAGCGTCTATGTACTGGCCTATCCAACTCCAGGAAAACCTTTCATCATCGTCTCTGATGCAAGTAACGTTGGAATTGGAGCTGTACTATCGCAATTACATGGCGGAGAGGAAAAAGTTGTCGCCTATTACAGCAAGGTACTCTCGAAGCCAGAAAGGAATTATTGCGTTACAAGGAGGGAACTTCTCGCTCTGATATTGGCAATATCGAACCATACCGACCTATATCGATTCTCGAATGCGATGATAGCGCCATCTAGTACCTTTGCGATTTAAAACAACCTGCCATGAGTTTTGAATGAGCTTTTTCGAACATTGGTAAATGTCGAAGCTCGAAGGGGAATTATTCCATCTATCTGTCAGAATAGAAAGATCGAGATACAGGTTCTAAAGATTTCTATTGCTTTCGAGATTAGACCAGAACCAGATATTTCCCTATATAAGGTTGATGGTGCTACCGATTGGACACAGTTTATTTTTGAAAGTGAAAGAATAAAGTTCGTGTAAAGTGTTGTGCCAGTGATTAATAAAAGTGATTTCAATTGAAGTAAAGTGTGTTTTATTTTAAATGTAATAAGAAGAAGTTAAGAAATAAAGTAAATAAGTTTTTATTGCGAACCCTTAGCAGAATATTACATTGGTGTTAGAAGTGGAATAAAAACTTATGTTGTATGTGCATTCAGATAATCTGTGGTGATAAAAAAAAATAAGTAATAAGTGTGTGTGTTTTGATAAAACAAAGAGAAAAAGTAACTGTGATTAAAGAAGAAAAATAAAAGCAAAATGGGTAAGAAAGTGATTGAATGGAATTGTGTTGAACTTAAGGCAGAGCTGAATAAACGAGGCCTTCCTACTGCTGGAAGAAATAACTGACCTCATAATTCGTCTGCAAGAGGATTTAAGTCAACGTGGAGAAGACCCAGACACGTTCCTATTCGAAATAGAAATACCTGAAGAACAAGTAAGTACTGGTGTCGACTTGTCGGCAATGATGGCACTTCTCATTGGCAAGCTCGAAGAACAACGTACAGAACAAAAGAACCAACTGGAACAAATGGAAAAACAACAAAAGAATCTTCTCGAAGAACAACGGACAGAACAAAAGTGTGAACAACAGAACCTTCTCGAACAACTGGAAAAACAACAAAAGAACCTTTTAGAAGAACAGAAGACTCTCATCGAAGGTAAGCTTGATGCCTTTGAGAACAAGTTCGCTACTATTGATGGACGTTTTGATTGCGTCGAAAAGCAATTTTTCAAAGTAGACGCAAAACTCGAGAGTGTTCAAGAAAAATTCAAAGGCAAAACACAAAGCATAACCGACGAATTAGACAAAGTTCGAAAAATTAAGATTAGAGTAAGTGTTGGCGATTACCCAAGGAAGAAGGAAATACATCAACCGACTTTTGACGGGCAAACTTCTTGGTCGATCTATAAAAAACAGTTTGAGGCAGCCGCAGCGACAAATGGCTGGGATATAGAAGACCCATTTTTTAGCTCCGACGGTTGCCCTCAGAGGATCTGCTACTGAACTGCTGCAAACCATTCCAGCAGATAAGAATGGTAACTTAAGTGTTCTTGTTCAGGCCATAGACAAACGCTTTGGAGATGGCCATATGCAAGAAGTCTTCCGCGTCCAACTGAATACTAGAGTCCAGAAAAGGGGAGAAACTCTGCAACAACTTCAAGCAGATATTGAACGGTTGGTGCATCTCGCATATCCAGCTGCTGGGGATGAAATCGTCAGCCAACTTGCAACAAGAGCCTTCATCCGTGCTGTATCTGACATTAACTTACAGCGAGCAATTCGAACTGCTGGAAAACGTACGCTTCCTGAAGTTTTAGCGTTTGCTCTGACTATGGAAGCGGCAGAACAAGCTTCCCAAGGAGTTCATCGAGTCAGAGAAGTCGAAGTTGAATAATGCTCTTGTCAGAAAATCGCATTCCAAAGAAGCCAGCGTGAAGGACTTGCTCGATGCTTGAATTGTAACAAAACCGGACATCTCCAGCGGCAGTGCAGACTACCACCGAGAAGAGCAATAGTACCAACACTCCTGCTCAACGAGTAAGAGCCAACTTCGAGGGGCAGAAGCTGGTTTCTGGTACCGATGGCCCCAGAAACACTATCCAAGTCTCACAGACTAAACGAGACAACAAAAGTCTGACAGTGGAGGCAATAATAAACAAAAAGGAACACGTGGCTACAATCGACACCGGTGCCACCGCCTCCATTGTGCGAAGAGACTTGGTCAAGATGACTTGGCTACACAACACAAATAGCTACCGTCTGAAGACCGCCACAGGAGGGGCAGCAAAAGTGTATGGTGAGGTTCGTCTTATGATCCGTTTGGCAGAACAGGAGTTTTCACACCTATTCCTGGTAGCGGATATATGTGACGAGTGCATTGTTGGAATCAACTTCATGAAGGAGCATGGAATAATTTTGGATATTGGTAAGCAAGTTCTTAAGTATCAAAATGTGGAGATTCCAATGGTCTATGGCAACGAAAACTCAACAATTATCAGGACCGTCATCGAAAAAGACATTTGTTTGCCTGCTTCTTCGGAAGTATTCGTGTGGACGAAACTAAAGGGCGACTTTGGAAGCCATCGATACCTCATGGTGGAACCAGATGCGAAACAACGTTCCCAAAACATCATGGTAGGGAAGACTCTGGTGGCACCAAGGAACAACATGGTGCCTGTACGGATACTGAACATCAAACCGTACGAAATTAACCTCAAGAAGGGAGAAATAGTTGGGCAATGTGAACCTGTATCCGCGATTACTAAGATCACCGAAGCGGAAACAAAGAGGCCCCTGAGCTTTGATAGATTAAAAGACCAAATTCTGAAGTCTGAGTCAACATCAGCTTAATGTTGCTGGAGATCTTCTTCATGAGTATGCTGATATATTCTCTTCACCCAACGGACAATATGGTCGAACACAACTTGTACGGCATCGAATTGATACAGGAGATGCAAGACCAATACGTCAACCAGCAAGACGTCTCCCTCTAGCAAAACAAATTGAAGTTGAAGAAATGATATCGGCAATGAAGAAAGATGGGGTAATCGAAAATTCCAAAAGCCCTTGGCTTTTTTTTGGATGGAAGCACTCGATTTTGTGTAGACTACCGAAGACTGAACGACGTGACAAAGAAAGATAGCTACCCTCTACCCAGAATCAGCGACACCTTAGACGCGATGAAAGGAGCCCAATGGTTTTCAACTTTGGATTTGAAGAGCGGTTATTGGCAAGTTGAAATTCACCCAGAAGATCGGGAAAAGACGGCGTTTTCCACAGGAAACGGTCTGTGGCAGTTTAATGTGATGCCATTCGGACTATACAACGCTCCAGCAACTTTTGAGCGTTTGATGGAGGGCGTTCTACATGGACTAACCTGGAAATCTTGCCTGGTCTACCTGGACGATGTCATTGTGTACGGAAAAACATTTGACGAACATTGTAAAAACCTTGAAGCTGTATTCCAGAGGCTTCGAGAGGCACATCTAAAGTTAAATCCTAAGAAATGTTCGTTTTTCAAGACCGAAGTTAAATATTTGGGACATATCATCTCATCCCAAGGAGTAAAAACTGATCCTGAGAAAGTTGACACTGCAAAGAATTGGTCAACGTCTCAGGACAAACATCAACTCCGGAGCTTTCTTGGTCTGGCCACATATTATCGGCGTTTCGTAAAGGATCTTGCTAAGATCGCCAAAATCTTGCATCATCTTACTGAAAAGGGGAAGCCGTTCAAATGGTCAGGTGAGTGCGAGAAAAGCTTTCAAGAACTGAAACTGCGTTTATGTAATGCTCCTGTACTGGCCTATCCAACTCCAGGAAAACCTTTCATCATCGACGCTGATGCAAGTAACGTTGGAATTGGAGCTGTATTATCGCAAGTACATGACGGAGAGGAAAAAGTTGTCGCCTATTACAGCAAGGTACTCTCGAAGCCAGAAAGGAATTATTGCGTTACAAGGAGGGAACTTCTCGCTCTGATATTGGCAACAAAGCACTACCATAAGTACATCTATGAACAAAAGTTCCTTCTTCGAACAGATCATGGTGCGCTCAATTGGCTTTTAAACTACAAAAATCCAGAAGGTCAAGTAACAAGATGGATCGAGAGGTTGCAGACGTATGACTATGAGATTCAACATCGAAGAGGAAAGCTGCATTCAAACGCAGACGCGCTATCCCGGCGACCGTGTAAGCCAGACTGTAAGCATTGCACACGCCAAGAAGAAAAGGAAATAATCACCGTTCAACGAACAAGAGCTGATCCCATTAACGGTTGGAACAACGAAGTACTCAGAACGGCCCAACAAGAAGATCCGGATATGGAACCCATTCTTGCCTGGAAAGAACACCAAGACAAACCAGAATGGTGTGATATCTCCTACCGAAGTCCGGCTCTCAAAGCATATTGGGCACAATGGGACTCGCTTCATGTGCAAGAAGGGGTACTAAGGCTTAAATGGGAGTCCGCAGACGGTAAATCTTATGTGATGCAGCTAGTCGTACGTCGGTCAAAGGTTAACGACGTACTTCAAGAGATGCATGATGGAACTTCTGGAGGTAATTTGGGAGTGAATAAGACGCTGAAAAAGGTACGACAACGATTCTACTGGCTACACGCAAGAGATGACGTCGAAAGATGGTGCCGAAAATGTGATACTTGTGCTGCTAGCAAGGGACCAGGTAGAAAAATTCAAAGTAAAATGCAGCAGTATAATGTGGGCACACCTTTTGAGAGAATCGCAATAGATGTCGCGGGTCCTTTTCCTCAAACTAACAACGGAAACCGATACATCCTTGTAGTCATGGACTATTTCAGCAAGTGGCCTGAAGCATTTGCCATCCCAAACCAAGAAACCAAAACAGTTGTGGATCAAATTGTCTTCAATTGGGTGAGCAGGTTCGGTGTTCCCATGGAGCTTCATTCTGACCAAGGAAGGAACTTCGAATCTAAAGTCTTTCAGGAAGTTTGCTCGCTCTTTGGCATTAAAAAGACAAGAACAACACCGCTCCATCCACAATCTGATAAGATGATTGAACGATTCAACAGAACCCTTAAAGAACATCTGTCGAAGGTTGTCGGCGACTACCAACGAGACTGGGACCGACATATCCCATTGTTCCTTATGGCATATCGAAGTGCAACCCATAGCTTGACAAGAAAAACACCATCGGAAATCCTGTGCGGATCAACTATACGGCTGCCAAGTGAAGTGAAATTTGGTTGTCATCCAAATGAGTCACAGGGAACAGAGGAATATGTGGATGAACTCAAGGAAAGGCTTATTGACATTCTTCAGCGAACAAGGACAAGTATAAAATTGTCTAGTGATCGGATGAAAACAAGATACGACGCAAAAGCGACAGCAACGGGATTTCAAGAAGGAGACCTTGTATGGTTTTTTAATCATCATAGACAAAAGGGACTATCACAAAAACTCCAACAAAACTGGGAGGGCCCATATACTGTTGTGAAAAGAATCAATGATGTGGTTTACCGTATACAAAGAGGCGTAAGAGGCAAACTAAAAGTAGTTCACGGTGACCGGTTACATCGATATATCGGTGAAAGAGGTGATTCTAAGAGGGGGCAATGTAAAGAAGATTAGTTAACTACTTTTGAATCATAATATAACGACTTTTACATTCGAACTATATCGATTCTCGAATGCGATGACAGCGCCATCTAGTACCTTTGCGATTTAAAACAACCTTTGTATATGAAAACTATAGTACTATCATGGTGGAAGTCGAATGGGGCGACATCTAATTTACCTATGCAACCCTTACTCTTTTTTTTTGCGGAGAGCTTATGAAGGTTTTAAATGATATTTATTGATATTTTTTGGATGCAATAATCCAAAAAATAGTCTACTCTTGCCCCTACCACCAATTTTCGACGCTTAAAGACTCCCCAAATCGAATTTTACACCTCACATTTCATATACAAAGAAACAACCTGCTATGAGTTTTGAATGAGCTTTTTCGAACATTGGTAAATGTCGAAGCTCGAAGGGGAATTATTCCATCTATCTGTCAGAATAGAAAGATCAAGATACAGGTTCTAAAGATTTCTATTGCTTTCGAGATTAGACCAGAACCAGATATTTCCCTATATAAGGTTGATGGCGCTACCGATTGGACACAGTTTATTTTTGAAAGTGAAAGAATAAAGTTCTTGTAAAGTGTTGTGCCAGTGATTAATAAAAGTGATTTCAATTGAAGTAAAGTGTATTTTATTTTAAATGTAATAAGAAGAAGTTAAGAAATAAAGTAAATAAGTTTTTATTGCGAACCCTTAGCAGAATATTACAATACATAAGACCTAGAATTTAAGAATTGTAAATTTAGGCCATTGTATCATTCTTTGAGCTAATAAATAAATATTGCATATTGTAATATTCTGCTAAGGGTTCGCAATAAAAACTTATTTACTTTATTTCTTAACTTCTTCCTTTGTATATAAAAACTATAGTACTATCATGGCGAGTTTTTTTTTAGGGTTGCAAAGGCTGCAAAACTTGAGGTGTAAAATCCGATGTGGGGAGTCTTTAAGCGTCGAAAATTGGTGGTAGGAGCAAGAGGATACTATTTTTTGGATTATTGCATTCAAAAAATATCAATAAATATCATTTAAAACCTCCATAAGCTCTCCGCAAAAAAAAGAGTAAGGGTTGCAGGCATACATTAGATGTCGCCCCATTCGACTTCCACCATGATAGTACTATACATAGTTTTCATATACAAAGCTTCTTCTTATTACATTTAAAATAAAACACGCTTTACTTCAATTGAAATCACTTTAATTAATCACTGGCACTGTTTACGGCAGATTTGATTTCTCCTATCAATTTTATTTGTATCTAAAACACTTTAATTTATATCTACTTGTTTATTTTCATTTTAATTTACTTCTCTATGTTTCGTTGCTATGTATTTATTTTGTTTATTATTTTTTCCTGTAAATAAAATATAGAATATTACAATACATAAGACCTAGAATTTAAGAATTGTAAATTTAGGCCATTGTATCATTCTTTGAGCTAATAAATAAATATTGCATATTGTAATATTCTGCTAAGGGTTCGCAATAAAAACTTATTTACTTTATTTCTTAACTTCTTCCTTTGTATATAAAAACTATAGTACTATCATGGCGAGTTTTTTTTTAGGGTTGCAAAGGCTGCAAAACTTGAGGTGTAAAATCCGATGTGGGGAGTCTTTAAGCGTCGAAAATTGGTGGTAGGAGAAAGAGGAGACTAATTTTTGGATTATTGCATCCAAAAAATATCAATAAATATCATTTAAAACCTCCATAAGCTCTCCGCAAAAAAAAAGAGTAAGGGTTGCAGGCATACATTAGATGTCGCCCCATTCGACTTCCACCATGATAGTACTATACATAGTTTTCATATACAAAGCTTCTTCTTATTACATTTAAAATAAAACACGCTTTACTTCAATTGAAATCACTTTAATTAATCACTGGCACTGTTTACGGCAGATTTGATTTCTCCTATCAATTTTATTTGTATCTAAAACACTTTAATTTATATCTACTTGTTTATTTTCATTTTAATTTACTTCTCTATGTTTCGTTGCTATGTATTTATTTTGTTTATTATTTTTTCCTGTAAATAAAATTTCCATTCGTTTTTTAATCCTCAAGCTAAAAACAACGTTTTTAATTTTAATTTTTTTCTTCGACCACGTCAAGGATTTTCATTGTGAACCAGCGCATCAGGGTTAATTCGCACCCGCACATTTTTTGGTCCTTCGAACCAGATAAGGATACGTCTAAACGTTTAAATCTCTTATCCTTGGACGTTCTACCACCATTCAAGTTTAGTTCAAGAATTCGACGTGTATCTCTCCGATTACCACAAGAAGAATTCAATTCAAACTTCAATAAAATCGATAATCAACGATTATCTTCATTCAAAAATTGCAATCCTTGCAAACCGAATCATCTGGATTTTCATCATTTCTGCATCTTCTTCAATTTGCAACGAAAATTAGGATTTTATCTATCGTCCATTAATTTGTCTATTGGTCAAATTATCAAGAAAATTCTTGTTCAAGACTCAAACAAATCCATTGGAATTGCAACCCACATAGCTTATTCCAAAATAAAAGAACCTGGAATCCTCAAGACTTATCATACTTAAGAAGACATCAAGACTTTCAACATAGAAGAAGATCTTATTATATTTTTTTTCACAATTTAAATTATTATTTGATCAGGTGCGTACATATTTTAGATTTTAAAATAAGTGCAAGTGATTTGGTTTACACTTAAATATATAATTTTATTTTTTTGGGCAACGCTTGAAATTGCAAAATCTTATATCAGAAAAGAGTTTGCTTGTGATAATTTGATTCTTGAGTGATTTTAGAACTTTCTTTTGTAATTACTATTTTGATAATTTGTTTTAATTGACGGTAGTTCATAATATCTTACTGTGTTTGAATATCACGTGCAAAAATCTCGATATATGTATATCTAAACGCCATTTTTAAGCGCCATTCCACCGCCTTATCATTTTTCTTGCCATTCTCTTGTGGTTTTTTTTTTTCCTCATGCTGATTAGCTCTTTAGTTTCATTAAATAAATCATAAATTATTCAAAATGACAGCCTTAAGCAATTTTATTATTTCAACCGACGAACTGATTTCGTTCCAAACAAACTATAAAGAAATAATAAAATTGAACTTAATAATCTGTGGGGGAATATAAAACGATGCTATGCATTATGTTTTCAGCCTAATGCTTTAGATGATGACACAGGTGATAACGACAACGTTGAACAGTTAGAATCGATAAAAGGTAAATATCGTTCTTCTTCTACACTTTATATTCACTGCTTAGCAGATATAATCGAAAACCATAAAAGACTCGCAATTATAAATCATGCAGACACTACAAATTCGTCGCCTATCGTTTCAAATTCATCTTTTTCTCCTTGCATTAAGGTTCCAGTATGTGATACATAAATATTTGCTGGTGTTTATTTAACATGGCCATCCTTTCGGGACATGTTTACGGCCGTCTACATTAATCACCCGAAACTATGTTCGGTTCAAAAGCTTTTCCACCTACGTGCAAAAACAACTGGTGACGCCTTGAATATAGTTTCAAAATTTCCTCTGACATCTGATAATTTTGTATTAGCTTGGGCTGCTCTGGCAGACCAGTATGAAAACAAACGTATATTAGTTAACAACCAACTAAAAACATTATTTAATTTACCAACAGTAACCTGTGAATCGAGTAAACAAATAAAGGATATTCAAAGACAAATTAATGACGCTATCTCAAACCTTGAGAACCATAAAGTTTCAACAAATTCTTGGGACCCAATATTTGTTTATTTGTGTTCAAGTCGGTTACCAGAAAACACCCTTTCCTTGTGGGAACAGTCTGTGAAAAAACCAAGTGACATTCCTACATGGAAAGAAATGGATTCGTTCCTAACAAACCGCTATCGTGTACTGGAAACTGTCTCGGACATTAAATACTCTGATAAACGTCCCACTTCTAACGTTTCTAAACCTGCCAGATCCATACAATTAAAAAAAGAACATAAAGCCTTTCACATTCAGACAAATACGAATTTCCAGTGTAAGCTTTGCCAAGGTAATCATCATTTAAGGATCTGTCCAAAGTTTACGAGTATGTCAATTAATGACAGATATTCAAAAGTCAAATCATTAAAGATTTGTGAAAATTGTTTATCTCCAACTCATTTTTCTGTCGATTGCCGAAGTAGATTCTCCTGTTCACATTGTTCACAACGACACCATACTCTATTACATAAAAATTTAGCTTCAGTTTCCAATAATGAAACTAAACAAGAAAGACGAATACAAGAATTTCATCCATCGCCAAGTTTCCAAAACACTACAGACTTATCTATACAGTCCACTAGTAATTCACATAAAATACAATCATACGTTTCACGACACAGTGACAAAATATTATTGGCAACTGCTCTTGTAGAAATACATTTTCAAGGTGAACAATTTACTTTACGAGCCTTAATTGATCCTGCCTCTGAAGTAACTTTTATTTCCGAACAAATGCAGAAAAGTTTGAATCTGCCAGTCAAACCAATTCAAGCTTCAATATCTGGTATACATAAGTGATGCCGTAACAGCAACTTCTTCTAAGCTATGTTCATTTATGATAGGTTCCAAATACGAACAAACAACCATATCAACAACAGCATTTGTTTTGAAACAGCTTACTGTAAATCTACCCTCCTGCGAGATATGCCCAACAGAAGTACATCCAATTGATTTTGATCTGGCGGATCCTTTCTTTTATGAAAGTTCTAAAATCGATATGGTTATTGGTGCTGACCTTTATCCATCCATTGTCAGAGAGGGAATCAAAAACAACATTTTTGGTTCTCTGCTAGGACAAAACACTATTTTCGGTTGGATCCTTTCAGGACCCCTCCAATCAAAAAGTTATATTAAAAGTTTTTCGACTTTCTTATCTCACTGCGACGAGGTTTCCCTCAATCAACAAATCTCAGAATTTTGGAAAATTGAGGAAGTACCTGAATCCAAACACTTAACCAAGCCTGAACAATACTGCGAAGATTACTACGCTGCTACTACTAGCAGAGATGTCAATGGTCGTTACGTAGTAAAACTTCCGTTTAAGCAACCAACTCCAAAACTTGGTCGATCCAGAGGCATTGCTCTTAATCAATATAACCGTAACAAATTACGCTTATTGAAAAAACCAGACTTTCATGAACAATACACTGATGTGTTGCAAGAGTATGTTGATCTACGTCACATGTACAGGGTTCCACCCAATGAAGAATACATAAATAACCAAATCTCTTCATTTTATATGCCACATCATGCTGTAGTTAAAGCAGAAAGCATTAGTACAAAGGTTCGAGTTGTGTTCAATGCTTCAAGCTCTACGAGTAATGGTTCTAGTCTTAACGATATTTTGCATCCTGGTCCTGTGCTTCAATCAGATTTAATGACGCTCATTCTTCGATGGCGACTGTTTCAGTACGTTTTCAATGCAGATATCGAAAAGATGTACCGTCAAATTAAAGTACATCCTGAACACACTCCGTATCAAAGAATACTCTTTCGCAAATCAGACCAAAGTGAAATTTTTGACTACGAACTTAACACGGTTACTTTTGGGGTCAATTGTGCTCCATATCTTGCTCTGAGAACTCTGAAAAGGCTAGCTGACGACGTCAAAACCACTTTTCCACTAGCTTCTCAAGCCCTACAAAATGATTTTTACGTTGACGATGTATTATCAGGAGCACACGACCTTGAAACAGCCCTACGTATACAGAATGAACTCATAGAAGCTTTAGGCTCAGCAGGATTTTCACTCCGAAAATGGATAGCTAACTGCACTGATCTGATTTCTGGTTTTCCACTTTCTGATCTTTACAATCAAGATCTTTTAAAATTGGAAGACAAAAGTATTACGAAAACTCTTGGTGTTTAGTGGAATGCTAAAACAGATTCATTTCAATTCTCTGCTCAGAAATTTGAATACAAAACCACAAAACGGGCTGTTCTTTCTGTTATAGCTCGGTTATTTGACCCGGCAGGATGGCTATCTCCGGTAATCATTACTGCTAAAATTATAATGCAACAAATCTGGAAGGATGGTACGTCTTGGGACCGAAGTATTATGCCCCTAACGTGTCATCGCTGGAAAGAGTTTTTTGATAACTTTCATGAAATTGAATCAATTAAAATACCTAGGTGGATTGAGTATGCTCCAAGTTCAAGTTCCATTCAAATTCATGGATTCTGTGATGCCTCCGAGAGTGCTTATGCTGCCAATCTTTACATACGTGTACAGAATGAGAAAAATACTTGGTCAAATCACCTTCTGTGCGCTAAAAGTAAAGTTGCACCAGTAAAACAAATGTCACTTCCAAGATTGGAATTATGTGGTGCCTTACTTCTTTCAAATCTCATAAAAAGAGTTCTTCCAGAACTCAATTGCGAAAACTACGAACTTTTTCTTTGGACAGATAGCTCTATCGTTCTTTGTTGGCTGGAAAAACCTTCCTGCACCTGGACAACATTTGTTGGCAACAGAGTATCTTATATACAAGAACATACATCTCATGCCAAATGGATGCACGTTCGTTCTGCTGACAATCCAGCTGACCTGGCTACTCGAGGTTTAACCCCGAATCAGCTTAAGGTAAGTAGTCTCTAGTGGAGAGGTCCGTTATGGCTTAGTCAGTCTCAACAGGTTTGGCCTAGAACAATATTTGCATGTCCAAAGGAAGATGATTTAGAACGAAAGCCAGTAAAGTCAAATCACACAAATTTGAATATTAACAATATTGAAAATATCATAACCCAATTTTCGTCTTTGACTAAAGCAATACATGTAATAGCATACATGCTTCGCTTTTTACATAGGACTCATCGAATCCGTAAGCATGAGTTAAATAGGAGCTTAAAGGCTTTAACTCCCAAAGAAATTCTTGAGGCAAAAAATCTTATCATACGATTATCACAAACTATGTATTACCCAAACGAATATTCGCTGCTCTTAAAAGGTGAACAGATACCATTAAAGAGCCCATTAGCAAATCTGAATCCTATGATCGATTCCGACAAAATCCTACGGGTTAATGGACGTTTGGCTAACTCATCTCTTTCTTATAATGAAAGGTATCCAATTATTCTACCATATCATGCACAAATCACTTCACTTATCATTGACTTCAACCATGAAAAATCTTTGCATGGTGAAAATCAGTTGTTGACAAGATTAATACGGTGTGAGTATTGGATTCCGAGACTAAAAAACTTAGTCAAAAAATTTATCAGACAGTGCAAGACTTGCAGAATCCACAAAAAAGAGATGCGCCAGCAAATCATGGCGGCTTTGCCACCTGAACGGACAGAAGTTTCATTGCCCTTTTTAAATACGGGTGTCGATTTTGCGGGACCTTATACACTCAAATCTTTTACAGGTCGTTAATGCCGCTTATCTAAAGGATACGTGTGTTTGTTTGTTTGCTTTTCTACAAAAGCTATTCATTTGGAAGCTACCAGTGATCTTTCAAGTGAATCTTTCATGGCAGCCTTAAGTCGTTTCATTGCTCGTCGAGGAATGCCAAAAACCATTTTCTGCGACAGTGGTACTAACTTAATCGGAGCCAGCAAAATCATTGCAAAGGACTTTCAGTCTTTCAAAATTTCACTCCCTTCAATCATTTCGGAAAAATATAATGACCATAATTTGGAATGGAAATTCATTCCTCCGGGTGCACCGCACATGGGTGGTCTATGGGAAGCGGGGATAAAAAGTTTCAAAAAGCATTTCAGAAAGATTGCAGCAGATCATAAATATACATTTGAGGAGTTTACAACACTTTTAGTTAAAATCGAAGCTTGCCTCAATTCTCGACCAATTTGTTCAATGTCAGATAATTTTGAAGACATTTTGCCTCTTACGCCAGGACACTTTCTTCGAGGTGGCCCTCTTCTAGCTCCACCCGAACCGGACTTAACCGACACTTCTTTAAACTCCATAAACAGATGGCGAAAATTAAAGATACTTCATCAACAATTTTGTGCTAGATGGAAAAATGAGTATTTAATAGAGCTCCAAAAGCGTCATAAATGGAAACAACCCCAACAGGATGTCAAGGAAAATGATTTGGTAGTTGTGAGAAATGAAAACCTACCTCCAAATGAATGGCGCCTGGGTCGTATTGTAAACGTTTATCCTGGTAGTGATAAACGTGTCCATGTTGCAGATATTCGAACACAGCACGGTACAATAACCCGTCCTATAGTAAAACTTTGTTTGATACCTTCTAGTTGAAGAACTCAATCATTTTTCGGGATCACATGCATCCTTATTTCTGCTTGCTTTTCGAGTTTTGAAGTAATTAATTTAATTTTAATTTAATTTTTTTTCCTTGCACTTTGTTTTTTTATTCTATAATATGTTTGTTTAATTAATCATTAATTCTAGTCTTAATTCATTTAACTTTGAAATCCTGATTACTTTTACTTTATTATTTGTGCAATTCATTACTTCCATAATATTTTTTTTTAGTTTCATACATTAATAATAATTATGACATATGTAAATTCAATTCCACTAATATTTAAAAAAATTTGCAATATATGTTATTGCAAGGCGGCCGGAATGTTTACGGCAGATTTGATTTCTCCTATTAATTTTATTTGTATCTAAAACACTTTAATTTATATCTACTTGTTTATTTTCATTTTAATTTACTTCTCTATGTTTCGTTGCTATGTATTTATTTTGTTTATTATTTTTTCCTGTAAAATAAAATTTCCATTCGTTTTTTCAACCTCAAACTAAAAACAACGTTTTTAACTTTAATTTTTTTCTTCGACTACGTCGAGGATTTTCATATTGAACCAGCGCATCAGGGTTAATTCGCACCCGCACAGGCACAACAGTATGCAACACTTTACACGAACTTTTTTCTTTCACTTTCAAAAATAAACTGTGTCCAATCGGTAGCGCCATTGAATAAGAAGTACAGGAAGAGGCATACCGAGAAAAAAGTGAAGTAGTTTTCATAATTGTGTGAGTTACACAAACACAAATGCATTGACACAGGGTTGGAATGAAGGTGGACGGCTATTTGTTGGGGCGCCGAAAGGAATATTTTTCTGAGTTTTTTTCTGGGTGGTTTTGTAAAAAATTGTGCAGCTAGAAGTACTGTAATATGATTGTCATTTTCTCAGAAGTATTTATTCAAATACAAAGGAGCATAGCTATTACTGTAAGCCTTAAAAGAATTTTTTTTTTTAAATTGGTTAAATTTATTCGATCAAATAAATATTTGAATGAATTTTTTTTGGATTTATTGCTGGCTGAATTATAATATCGAATAAAGTACACTTAAAGTAATAAAATTAAACTTACCTCTTACAGGAACCTGAAAATTTTAAATGCATAAATGAAAATATAGTTTTTAGTTTAATGTATAATTTTAATGAAAAAAAAACTATCACCGATATTTTCCTTAGTCAAATACATAATTTGAAATCACAATTTATTTAATACATACATAGCTATATTCCTCTGAAGTGAACTGTTTTTGTCAACTTAGTTCTAAGTTCAACTCAAGAATTTCCATCCACTTTAGTGCTTTCCATTCATCTTGAAAATTATTAAAGTAGTAGAGCCTTTTTTACTTAAACAAAATCATCACAACTGGACACAAATACTTCTTGACGAAGATACAAAACCGACACGATAGACAGGGACAATCGCAGAAATATTGAAAATACGTAGTATACTTCTAAAACTAAACCGCGGAAAAATAACTTTGCACTATGGGCGCTTAACGTTCCTTAGCGCCTTGCCATCACCAACAAAAACTTATCCGTCCCAGTACAAAAATTTCTTATTTGACATTACAAGTTCATTTGTGCAACATGATTAAAGTATATTTTTATTTTGAACAATATTGCTATTTTTATCTTAAAATACCATGAAATAACAATATAAAAGTATTCTAAGATAACGTATATACCAAAATAACATCACTTTAAGTTACTTTTTGTGGAATATGAGCCAAGACTTACTTGTGAAATGAAAACTTTTTGTTTTTCCGGTTATACAAGTTTTTACAACTTTTCACGCAGCACCTTCAATTTTCAACACAAATTGGTTTTTATTTCACTTTTTTATTAGTTTTGTAGTACGTTTTTCACTTTTTTAAAATCTTTCTACTTCACAACACTAACTCTCAGCAAGGCAAAATGACAGATGAGGTTCATTTTTTTTTTTTTTTTTAATTTTAATACTTCACTCACGTACACTGTATATGTGCCAAAAGCCTCTTCCTCTATTTCTTATTCAATGGGTAGCGCCATCAACCTTTGTATATGAAAACTATAGTACTATCATGGCGAGTTTTTTTAGGGTTGCAGAGGTCCTGGTGGTGGCGCTGCAAAATGTGAGGTGTAAAATTCGATTTGGGTAGTCTTTAAGCGTCGAAAATTGGTGGTAGGGGCAAGAGTAGACTATTTTTTGGATTATTGCATCCAAAAAATATAAATAAATATCATTTAAAACCTCCATAAGCTCTCCGCAAAAAAAAAAAGAGTAAGGGTTGCATAGGTAAATTAGATGTCACCCCATTCGACTTCCACCATGATAGTACTATAGTTTTCATATACAAAGACTAATCTTCGTTGCAATACAAAGCCAACTGGGACGGTCTCAATAATTTCTTCAGGAACTTTAACTGGTCACTATGCTTCCTCGATAGTGACGTAGACTCCAGTGCAGGTATTATCACAAATTTAATTCTCTGCGGAATGAGAGATTTTATCCCGAACAGGATAAAATCTATCAAAGCGAAAGAGAATTCATGGTTTGATTTGAGCTGCAAAGAGGCTATTAGGGTGAGAGAAGTAAGTTTCCGTAGTTATAAAGCCAACCCTACTGTGGAAAACCGGAACAAGTTTAAACAAGCTAGAAAGACTTGTAACGGTCACATTCGAAGAACCAAATTTTTACAACAAAAATGTGAACAGGAGAACCTTCTCGAACGAATGGAAAACCAACAAAAGAACCTTCTAGAAGAACAGAAGACTCTCATCGAAGGTAAGCTTGATGCTTTTGAGAGCAAGTTCGTTACAATTGATGGACGCTTTGATTGCTTCGAAAAACAATTTTCAAAACTGGAGAGCGTTCAAGAAAAATTCGAAGGCAAAATACAAAGCATAACCGACGAATTAGACAAAGTTCGAAAAATTAAGATTAGGGAAAGTGTTGGCGATTACCCAAGGAAGAAGGAAATACATCCACCGACTTTTGACGGGCAAACTTCTTGGTCGATCTATAAGAAACAGTTTGAGGCAGCCGCAGCGACAAATGGCTGGGATGAAAAAGACAAATTTATAGCTCTGACGGTTGCCCTCAGAGGATCTGCTGCTGAACTGCTGCAAACCATTCCAGCAGATAAGAATGGTAACTTCAGTGCTCTTGTTCAGGCCATAGACAAACGCTTTGGAGATGGACATATGCAAGAAGTCTTCCGCGTCCAACTGAATACTAGAGTCCAGAAAAGAGGAGAAACTCTGCAGCAACTTCAAGCAGATATTGAACGGTTGGTGCATCTCGCATATCCAGCTGCAGGGGATGAAATCGTCAGCCAACTTGCAACAGAAGCCTTCATCCTGACATCTCCAGCGGCAGTGCAGATTAACACCGAGAAGAGCTGCATGCCAACATTGTGGAAGCAGAACCAACGCTCGAGCACAACCAAACAATAGTACCAACACTCCTGCTCAACTTGTTTCCCAGACGGGAAACGAGTAAAAACCAACTTTGAGGGGCAGAAGCTGGTTTCTGGTATCGATGGCCCCAGAAACACTATCCAAGTCTCACAGACTAAACGAGACAACAATAGTCTGACAGTAGAGACAATAATAAACAAAAAGAAACACGTGGCTACAATCGACACCGGTGCCACCGCCTCCATTGTGCGAAGAGACTTGGTCAAGATGACTTGGCTACACAACACCAATAGCTACCGTCTGAAGACCGCCACAGGAGAGGCAGCAAAAGTGTATGGTGAGGTTCGTCTTATGATCCGTTTGGCAGAACAGGAGTTTTAACACCTATTCCTGGTAGCGAATATATGTGACGAGTGCATTGTTGGAATCAACTTCATGAAGGAGCATGGAATAATTTTGGATATTGGTAAGCAAGTTCTTAAGTATCAAAATGTGGAGATTCCAATGGTCTATGGCAACGAAAACTCAACAATTATCAGGACCGTCATCGAAAAAGACATTTGTTTGCCTGCTTCTTAGGAAGTATTCGTGTGGACGAAACTAAAGGGCGACTTTGGAAGCCATCGATACCTCATGGTGGAACCAGATGCGGAACAACGTTCCCAAAACATCAAGGTAGGGAAGACTCTGGTGGCACCAAGGAACAACATGGTGCCTGTACGGATACTGAACATCAAACCGTACGAAATTAAGCTCAAGAAGGGAGAAGTAGTTGGGCAATGTGAACCTGTATCCGCGATTACTAAGACCACCGAAGCGGAAACAAAGAAAAGACCAAATTCTGAAGTCATCAAGTCTGAGTCAACATCAGTTTAATGTTGCTGGAGATCTTCTTCATGAGTATGCTGATATATTCTCTTCACCCAACAGACAATATGGTCGAACACAACTTGTACGGCATCGAATTGATACAGGAGATGCAAGACCAATTCGCCAATCAGCAAGACGTCTCCCTCTAGCAAAACAAACTGAAGTTGAAGAAATGATATCGGCAATGAAGAAAGATGGGGTAATCGAAAATTCCAAAAGCCCTTGGGCATCACCAGTCGTTCTTGTCAAAAAGAAGGATGGAAGCACTCGATTTTGTGTAGACTACCGAAGACTGAACGACGTGACAAAGAAAGATAGCTACCCTCTACCCAGAATCAGCGACACCTTAGATGCGATGGAAGGAGCCTAATGGTTTTCAACTTTGGATTTGAAGAGCGGTTATTGGCAAGTCGAAATTCACCCAGAAGATCGGGAAAAGACGGCGTTCTCCACAGGAAACGGTCTGTGGCAGTTTAATGTGATGCCATTCGGACTATGCAACGCTCCAGCAACTTTTGAGCGTTTGATGGAGTGCGTTCTACATGGACTAACCTGGAAATCTTGCCTGGTCTACCTGGACAATGTCATCGTGTACGGAAAAACATTTGACGAACATTGTAAAAACCTTAAAGCCGTATTCCAGAGGCTTCGAGAGGCACATTTAAAGTTAAATCCTAAGAAATGTTCGTTTTTCAAGACCGAAGTTAAATATTTGGGACATATCATCTCATCCCAAGGAGTAAAAACTGATCCTGAGAAAGTTGACACTGTAAAGAATTGGCCAACGCCTCAGGACAAACATCAACTCCGGAGCTTTTTTGGTCTGGCCACATATTATCGGCGTTTCGTGAAGGATTTTGCTAAGATCGCCAAAAGCTTGCATCACCTAACTGAAAAGGGGAAGCCGTTCAAATGGTCAGGTGAGTGCGAGAAAAGCTTTCAAGAACTGAAACTGCGTTTATGTAATGCACCTGTACTGGCCTATCCAACTCCAGGAAAACCTTTCATCATCGACGCTGATGCAAGTAACGTTGGAATTGGAGCTGTACTATCGCAAGTACATGACGGAGAGGAAAAAGTTGTCGCCTATTACAGCAAGGTACTCTCGAAGCCAGAAAGGAATTATTGCGTTACAAGGAGGGAACTTCTCGCTCTGATATTGGCAACAAAGCACTACCATAAGTACATCTATGAACAAAAGTTCCTTCTTCGAACAGATCATGGTGCGCTCAATTGGCTTTTAAACTTCAAAAATCCAGAAGGTCAAGTAGCAAGATGGATCGAGAGGTTGCAGACGTATGATTATGAGATTCAACATCGAAGAGGAAAGCCGCATTCAAACGCAGACGCGCTATCCCGGCGACCGTGTAAACCAGACTGTAAGCATTGCACACGCCAAGAAGAAAAGGAAATGATTATCGTTCAACGAACAAGAGCTGATCCCATTAACGGTTGGAACAACGAAGAACTCAGAACGGCCCAACAAGAAGATCCGGATATCGAACCCATTCTTGCCTGGAAAGAACACCAAGAGAAACCAGAATGGTGTGATATCTCCTACCGAAGTCCGGCTCTCAAAGCATATTGGGCACAATGGGACTCGCTTCATGTGCAAGAAGGGGTATTAAGGCTTAAATGGGAGTCCGCAGACGGTAAATCTTATGTGATGCAGCTAGTCGTACGTCGGTCAAAGGTTAACGACGTACTTCAAGAGATGCATGATGGAACTTCTGGAGGTCATTTGGGAGTGAATAAGACGCTGGAAAAGGTACGACAACGATTCTACTGGCTACACGCAAGAGATGACGTCGAAAGATGGTGCCGAAAATGTGATACTTGTGCTGCTAGCAAGGGACCAGGTAGGAAAATTCAAAGTAAAATGCAGCAGTATAATGTGGGCACACCTTTTGAGAGAGTTGCAATAGATGTCGCGGGTCCTTTTCCTCAAACTAACAACGGAAACTGATACATCCTTGTAGTCATGGACTATTTCAGCAAGTGGCCAGAAGCATTTGCCATCCCAAACCAAGAAACCAAAACAGTTGTGGATCAATTTGTCTTCAATTGGGTGAGCAGGTTCGGTGTTCCCATGGAGCTTCATTCTGACCAAGGAAGGAACTTCGAATCAAAAGTCTTTCAGGAAGTTTGCTCGCTCCTTGGCATTAAAAAGACAAGAACAACACCGCTCCATCCACAATCTGATAAGATGGTTGAACGATTCAACAGAACCCTTAAAGAACATCTGTCGAAGGTTGTCGGCGACTACCAACGAGACTGGGACCGACATATCCCATTGTTCCTTATGGCATATGGAAGTGCAACCCATAGCTCGACAAGAAAAACACCATCGGAAATCCTGTGCGGATCAACTATACGGCTGCCAAGTGAAGTGAAATTTGGTTGTCATCCAAATGAGTCACAGGGAACAGAGGAATATGTGGATGAACTCAAGGAAAGGCTTATTGACATTCAATACATATTGAACAAGGACAAATATAAAATTGTCTAGTGATCGGATGAAAACAAGATACGACGCAAGAGCGACAGCAACGGGATTTCAAGAAGGAGACCTTGTGTGGTTTTACAATCCTCATCGACAAAAGGGGCTATCACCAAAACTCCAAAAAAACTGGGAGGGCCCATATACTGTGGTGAAAAGAATCAATGATGTGGTTTACCGTATACAAAGAGGCGTAAGAGTAGAGATTGCAATCCCGGGATGATTTTCCGATCCCGGGATTTCGGGATTTAAAAAATTGAATCCCGGGATCCCGGGATAATCCCGGGATTTGAAAAATATTTTCAGACTCAACTTGGGAGCCAAAAAAAAACAAATTTTATGGTTTAATTTTTATTAATAAGAACGAACAAAATAACAAAAAAAAATAATTTTCTTCATAAAAACAAACAAAATAAGTAAAAAAACAATAAAGCTTTAAACAAAAACTTAAAAATATTCGTAATAGAATAAACTCTAAACATTAATTCATTATTAATTCAGTCTTTAGGCTTAGTTTAGAAGTAAAAAAATAAATAAATATTAAATTAACATTAAATAACACTTAACAATTAAATAATTCACATTTGGAATTATTTTTATAATATAAACGAATGAAAAGCAAAGCATCCAATGTTTTGTCTGCAAGTCTGCTTCTAAATTTTGTTCCAAAACGTGCAGCAGCAGAAAATGCACGCTCTGGTTCAATACTTGTTGGAGGGATGGACATTAAATATTTATGGGCCTGCTCTAAAAATTTTCCTCTTATTCCGTCTTCAAAAAGCACCATCTCTCTTTTTATAGCTTTAATTAACGCCGTTTCATCCGCCGCTTCTAAATTCTGGTGCGGTTCTATGTTTTTTAGACTATTTTTTATTTCATTTTCTAGTATTTCTTTCAATGAAAGTTGCTCTTCGCAGTTTGGACTTGGAACAGGTTCAGTTTCTTGAATAATGTCATCGTTGACAGCACCCACACGTTTTATAATTGATGAAATTTGCTTTATTAACGTAATTTTGTTGGGACTAGAAAATAAATTTCTTACTTCTGGGCTTGAGTTTTCGAAAATTGCTGTTGGGTTCTGTAGGTAAGCAAGAACACCAGATAACTCTGGTCGCCGCCGCAAGCTCAAGCGATTAATTAAAGCTGTCTTCAATTTGTTACTTATTGTTGAAGTTTTCGACTCTAACTGCTTAAAAAGAAATTTAAGAGCACCATCAGCTGTACACAAGTTAGAATCAGAACGGCAAAGAGATTCAACCGTTAATTTTATTGGAGCCAAAAGTGCAAAGCGTTCAATCATCGTTAGAAGGCTATTCCACCTTGTTTTGCAATCAAGTAATAAAGAAAGTTCTTTCCCATGTTCCATTTTTACATATTTTTGCAGGATTGTGTCATTTTTTGTAGGCGATCTTTTGAAATATAAAACTGTTTTACGAATTTTCTTGATTATTTCGTTTATATTAGCATAATTTGTTAAATCTGGAATATTATGTGGTCTTTCATTTTCAATTGTGAGACTAGATTGCGGAGAATCCAAATCTTCATCATCATCGCTTTCTTCGTACGATTCATTTTCAGCCCCAAAAGTCAAACCCTCCTCGAAACTTTGATTTTTATACAAAACATCACAAACAGATAAATGAATTCCATGAGCAAGACAAAGTTGGTGTTCTGCACTCACTAACCTTCCTACTTTAATCATTACATTTGGCCCATCACTTACAATAGCCACAATATCTGTCTCAAAATTAATTTCAAATTGCTCAAGACGTTCTTTTAAGATAACAATACAGTTCTCTGATGTTAATGAAACACTAACGCGAATAAGACCTAAGCTCCAAAATTTTTTGGCGGCGTGAATGTTTATATTCATGTACCTCTTGTTTGCCGTTGAGGTCCATTCATCGAAAGATATGCTAAACCGTTCACCAGATTTTTTTAGGGCCTTTAACTCATCTTTAACTACATTCCTGATTTTGTTGAAGGAATTCATTACCCGAGTCCTTATTGTGTTTGATGATTTAGGAAGGTCTGTGTATCCTTTAGAAATAATCAGTTTTCGGAGATCTCCTGAAGTTACAAAAATCGAAAATGGCAAGCCATCTAAGGCCGTCATTCGGGCCAAAATATCGTCCAGCGTGTCTTCGTTTTTGTGAAAAAAGTCTGTTAATGTTCTTTTCACTGGTTTGTTCGAAAACCGCACAGGCTCTGCAGTTTGTATTGTTGAAGGCTGCGGCTCAGTCATCACTTTTTTGTTGTGTTTGGTTGATAGATGTGTGTGCAATCCTTTTGTTGATCCTCCCAAAGTCTTCAGAATAGACTTGCATATTTTGCATTGAGCACTATTCCCATCTTTGGCCACCAAAAAGTTACTCCAAATAGAGGATGTGTCGAAGTCTTTTTTGTTTTTTACAAACAATTGTGTTTCTTGGAACATTCTAGAAAATCGAAATACCAAAGTTAATTCAGGTATATTTTAATTTCTAGACCAATCAAATTCATACATAAATGCAAAATATAAAATATATCTGGGTACCTATACTCACTTTTTGTTTTCAATTTCAATTTTCTGAAAAAAAAGTAATTACCAACCACCTTCAAATCACAACAAGAAGCAGGGATCATTTATATGGAGATCCAAAACTTAGCTGTAAAAGAGATTTTGTCTGCAAGCTAAAGATCCGATCTGTGGTGAATAACCTATTAAGTTCCTAGGTGGGCGTAAACACGCACACAGAAAACAAAATACGTCATTCACCACGGTGGTGGTTATTCAAATTGTGGGTTATATTTTTTTTTTGTTTACACAGATATTCACGGATAAGAAATTGAATTACAAAAACTACTACAAATGCAAAGAAATGGGTTTTGGAGAATGTCAAGAATGAAATTTTCCTATAGATATCGATATACCTAGATGATCACTGACAATAAGAACACTACCGAGAAAAATCAAAACAAAACCAGGGAAAATTAGGTAATGACAAAAATAAAAAAACACCCCTGAAAGCAAACAAGTCCGACCTCGGTCCGAATCCGCTCCGCCTCAGACGGAGCTGAGTAAGTAGTAAGAAAAAAGTATGCGAATATTTAGCCACCAATCCCGAAAATCCCGGGATTGAAGAACTATAATCCCGGGATTTTCGGGATCAAAAAATGGGCCGGGATCCCGGGATCCCGAATCCCGGGATTGCAATCACTACGTAAGAGGCAAACTAAAAGTAGTTCACGCTGACCGGTTACATCGATATAACGGTGAAAGAGGTGATGAAATTGTTCGGGACGATCAATTCTAAGAGGGGGGCAATGTAACGAAGATTAGTTAACCTTTGTATATGAAAACTATAGTACTATCATGGCGAGTTTTTTTAGGGTTGCAGAGGTCCTGGTGGTGGCGCTGCAAAATGTGAGGTGTAAAATTCGATTTGGGGAGTCTTTAAGCGTCGAAAATTGGTGGTAGGGGCAAGAGTAGACTATTTTTTGGATTATTGCATCCAAAAAATATCAATAAATATCATTTAAAACCTTCATAAGCTCTCCGCAAAAAAAAAAGAGTAAGGGTTGCATAGGTAAATTAGATGTCGCCCCATTCGACTTCCACCATGATAGTACTATAGTTTTCATATACAAAGAGTTAACTACTTTTGAATCATAATATAACGACTTTTATATTCGAACTATATCGAATCTCGAATGCGATGACAGCGCCATCTAGTGCCTTTGCGATTTAAAACAACCTGCTATGTGCTTTGAATGAGCTTTTTCGAACATTGGTAAATGTCGAAGCCCGAGGGCTTTGTATATGAAAACTATAGTACTACTTTGTATATGAAAACTCTTTGTATATGAAAACTATAGTACTATCGTTGGAAGTCGAATGGGGCGACATCTAATTTACCTATGCAACCCTTACTCTTTTTTTTTTGCGGTGAGCTTATGGAGGTTTTAAATGATATTTATTGATATTTTTTGGATGCAATAATCCAAAAAATAGTCTACTCTTGCCCCTACCACCAATTTTCGACGCTTAAAGACTCCCCAAATCGAATTTTACACCTCACATTTTGCAGCGCCACCACCAGGACCTCTGCAACCCTAAAAAAAACTCGCCATGATAGTACTATAGTTTTCATATACAAAGGAAAACTATAGTACTCTCATGGCGAGTTTTTTTTAGGGTTGCCCGGATCCTGGTGGTGGCGCTGCAAAATGTGAGGTGTAAAATTCGATTTGGTGAGTCTTTAAGCGTCGAAAATTGGTGGTTGGAGCAAGAGGAGACTATTTTTTGGATAATTGCATCCAAAAAATATCAATAAATATCATTTAAAACCTCCATAAGCTCTCCGCAAAAAAAAAAGAGTAAGGGTTGCATAGGTAAATTAGATGTCGCCCCATTTAAGAAATAAGTTTTTATTGCGAACCCTTAGCAGAATATTACAATATGTTTAAGTTATTTTTGCAGTTATCCCTGTCTATCGTGTTGGTTTTTTATCCTTATCAAGAAGTGCTTATGTCCAGTTGTGTTTCAGTAAAAAAAAAAAGCTCAAAGAGCTACTTTAATAATGTTCAAGATTTCCGAAAGATGAATAGAAAGCACAAAAGTGTTTTGAAATCCTTGTGTTGGATGAAATAAAGAATTTATACTATGTCTGTTCAAGTCACTTCCATAAATGTGACTTTGTAAAATCTGCTACAGTAAAAAGATTATTTTCCTTCTGCAATGCCATCTTTATTTGGAGAACCTCAGTAAGTTAATCTAAATATTATAGTTCTAATCAATTTGATATGTATCCGAATAAGGAAAATATCTGTGGTAGTGATTTTTTTTAAATTAAAATTATCTTTGTATATGAAAACTATAGTACTCTCATGGCGAGTTTTTTTTAGGGTTGCCCGGATCCTGGTGGTGGCGCTGCAAAATATGAGGTGTAAAATTCGATTTGGTGTGTCTTTAAGCGTCGAAAATTGGTGGTTGGAGCAAGAGGAGACTATTTTTTGGATAATTGCATCCAAAAAATATCAATAAATATCATTTAAAACCTCCATAAGCTCTCCGCAAAAAAAAGAGTAAGGGTTGCCCGCATACATTAGATGTCGCCCCATTCGACTTCCACCATGAGAGTACTATAGTTTTTATATACAAAGAAATTATACACAAAATTAAAAACTATATTTCCATTTATCCATTTAAAATTTTCAGGTTCCTGTAAGAGGTAAGTTTAATTTTACTACTTCAAGTGTGCTTTGTTCGATATTATAACCCAGCCAAGCAATAAAACCAAGAAGACTTACTCAATTATTTATCTGAACGAATAAATTTCACCAAATTAACAAATCTTTTTTTCTTTTAAGGCTTACAGTAACAGCTATGTTTCTTTGTATGTGGCTAAGTACTTCTGAGAAGATGAAAACCATATTCCAGTACTTCTATCTACATATTTTTACTAAACCACACAGAAAGAAACTCAGCATAAAATTCTGCAATACTACGTTTTCACCAAGAGCTAAATAAGCTACAAAATATGACATTTATCAAGTGTGACATTTAAATCCTTGAATGTGTGAGTGATTCTGTGTTTGCTTCTGATTTCAAATCGAGAAGAGAAATTCTTTTCTTTTCAGAACTGTCACTTTGCCCAATTGAACGCATTCAGATTTCAGAATTCTTTTTTCTGCTTCCAGATTGGCAATTGAAAACGCCATAAGATCTAGAAAAGAATATTATTTAATTGGATTTGATTTATTTCAAACAGCAAACGTCTCAAGCTTCAATCAAAAATCAACGAAAAGTAGCTTCCCGAGTAGGCAAATACAACCGTCTTTAATTTCCAAACATTATTTTTAAATTGAAAACTCAAGAAAACTAAATTTCATATGAAATTCTATACCAATCCAAAGTCGAAGATGATTTCTACGTCACGTTCCTAACAAGATGGTATCATGAGTGCATTAAACAAGCAAACCTTGGTTAATTTTAATTCGATATCATCCGCGGCATGAACGCAGACCGGGGTTTAGATTTTTTTGTTTACCTCAACTTAATTTTTGTCTTGATTTCTCCAGCAAAGAATACAAAACAACTTTCTTCAGAATTTATTGCATACATTACGTCTTTTTGTTATTTGTTAGGCTTTTTAATAAAAATTAACCTCATTCATTTTGAAATTAACTGAACAGCCCAAGTCAAATGCAATGAGATGCTTCCTAGGCAGTACAATAACAGCTACGATTTGGATTTTCGCAAAAGACAAATCGACACGCTGAAGATTTTTAATGACAAGTGAGTGTAGCCAGCCCCATTATAAGCTAATAATTTCAATTTTATTTTAACGTTTAAGTGTACTTGAAATAAGCAAAAATGAGGATTACACCATTCAATTTGAGTCGGATGGTCGTACTTTCCACTTAAATGTCCAACTTGGTACGAACTTTCCAACCGAAAAGCCTAAAATTGTTATATCTCCATTAGTTCAACATCAGTGGGTTAATGCAAATGGATCTGACGTTGAAAATGCCCCTGGATTGCTAAACGTACGTATATCTATAATACTTATTAAAACACAATAAATTATCAAAGTTTTAAAAAGGGTGTAGTTAACCTTAGTGTATGATTCCCCGAATCCACATTCGGTTTTTTATACTTTGTCATATGAACTTATATTCCGAAGCAAAATATTTATTTTTAATATTATGTATGTATATGCATCATAAAAGATAAACGAAAGACGGTAGCTCAGTTATGACTCCTATGGAAATTTAATAAGCGAATGGTGGAGCAATTTTCTTTCTTGATATCGTAGCTTATATTCAATTTTTCGCCGATTTACCCCTTGCAGGGTTGACATCATTTTTCTCGTCATAATGTATAAATACCTACTAAAAGTTTTCCAGTATTTAGAATTTAATATTTATCTGTAAATGATGCAATCCATCCAAATCTATCTAAACAAATTTATATTATATCAACTACAATAAACATTAAGAGTTAAATTTATTATAATTTTTGTCTACTAAGACACTGTCTTACTATTTTCGAAGTATATATTAGAAATAGGCTTTATATACGCACATGTTCCGCAATCTTCAATCGCAATGAAATTATGTGTTCTACAATTCGCAAATATTAAAATTTTCCTCGAACCGTCAACATTTTCTTTAGTCATAAAAAAATTTTACCTTAATATTTAATATTCTAAAGTTAGCCACAGTTTATAATTAAGAAATATTTCTTTTAAAATATGAATTTGGGAAATGGAAATAATCTACATTCCCACTTTTAAAAGCCCAGCTGAAAAAAACTAAAGAGCATGTGCACAATATGGGGTTGCTCTTAACATTTTTACTTAAGGTATAAGATTTTTTTAATAGGTAATTATTGTAAACCAATTTAAAGGTTTAACTTAATAATTGTAGTCATAAGAACATAACATTAAAATGGTATAATAAATTTATGTGCATACTTATGATTGTTCATCAATTTGGTAGTCTATTAAAATGTTGTTTAGAAAAAGTGCAAGTGGTTTTAAAAGATTTGGTTGGTGACGGGCATATCCAAGGTACCCTATAACACTCATAACATGAGCACAGCATCCAACTGTTCTCATACCCACTTAATAACTGCAGTTATAATCTTACATTACGAGATCTAATCGACCTCAGTGAAGAACCGCAGCCTAAACATATAAATTAATGTATGTATGTCTGAATTGAAATGGGTCAAGCTTACCCTATATAAAATCTGGCAGCATTCAAGACATACCGAACTTAATTCTGGTATCTGAAAATAATTTAAATCAGGGCGTGTACTTTTGTACTAGGTATCATATTAACACATAAATAAAGGGTGTCTCATAAAGAACGCAAGATTTAAATTTTAAATAAAACGCAGATATTTAAAAAAAAAATCGCGAGTTCTTTATTATTTCGTAAAGTAGACAAGATGAGGTTATGTATGGAACAACACATCGGGCAGATGGCCGACGCGGCTTTGCGGGCACATACGCGATCTTTTAATGAAATTATCAAAGACCGTTTTGCATACATGCTTATACCTTCTATTAACAAACAGTAATAATTGTTCAAATGTCAAGCAATGACACTTCGAATGGCGCCAAATTTAAATCTTGCGTTCTTGTTGGGACACCCCCCTTTCTTTGGAAGACGAGAACCTTCTCGTCTTGAGCTATTTAAAATTTTTTTTTTTTCCAATTCATTAATTTTTTTTTTTTGTAATATATTTTTTTTTTATTATATTTATTTTTTTTTTTCAATATAAAAAATAACAAATAATTCTTAAAAATAAATAATTCAAAAAAAAAAACAACAAACAATTCTTTAAAGAAGAAAAAAAAATAACAATAATTCACAAAAAAAACTGGCAATCGGTTTCATTTCTCTACTCGGATATTCTTGCGGTAGGTTCCAAACCTCAGCAAGGCATTCCTTCCGCTCCTATTTAAGAATACTTTTATGTCACCCCACGGGCGGTGAATAAAAAATTCCCCATGGGGAATTTCACTGAGGGTGATGCCCTCGAATGGGTCGAAAGGCTTATTTCCAGCTACTTGTGGTGCTGAAAGTGCTGTCGGTCTTGGATGTGCTGACGGTGCTGGCGGTTCTGGAAATGCTGAAGGGACTTCTGCTACTGTAGCTACCATTGGAATGGTATTACTTGCTGTTCTTGGAATTACATAGTAGTCGAAAGAAGTCGGGTAAAATTTACCAATCAATGGGTGAGTTTTCGGCTGCTTTCAATGTCGCCCGTACGCCTTGCATTCTAACAGTCTCAGGTACCTTAGGCATATTTTGCGCGGCTGAATTTACAACATGTACCTCTTTCTTTACCCGGCTGGTACGAGAAGGTTTCACCTTAAATCGTATTTTCTCTTCCCCTCGACAAGGGATTGAAATCTTTGACGACATCGTCGGTTGCCGTACGCACGGATCTTTGGTTGTTGGTCTTGCGGTTACGGTGCGAGTGGTTGCGGTAGACATGGACTTATTAGGCGGCATTTGTGGTTGTTCTGATGGTTGGTACAATGGCGGCGGGACGCTGGTGACGGGTAGTACTGGTGACTTCGTTGTTGCTGGGGCGACGAAGGTTGACATTAGCGCTGGTCTGGAGGCTGCAGCGGTTGCGGGGAATCTTGGTGGCCTAATCCTTTCTGGTGATGAAAGCCGGTTAAATCGCTTGTTCGAATAGGGCATCGTATATGGACGATGATTCCGGGGACTGCGACGTACACCTTCATCCCGATGTGGGTTTCGGCTGCGTCCGGCCTCCATTATTTTCCCATTATTCTTTCTTTTTGCTGGCTTGGAAGTGTTGCTGTTTGCGGTCGAATGATTAAAGATGACGAATGCTCTCCGGTATTTATGCTATTTTCTGGTTCGTCGGTATAAAATCCTTTTAAATTTCTTATATGGGCCCTCGAAGGAATTTTTGATTTCTTTCCTCCTTTCTTTTTCGCATGACAAGCGGTAATACTCTTGCCCCGGTTTTGTTTCCTTCCGGTTACTGGTTTTTTGGCCATGAAAATCTGTAAATTCGCTTGGCTCATTAAATCCATTCCAATAATGGCGTCTTCTGACAGAGCGGGGAGGTACGTGACCTCTAGTGTAGTAGTGTTCGGATGTCATAACTGGATCGTCATTGGCCAAGTGAACCTGGTGGTACTCTACCTTCATTGGAATCCCGAGTTCGGTGAACCTCTGTCTAAGTTCTTGTCCGATGAATGTTCGAGTGGATCCTGTATCAATTAAGGCTTGATACTTGTGATTGCCTACCTCGATGGGTATGAAATACCGGGTATCATGGCCTGGTGGATAGTTTATTACTGCTACTCCGGGATTTTGTCGGCAATTACAGTCTTTAGTCAACTTGCCATCTTCTCCACAAAACGAACAGAAAAGCCGGAATTGTCGGTTGCAGGTCTCCTTACGGTGGCCTCGCTGCTTACAACTCCAACAATGGGTTTCTCTATCGTAAGAATTAACGGTCGGAGTGTGGCAGGGAGTTTCTCTGCTGTGAGAACCAGCAGCAGGCGGGTGGCGTGAAGCTTGTTGAGCCGAAAAACATGTTGAGACAGTGGGGCGTGCATTTGGGTCATCGTTTTTAATTGATTCATACTCTTCTAAGAGCATTAATTCCTCGAGAGTAGTAAAGTCTCGGCGACGAATATAGTACCTATATTCGGCGCGCAAGTTAAAGAAAAGAGTTCTAGATTTTCAATTAATAAAATACAAAACAGTTTCTTTTTTTTTAAACGACTTTATTCTTCGAAGGTATAATCTCGACTCTTCTAAATTTATATTTTTAAGTTGTTCAATCAGATAAATATATTTGATATTTGGTATTAATATTATTATGCTGATTGAACAATTTAATATAAGTATTATTTTACAATTCATTATTCTGCAGTTTGACAATACTCGTATTACATTTAAAATATGAACTGATGAATCAAAGGTTAATGCACCAATCAATGGTGATCAAGGTTACCATACAAATATGTAACTCGCATACTATCGAAGATCCGGTCCACGTTTTCGGCTATTGTCATTCTGGGGTGCTGCCTTATGAGATATTGTACGGCTTGGATATAATCCTTAGCTCGTTCACGGGGCCCCTGTCGTTTGCGCAATATCTCGTTATCCAATTTTTGAAGATATCTAGCAGGTAGGAAGTAACGGATAAACGATTCTCGGAAATCGTCCCATTTCGAAAAATTATCGCCGTTAATGCGTAACCATACTAGGGCTGAACCAGGGAACAATTCGGGTAGCGTGCGCAGCATGTAGTTAGGCGGAATATTATAACAACGCGTTAATTCAGCCAAACGCTCCAAAAATTCTAAGGGATTCCCAGTGGAATCAAAACGCAAACCCCATTTACGGACCGTGTTCATGACCTCGGCCTCGTAACTTAACGTGAGCCGTCCGGGTGTCACCGCCGCTGTGGGAACGGTATCTGGCTGTGTAAGTAATCCGGTTGCTGCGTACTGAGGCGAAATTGGTTGTGGAACAGGAGTACTGCTGGCTGGAGGTGGCGGTTGGTATACAGTTAATGGTGGAGGCGGGTGCACAGTCAAATGTACTGGTGACTTAGGTCGAAATTCGGGAACGTGGATGTTGATTTGACTTTTCTGCATAAGTTCTGACTGAACCTCCTTATCCTCTGTCTCCTCGCTTTCTCTTACTTGCACAATCTCTTCCCACTCGGCGCATAGGTTCTGGGTTTACTTATGAGCCCTGAGCTCCTTGAAGTGCTGGCTTAATCTTTTACGAAGATCTTGGACATTGCCAGTAGTTTCCAAACCCCTGGCGGTCAGTACTTCTATGAGTTCTGGTCTCTTTAAAAAGTATATGAACCCGAGATTTTGGTATATGGTCGGTTCAGCCTGTGCAGATCTCTCGTCGTCGGACATGATGATAGTATATATCGGATAACTGTAAATTGGTTTCGGTGGTACGGGCGGTCTGTGTAAAGCTGTTTATGTACAGCGGTTGGTATTCGATGCACGCGGGTCGGTATGCGGCAATCGAAGAACGGCGGTCGTTGTGCGGCGATCGGTATAAAGCTGCTAATGTGCAGCGGGCGGTAGGTGAAATTTTTAGAAATTTCCACGTCGGTCGGCGGTTGGAGTTCGGATGAACCTTCTAAAGGTCCCTGCTCGGGCGCCAAAATGTGATGCTTTTTTCCTTATGCTGAGGTAAGCTCGTCGTGTCCAAGGTTTTTCCGAAGAAAGCAAAGTAAAACTCGGATAAAGAAGGTGTGCGAATGATTATTTATTAACTGGTCTGGCTCGGTGATGGCCATTAAATAATAAGGTTACGGCATTCGGGAGGAGTTGCGTAAGTGTAACGCTTCGTTACACTATAAAAATATTTTAAATAATTAAAATTATTTGTAACTTTTGAAAATTCAAGTGAATTTTTCATAATTTCTTAAATTACTAAAATTCACTAATTATTTTATTTAAACTTACTTGACGTGATAATTAAATTTGCTGAAGTATGAATACAAAAATACGTTTATTTTTTTGTTCAAGAAATTTTCTATTGCAAATATTTTTTTCCAAAAAAAAATTTTTTTCTAAAAAACTTTTTTTTACTGCTGAAAATTCGTACAGAAACTTTTTTTTAGGAGTAAAGTTAAAAACAAAAAAATTGTTACATAAACTATCAATTCTGTTATCCTTTTAATTTTTCAAATGGCAATTTCTTCAAATTTGACAAATTGAAAGGATATCATGTACCGTTAAAATATGTATTTTATTCGCAAAAAACAAATATAGTACAATTATATAATTTGCAAGAAAAAAAGTATCTGTAAAACATGAAAATTTGCAATGTTGCTCTCATCACATCATACGAAATTATTTGAAAATGAAAAAAAAAAAATATTTATACTGCCGTCATAAGCCTAAAGGCCGTATCTCCATTTTTGTTGTTTTGAGATAATGCATTTTAGGGTTTTTGGTTTTCGCACCTTTAAATATTTTTTTTTTTAAATAGTATGCGTGGTCGCCTGTCAACCTCACAGGTCACAGGTTCGATCCCTGCCGTAGTTCTATGTCATGTTTTTATTCCATTATCATTGATCATTGTTGGGCCGCTGCAGCGCGCTGGTTTACTTATTACATCAGGCATAACACTAACAACATGTGATTGAGTAAATACTAGTATGCCCAACAAATATGACAATGAACAAAATAATGCGAATTATAAAGGGACATTAATATAAGACACGGCATTTCTCCGCTTTAGCCCAGCCCCCAACCCTGCAAATAAAATCTGAGACAACCACCACCTTCAGTCTCAGTACCACGCGCCACATGCCTTACCACACACCTTTCCCTTCCCATCTCTATCCTTCACGCCCAGCACAAGCCATTTGCTGTGTAAAAATGGCCCATATGCCAACATGAATCATTGCCTATGTGCCTTTTTTGCTTAGTATCTTAGAACTTCATTGGTTTATACGCCCTTTTATTCATAACACACTAGGATTTAAAAAACAATTATTTTATGTTTGTTATGTTTTAGTTTTATACCCAGAAAAAATATGATTTTATTGTTAGAAAAGTTGAAAAATGTTTTTCAATTTATTAAATTCCGCTTAAAAAAAAAATTAAAGCAATTATTTTAGGTATCTTAACTGTGCCAAAAAATCGCATCTCCATTTCTTAGGTGTTTACTTAGCAAAAAGGGCGTAAATCCATTTTATCTTACAAATAACCAAAATAACTTAAATTCATTATTACCAAAAATAACATGGTTTTTTTTATTAACAAATCATTTTTTTAAATCAAAAAAAAATATTTAAAGGTGCGTAAATCAAAAACAGTAAAATGCATTTATCTCAAAACTACAAAAAATGGAGATACGGCCTTTTGGCTTAGGACGGCAGTATAGGTGTCAAAATTTTCAAATTATGAATATTGAGAGATATTGCATTGTTTTTTAGAGAAATGGCATAACTCATTGGTTTATGATGCTTCTGGGCACATTATTTTAAATTTCGCATACATAACTTTGTTGTTTATAAATCGTAAATGCAACATTTTAACAGTATTTTTAGTTACGTGTTATACAAAGGATCTAACGCACTTTTGAATTATTGCAAATGCCAAATAAAATCATAAAACTTTCAGTTCAAAATTTCTAAACATTTGAATGCTGAATGGTTAATTTGAAAAACATAAAATTTTAATAACCATTGCGAAATGAGAAACGGCAAAATAATTCCGACAAACTTCCGCTATCCTCTTGGGTGTCAATCGTTTCCCCGAAACTTTTTTCACCAATCAAAATAAATAGTTTATTTCGCAAGTATTTATCACTTTTGGCAAATATAATTTAAAGAAAGAGTTTATTTGTATTCTACTTTATATAATAATCTACATATAAAAGAAAATTAAAAAAAAAAAATCGAAAGATTTTGCATTAATATTCAAAAAATAATAAAATTTGATATATCATTGATCATCGTCTAACTCTGCATAATATTGAATTAAAAGTTGTAACAAATAGCTCAGTCAAAATGACCACTAAACCATGAGCACTAGTCATAATTAAATAAATATTTATGTAGGATTTTTTGAAAACTCAAATCGTAAAATCATTTATTTTCATCTTAGATATATTATGTAGGTATCAGAGTTGTAAAGACTGCAGTCTTTTGGGTACCTACTGCAGTTAATTGACTAAAAAGACTAATTTCGTTCAGTACTTTAACTTACAAAAAGACTGTAACTGTAATCCGGGCAGTCGCAGTCAGTACTAAAATTTTAACTGTGCAGTTAATAAAAGCAGTTAATTGACTAAAAGTTATTAACTGCAGTACTTTTTAACTGGTCTTAGTCTTATTTAGTCAGATGAAAGTTAAAGAACTGGCCTGGTTTTGGTTTTATTCAATAAGTCTTTTAACTGCAGTTAATTAACTGTAAGTTAATTAACTTTTTTTTTAGTCTTTTGACTAAAGTACTAAATACTTGTACTTATAAAAGTACATGTTGTGGTACTTTGTCTGTAGCATATTACAAAAGGCATTGAGTGGCATTGTGTGGCATGTGGCATCGGACATGGGGCATGTTGCATGACACATGTTGCATGTTGCATGATGCATGTTTCATGTTGCATGTTGCATGATGCATGTTTCATTTTGCATGTTATCATTGATCATTGTTGGGCCGCTGGTTTACTCATTAAATGTTGTTCAGGCATAACACTAACAACATGTGATTGAGTAAATACTAGTATGCCCAACAAATATGACAATGAACAAAATAATGCGAATTATAAAGGGACATTGATATAAAACACGGCAACCCTGGAGATAATATCTGAGACAACCACCACCTTCAGTCGCAGTACCTCGCGCCACATACCTTTCCGTACACCTTTCCCTTCCCATCCCTATCCTTCACACCCGCGCTGTGTTGAAAAACATATAAACGGTACACCATCCCCTTGAGCGCTCGCAAATTATAAAAAAAAAAAAAAAAAAATGTTCGTTTTTCACCATGAGAGTACTATAGTTTATATACAAAGGTAGTACCTTTTTTTTCTTAAATTGTTCCTAATAAATAAATTTTTTTATTAAGATTCCCAATTACTGCCATTCATACCTAACAAATAAACTTGCCCGAAATCTGGCAACAAAATTTAAATAAATTAAAAAAAAATAAATAAAGAAATAGCTCTATCATCAAAAATTTGTGTATGTATACCTTCACATATTTTCCTTCCTCGCAGAAGCCGAAGAAAAAATATGTTTATAAGTATAGACAGTAAGAAAAAAAAGAACATAAGCAAAAAATTCTTTCAAAGAAAATTAGAGCAAAAAAAATTCTGTCGAGAAATTTCTTTATCGTCACATTCATAACAGAAGCGCAAAGAATTTGGTTTCAAAATGAAAAGAGGATTATTATTTTTTTCGATTTAATTTTCAAAACTGGTGAATATGTTTTCTCCCTTACTCCCTTGGAGCCTTATGGAAAATATAAAATCTCTTTTTTTCTGCTGAAAAAATGCAATTCTCCAGTATTATAGATTCTATATACAATGCATAACGGTATAAAAGAAGATGATGTCACTTTAGATTTTTGAGAAATTACAGATTTGTAAAAAAAAACTTAGTTTCAAAGTTTGTAGAGTTTAATTGAATATCTCAAAATCGTATGATTTTAAAGCCATTTGAAAGATTGAAAACACATATGCGTGTGTTTTACGATTCCTATGATATATGAGTTTATATTGAACTTCAAACGTGATTTTAATTGGTGGGACTCGCCTATTAAATTATATCGACGGAAATTATAATTTTCAGGTAGTTTGCTTATTAAAAAAAATAAAATAAGCCGTAAACCGAATGTAAGTGGGGTTAAAGCCCGAGTAAAATGACTTTTTTTCAAAATTTTTTACAAGTTCAGGTGCCTGGTGAGGGTCTTTCCACCGCCATCCATGCGGCTGACGGCAATTTTTGGATCAAGTAGAACATGAATAACCATCCCTGAATTTTTGGAGCCGGTAAAAGTGACTGAATAAAAAAATTTACCACTTTGACCCGCTCTCACACCTAGGTCCATATTAGTCGAAAACTATCTATGCTATTAATTTCAGCCCGGGTACTTATAACTGTTTCAAATTAACGCTACCTCCCGTACTATACCTAATACGATGTGATCGGAGTTTGGCCCACAAAATTTTTGCGTTTCGTACCAGCCACCTCGATTGGACATTTTAGTTAACATTGGGGCGCTAGTTAAAACTTAAATTTTGTTAAATTCATTTCATCTTACATAGATTATATGAAAAAATCCATGTTGAATCAGAAACAAGTTTGATTTTTTCTTCACATCCAGAATCTGTTTTCTTTTGTTTTCAGAAGAAGAACTGTCATTTAGTGCCAAAAGAACGATTTCAGAAGTAATCAGAGTCTTTCTAGACGACCAAACGAAAACGTCACTTTCCGCTAGCAGTTTGTAACGAACTGTTTTGTGCCATACGGTTCATGCTGACTTCTCTTTTCGAACCCTTAGCTCAGCGATGGGTGTGGTTCTAGAACCTATAATAGCCCATTACAAAAAAAATTTATGTCAGCTATTTGCATCCCGATGTTAATGATGCGCCTCTACCCCCCTACCTGGTTGCATCCCTCGCCAGAGCAACCCCTTTGAATGGCTTCTTTCCCTCTCAAAGAACCATCCCTCTCATAAACTCCTCCTCATCCTTTTTTAATAAAAAAAATTACTCACACTTCATTGTGTTGATAATTAATATTTCAATATTTATTAAATATCATTTTGCTTGCGTTTAAATAGTCTAATAATAAGTATTTCAATTTTTATTAAAGTTCATATTAAGTATGACAATCCAAAATTTAAATTAGATACTTTAAAAAAAAAATTAATTTCCTTGGTTGGCAATCCTGCCACCGATCGCAAAAAAAATCCAATTAAATCGAATTAAAACGTCTTCGATTTGTTACCAAATTTGGGTATTCATAACCTCTTTTTTCTTATTCACTTTTCAAATTATCATTATTAACACATTAATCCCCCTGATCAAACCCCCTTTCGATCCGCGTATTATTTTTTTTTTTTATAAGTATATATGTTTTAAAGCACAAGTCAAAATGTTAATAAAGGTTTATATAAAACTCACCCCTTAATTCCTCAAAGAGTGGCCACTGCTGCTAGAATATTTAGTGATGATGTACCTAGATAATTTATGTAGCACTTTGTTGCCTTTTTTATCACTTGGCAAATATATATACTAATACGCGTATTGAAAATTTTATCTACAGGGTGAGTCATGAGCAATGCGACAAAATGCTAGGGCGTGTAGGTTGCGTTGAGACAAAAAAAAAATCGTATGGAAGGGGGGGTCTATTCCCCTCCGTTTAGCCGGGAGGGGCAATTTTCGAAAAAACTGACTTAAAATGGGAACAAAAATTATTTAAAATCAACGGCTTCATTCACAATGCTGTGCGATACGTTTTTGAAAAGCCAAAAACTTTTTCTTTCATTCTGTGTTTAAATAAATCTGTTCTAAGAAACAGTTTTTGAAATATTAATTTTCAAAGTCAAAATTTTGAAAAAAAAATTGAAAAAAAAATTCAAATTAATTGTTTTCAAAATTTTACGTAATTAAGTGCTAATTTTAATTTCAAAATTCAATGCTGTTATTAATTTTAAGTCAAAATAAGAAAACCGGATGCAAAAATTTTATGTCGTTCTCAAGAAATTAAAAAAAAACCAAAACCACCTTTTTCTAAGAAAAACATTTATTTTTATTGTAACGAAGCAATTTAAGAAGCATTAATCTTAGTTTTTTTTAGTTTTTTTTATTCCTTTTATTTTTACTATGTTTTTTATTTGAAGTACTTATAAAAAATTCTCGATATGATCTCCATTGTTTAGAAGGCATAGATATTATATCTCCTTGTAATGGCTTCACATAAGTTTATGCTTGACAAATTTTCCTGCAATTTGACTCCAGCGACTTCAATTCGTTCCTTCAGTTGTTCCAATGATACTATTTCCACTTCGTAAACATAATTCTTCATAAATCCCCATGCATAGAAATCTAGGGGAGTTAAATCTGGTGACCTAGGCGGCCATTCCGTGGGGCCCCTTCTTCCGATCCAAAGGTCACTAAAATGATCATCCAGCCAGTTTCTCACCTGTAAGCTGTAGTGTGCTGGAGCACCATCTTGTTGGTAGATTAAAGTATCTGCTATAACCAATGAAACGCTGTCTAATAAATCGGGTAAAAGTTCTCGTAGGAATTGCAGGTATGATTCTCCATTAATAATGGAATTCAAAAACCGGGGCCCGATCACAGTGTGTCCAACAATACCAAGCCAAACATTACAACTAAAGCGGTGTTGTGATTTGTTTTTTTTTTTTTGTGTGGATTGGCGCTACTCCAATAATGTAAATTGTGGAAGTTAGTAACCCCATCCCTAGTAAACTGTGCTTGATCCGTCCAGAATATTCTTCTAAAATAGTTTTGTTCGGTTTCATTTCTAAGTAGTAATGTTCTACAAAATTCGGTTCTCAATAACTTGTCGTTTGAGGTGAGTTCCTGAACAGGCGTAAAGTGGTACGGGTGTAATTTTTCCGCCCGAAGTACTCGACATGCTCTAGATTGGGACACTCCAAGCATAGTGGATATCCTTCTTGTACTGACGGATTGATTATTTCGGACTAAATCCAGAATTCTTTCATCTAAGATTCTTGACTCATCAGAAACTGGCCTTTCGCTTCTTCGATGCTCCAGCACTCCATGATCTCTTAGACGTCGCGTCGGTGGATTCTTGGAAACGTGCTATGATGGGGACACCTCCTATCGGGATATCTTTCAGCGTACAGTCTTTCGGCTTCACGACTTCGACCATTAGCTAAACCGTAGCAGAAATGCATGTCCGTTAATTCTTCTCGGGTGTATGAGCTTGACATCGTTACGTGTTAATGAGTTAATATTCAAATTGGAAATAATTACTAAGCAAAACTGCAATGCCTTTTATTTATCTTGCGTTGCAATTTTCTTTTTTTTTTCATTAAAAAAAATGCGGTTTTATTGTCCCCATAACAGGTAGAACCCATGGGATGCGGGCAGGCCAAGGCAAAAATATTGACAGGTCAGTTTTCAGAAGTTATCAATGAAAATAATATTAATCCAGGGTTATTCCAATACTATTTAATTTTATTACGTTCTCATAAAACTCCAATTAAAAAAAAAGTAAAAAAACTAAGATTAATGCTAAATAAATAAATAAATTGCTTCGTTACAATAAAAATAAATGTTTTTCTTAGAAAAAGGTGGTTTTGGTTTTTTTTTTAATTTCTTGAGAACGACATAAAATTTTTGCATCCGGTTTTCTTATTTTGACTTAAAATTAATAACAGCATTGAATTTTGAAATTAAAATTAGCACTTAATTACGTAAAATTTTGAAAACAATTAATTTGAAATTTTTTTTTCAATTTTTTTTTTCAAAATTTTGACTTTGAAAAATAATATTTCAAAAACTATTTCTTAGAATAGATTTATTTAAACACAGAATGAAAGAAAAAGTTATTGGCTTTTCAAAAACGTATCGCACAGCATTGTGAATGAAGCCGTTGATTTTAAATAATTTTTTTCCCATTTTAAGTCAGTTTTTTCGAAAATTGCCCCTCCCGGCTAAACGGAGGGGAATAGACCCCCCCTCCCATACGATTTTTTTCTTGTCTCAACGCAACCTACACGCCCTAGCATTTTGTCGCATTGCTCATGACTCACCCTGTATATACATACGTTTCGCGTTTTAATGTTCTTTATTTGAACTTTTATCGCAATCGACGACCCAGAATTAACTTTCGGAAATTAACTAAATTAATTGAATAAAAAAAAACGTTAATTTAAAAAAAAAAATCAGGAAAAAAATAAACTTTCACAAATTGGCAATTGGTGGGTTTTGAACCCTGGACTCCTTGAACCAGCGTTTTAGATTGTCGCCGTGCCTACACCTTGGGCACTCAGTTGGCAAAACTGTTACCAGAACTAGCGGTTGCTTTCTTTGTCCTTTGTATATTATGACGGTAGATGGACTATACCGGTTTTTTTTCTGCTGACCTGGTAAATCGGTGATTTTTATGTTTCACAAGAATGGCCGGAAAAACCGTGAAATTTAGTTTTTTTTTTTTAAAGAACAAAAATTGAAGTCGGCGAAATTCCTCGACCGACTTTTGAACTGCCTACTACAAAAAAAAAACAGGTTTCTCATTTAAATAAAATTATTTAATACAATGGATACATATATGTACATATCTATGTATATATATCTTACAATTTTGAAAGACATTTTACCTGGTTTCTTTTGGAGAATTATTAATAATTTATGAGCCACTCGGATTTATAAGCCAATGCTTTCAAGATATCACCACCTTTACCAAAGAATTTAAAAAAAAATATAAAACCGATATACGAGTACGTATGTATGCAAAAGTATATAAAAATTCACTTACTGCAAAATCTAACTTAGTAGTTAATATTTTAAGCAGAGAAAATTTGTGGTCTAACTTTGACTAATTAAATTCTTTGTCTTGAAAGCTTTGCTTTTTCTATTCCTAACCATCATTGGAATTTCTGTAAATATTTTAACTTTTTAAAATCTCAAATTTTCCAAGATCATATAAGAAAAATATTAAAGTTAAAACTTTTACTCTCTAACTCCGGTCAACATTCTCAAATTTCTGCATATTCGACTTGCTATAAAAGAAAATGTTGCATGTTTGCAAAAAAAAACTTTCACCACTTTCCTGAACAGTACCCTAGAACACAACCATCTCCATCTTATCAAAGCTTTCATTATTCAAATGTTTCCCACTCCCACCTTTGACATTTCATTTTATTTTTTTTAAACAAGTCGTCGTGGACCGGAGGTAGCAAATTGCTACTAGCAATACCTTGTATAGGCATCGGCCAATTTATTGCTTTTTTTAATCTTTTCCTTTAACTTGTTTAAATTAACTATTACATTATTTAATAAATCCGGTAACAAGTTTTCAAGAAATTCTTGAACGCTAATTTTTCTTAACGCAATTGTTTATTTTCTTTACCAACATTTTGACACAAACTATCAGCCGTGCGTTGCGTTGGTTTAAAATAAAGGAACATTTTTCTTCACTTTCTCACTTACTATAACTGTCATCTGTATTTGCTACCAACTTTTTGACAGCTGACCAATCTGATACTAGGAAATGACTTCCAGTCCCTTGGATGTCTGAACTTACTCATGCCTTTGGAATGCAGGTCCTTCATTCCTTGGTCGTCTTAACTTACCCAATCAGAGACTATAAATTTGTATTTTCTCTAAATATCAGATGGATGATAGTTTAGTCTGTTTTGACCATAATTTTTGTTTGATTGTCATCCCATTTAGCGTTGCGTTTATCGTTTTTTTTTTTGTTGTGAAATCGTCTTTATTCACGTACATACTTACATCGATCAGCACACTAAAAGTTATTTCTTGTTTAGTTTTTGGCAGTTTTATAACTATGTAAAGACCAACGAAAATTAAGAAAAACAACGAAAATTACAAGTGATATCAAAAACAGAATCATATCGATTTGTGAAAGTAGTCACAGCATGCCAAAATGACAAAAGCATTCATTTTTGCAATCAGAATTTTTTGTTTGAAGCGAAAACTAAATTGCTAGTTTTGAGTTTTTGTCAAAAATAACGTCAATATATTAATATAATTGTCAGTAATTATATTTTATTTAATTTTTTTATAGTATTCGCAGCACTCTGATTTAGGACGACTAGTTCAGGCTATTATAAGAGAATTTGAAAAGCACCCTCCGTCACTTTTATCAACAAACGAGGTTAGCTCAAGTGTATCTGCAGTACGCAGCAAAGATAATTCACCATTAGATAATTTCACAACAAACTTAAAAAATGATTATGATCTCCCAAACTTATCGAATATGTCGTTGGACGAACTCAAAAAATTGGATACCGACCCAGAATTCTTCGATGACTTTATTGAAGAGATGTCAGTGGTTCAGCACCTAAACGAAGAATTAGATTCAATGATTAACCAAGTTGAAAACATATCAAGTAACATTCAATAAAATCGTTAAAATACATATATCTTTTCATAGCAATACATTGTCTATTTTAAGGAGAAAACGAGTCAAAAGAATCACATTTAAGTGAACTAAAACTCAAACTGAATGACGATGTTGCAGCGCTAAAAAATCTAGGTGAAAAATGTGACCAACTGAACCTTAAATATATAAAAAAGTCTGAAGAATTTGCTCCCCAACATATAAGAGTAAGTAACGTCAAAAAATATTAAAAATATTTTAATATGATAAGTTGACCTTTTTTACTCAATATTTGTTGATTGATTTGTTGGCTTCAGGTCAAAAATAAAACAAGTTAATTTTTTGTTAACGACGTTTCGTCGATGTCTATGGACATCATCAGGTGAAAACCAAAAAAGAAATGAATATTTGCGTTGATAAGTATAAATTAACAAATTTTTTTCATGTTTACAATAACAACATTTACTCAAAACTAATACTTGAAATGTTGACATATTGCTGCTGGAAAAAGAAAAAAGTTGAACTTAGCACCAAAAAATTTGACTCACAAGTAACAAAATAAAAGAAATTACTAAAGGTTTAGGTAGGTTTGGGGCTAACATTGTCCATGTATTTTTTTTTTATTCATTGTATTGTTTGTGTTCAGTCAATTGAATTTTTCTGTGAGAACTATTCAGAGCCGTTACGGATTCTTCGACGTCATTTCTTTTCACAATGGCAGAAAGGTCATCTACGTATTTCGTTACTAGTTTTGGTTCATTTTTCAACTTCGCAAGGCAGTTAACCAAAAGTTCTTCGAGGACAATGTTTGCTATTATTGGCCACGCTGGGTTACCCATAGACATACCGTTTCTTGTTTGGTAGGTCTTATTACCGTATATCAAAAAGTTGTTGATGACTAAAATTTCGTCATTTTCAATGTTAAGACCTTCAATTTTTGTTTTGAAATCTAAGGAGTTATTTATGTTGTATTTTGAGTTTATAGTTAAATTTTTCAGAATAGAAATTATATATTTTGCTAGCTTTTAACATGGGACCTTGATCGACGAACACAAAGGAAGGGGAGGCATTACTTCTGTATGAATCTTAGGGAGTCCCTAAATTCTCGGTGCAACAGGGTTATACGTCTTATTTTGTTGTCAAACAGATGTTTTACGTGGTTGTTTTTCGTGTCTTGTAATTTATTGGTTGGGTCTGTCCTTATTGGCCAGTAAACATGTCAGTCTTCCATCATCTCTTTCATCTTTTGGTCGTATCCACGTTTATAAGGCATTTGACAAAATCTCCCATAGACTTATACTTTTTAAATTATCCTTTCTGGGCTTTGAACCCTCTTTGATAAAATGGATTTCCTCTTACCTTGAAAACCGAAACTACAGCGTTCGTTTCGGATCTGCCACGTCTTACGCTTTCTTAGGTATCTCAAAGGTTCCCCAAAACAGCCACCTTGGGCCTCTTTTGTTCGTTCTCACAGTCAACAATATCGACAGGGTCAGCAAACATTCCTCTATCTCTCTTTACGCTGATGTTGGCAAATTTTTCAAGATCATTTCATCGACGCATGACGTTGTTCCAAAGAATTTTCCAACCCATATGTGACACGGTCCCTTTACTTAACCTTTGTTCGCCCACTCCTCTAATACGCTTCTCAAGTCTGGCCCCTTTCTAACGAATTCACATTTCAAGTATCGAAAGCATCCAACGTCGTTTCTTTCGCTTTGCTTCGTGTTTTACTTTCCAAGGTAAAGAACAATCCTCTAATCCTTCCTCCCTATGTTAAAACTTATCAACTAGAACACGTTGGAAGATCGTAGAGAAACTTCAGACATTCTCTTTATGCTTCCACTCCTTTGTGGTTCCATTGACTGTACTTCCTTCTACAGCTCTACCTCTTTTAACACTAACCCTCATAATATATGCAATCCTCGAATCTTTTATCTACCTACCCACCGAACCTCCTATGGCTTCAATTAACCAATTTCTCGTATGCTACGATCTGTAAATTCAGACATGGCCTTTTTTGATTTTAACATCAGTACAGTTTCCTTAAAACTCCGTCTTCTCAGTCACTCCCCTCCCCGACTATAAAAGGTTAAGTTCTTAGTGCGTTTGTCATTGTTGAGAAAATGGGCAAATTCCTAAACTCATTGAATAAGAAATAGAGGAAGTGGCTTTTGGCACGTATACAGTGTACGTGGGTGAAGTATTAAAAATAAAAAAAAAAATGCAAACTCATCTGTCATTTTGCCTTGCTGAGAGTTAGTGTTGTGAGGTAGAAAGATTTTAAAAAAGTGAAAAACTTACTATAAAACTAATAAAAAAGTGAAATAAAAACCAATTTGAGTTGGAAATTGAAGCATGTTATTATTAAAATATAAATCAACATGAGTTGCTGCGTGAAAAATTGTAAAAACTTGTATAACCGGAAAAACAAAAAGTTTTCATTTCACAAGTAAGTCTTGGCTCACATTCCACAAAAAGTAACTTAAAGTGATGTTATTTAGGTAAATGCGTTATCGTAGAATACATTTTAATTGTTATTTCATGGTATTTTAAGTTAAAAATAGCAATATTTTTCAAAATAAAAATATACTTTAATCATGTCATTTGTGCAACTTGTAATGTCAAATTAGAAATTTTAATGCAGGAACGGATAAGTTTTTGTTGGTGATGCCAAGGCGCTAAGAAACGTTAAGCGCCCGTAGTGCAAAGTTATTTTTCCGCGGTTTAGTTTTGGACTTATACTACGTATTTTCAATATTTCTGTGATTGTCCCTGTCTATCGTGTCGGTTTTGTATCTTCGTCAAGAAGTATTTGTGTCCAGTTGTGATGATTTTGTTAAAATAAAAAAAAGCTCTACTACTTTAATAATTTTCAAGATTTCCGAAAGATGAATGGAAAGCACTAAAGTGGATGGAAATTCTTGAGTTGGACGAAATCAAGTATTCATACTTTGTCTGTTCAAGTCACTTCCATGAATGTGACTTCATAAAATCTGCTCCAGGAAAAAAAATTACTTTTTCCTTCTGCAATGCCATTTTTATCTGAACATGTTGGAGAATCTCAGCAAGTTAATGTAAATAGTTTAGAAATCACATGTAAAGTACCTTCTTTTCTAATCGACGGGCAGGGCATAAAAATGCCATAGGTATTCTGCCAAAGAGAGAAACACTTTGTTTGTTTAACTAAATGAATCTGATTTTATTTTCAATTTCTATCTGCTTATATACTAGTTGTTTACAAATAGTTTATTGAAAAATAGTAATAATAAAACTTAATATTGTATCTTAATATCTAGTGTCATATGTTACACATTTGGGTGAACTTCTTAGAGTTCAATACTGTTAGTCATTGTTTGTTTGTGTCAGCAGTTTAGGTTTTGGTGGTCAGTCATAGCCATCGTCGTAGTCATTGTGTGCATCGTGTGCAGGTTTCATTTTCGTTTGTTTTCGTTTTTATTTTATTTGTTTGTAATGTTTTTGTTTAGGTTGTTTTTGAGGTAGGTTAAGTAGATACACTACACACACAAGATTGATTGATTGTATGTGAATAAGTACTATGTGTATGTATGTATGTGAATAAGTACTGAGAAAATGGAAATCATATTCCAGTACTTCTACACATATTTTTACTAAACCACCCAGAAAAAAACTCAGCAAAATATTCCTTTCGGCAAGATTTCTGCATCGAAGGAGAAACTTAACTTGTTTTATTTTTGACCTGAAGCCCACAAATCAACCAACAAACCTTTTTTATTTCAATTTTAAGGAACTTCTTCAAATAGCTGCTTCCAATTCAGATTGTGAATCCGAAAAACATGTAGAGCAATTCTTGAATGGAAAAATTGATGTTCAAACATTCCTCAACAGCTACACTTCCTCGAAAAAAATAAGCTCCAAGCGCAAAGCAAAAGAAGAGCGATTAGGGCATCAACTCAGTGCCTTCGAAAGAGCGGGAATCTAAAAGGATTATCGTATACCCAGTAACTGTATCAAATGTGAAATATAGTGTAGACGTTGAAAATATGGAATTTGCTTCATTAAATTTTCTTCTTGATATTGATTGAGTTAACTCATTCGCAATTTGAAACAAATTATTTTATTAATGGCAGAGTAATCCAACAATATAATTTTGATTTTTAGCTAAACTTTTATATAAATCACACAGAAAGTTTGTGGAGATATTATTTTGAAAACTGTCCCTAGTCTACAAAATAAATAAAAAACATTTTCCAAAGAAACACCGCCCGCCTTCGCACTGAATGAAAAAGAAATTATGATTTACCGTGGTGTTGGAAGCTGATATTTCCAAAACCAATTTCAACTTAATGTAAACGTCGCTGTCAACCAAACTTTGATTTTGTTGTCACGTAATGTTTTAATTTATTGTTTGTCATAAAAATAATGTAAAGTAAAATTTGCAAGTCATCTAAAAATGTTAATTTATTTTAATTTATGTAAAATAAAAATCACTATTATACCAACGAAGAAACATTCTAACTTTTCATTTATGTTGAATTTGGACACAACATTTTGGTGCTTCGAGTCGAATATATATTTCATTTTAATATCTGTGATAAACTGTGATTTGGATAAAGAACTGTGATATAAAGAATATTAAAAAAAGAGAAGAACTAAGATTAAAAACCAAGCTGTGATATTTCTGGAGTGCTGTCCTTATTTGGGGTGCTGATCGCGCTGATAATTAATATTTTCGATAGGTATGTATATGAAAAACCACTGGTATATTATTTACAAAAGACTTTTATTACTAGGTATATTGCTGGAATAACCGATTCGCTTAAAGGTTCGCACAAGACTAAGTTAGTTTTTGAAAAAAGGCTGATTTGGCGGCAACATTCCGCCCGCCTTGGAACAAATTGATTAATTGGGTCAAAAATGAAAAATTATTTCGAGAAGAAATTAAGTTAGTAAGGGTATTCATGGAACGAGATAATTTTCCGCTTTGCAGAAAGATATAATTTTTTTTTTTTTTAGAAATTCATTTTTATTCAATCTTCTTAACCTAACTAAAACTAGACAATGAATCTTAAACTAGTGTACTTAACTAAGACTTAAATATAACTTACTGGCCCCATTGGGGCGCTCTAAGTAATTCATGATAAACTTAAAACTAATGCCTTTCGGCCTATGAACTATTTATGTATTTAATTTTATTTGAAGTAATCATTTATTTTTTAATTGTTAGAAAAATCTTAAAAAAAACTAACTATTTTCTTATCTTACATGCTACTTAAAATTAAGTGCTTAAAATAAAACTTAATACTACTTAAAACTAACTTAATCTACCTAAAAAACTACTTACAAACTAGAACACCCACAGCGGCAAAAAAAATTTATGACTATTTTTGATCTTAACCTATATCTTTTTTTTGTATTTTTTTCAATTTTTATATTTTTTTTTTTTTTTTTTTGTGCCACCACCTACTCTACTTAAAACTAAACCCTAAACCCTTAAACCTAAGGCTCAAAAACAAACCAACCCGACTACCCATTATCAAATGCAGCTTGAAGCCACCAAAACTGGTTCTCCTGCTTCACCCTATCTCTTCGGTCCCGTTCGGACACAGCCCTACTGAACCGAAGGAGCTCGGTTCCGTCTTGTGCGAGGGCGTCTCGACTGTAAAGGAGCCGCCGGTCAACGGTACTTCGTCTGACGTGGTAGATCAACGGAATTGTCTAAATCGAGGAAGGCCTCTGGAGGAATGAACCCACTCAAGCGCGCACTTTCAAAATATTGTTTGTTTGGATAGTAGGCTCCAAAGATCAAATTATTTGTCGAGGTCATAGCTATGTCAATGTGACCCCGCACAAGTTTTATCACGAAATTATCAGTTCTGTTGACCCGGGCCCTGTTGTATAGGACTTCATTCGAATAATATTTAATGTAATCGGATTCGGGAGTTCGATTCAAACCGAGACAGCGCCGAAGAAGTCATTGAACCGGGTGAAACCACAGTTCTCGGATCGCCATTGCACAATTTCGTTACGGAGGTAGAAGTGGTGAAGTAAGGCTCTGTTTTCCAGGTCGTGGTTCGGGCGAGTGCAAGCATTCACCCTATACACCCTATGCGCTGTCAGAAGTATGTACGTCTCTGTTTTCATTCGTTCTTTGGAGTTTCAGACACGGAAGGTCGTTTTGATTTTTTTTTCTAAAGATTTTGTTGATTTGAGGAAACATGCTCGGGTCGCTGGAATTTACGGCCCGAATTTTGTTGTCCCAAAACGAATTTATTGACAATCTATAATTTTGTTTAATTAAAACGTTTATATTCTTAATTGACGACTTCAGTGTCCTAATCTCCGGTTCGTTTGGGTCCGTAAATTGTCTGTACAAGTTTTTGAGTCTTGTCAGCAGTCCACTTTTCTGTCTGTGCAGTGCGTCTATTCTCGCGTTTATTTCGGTATTGTCCGTTCCATTGTTCGTTTTATTGTTTCGTCCATCAGTTGTAGATGTTCGTCAATTTCAGTGCTCGTCAAGTTCCTGTTATTTGGTATGGTCATGTCACTCGAACGAAGTTCTCTCGCTAAGCGTCGGTGAAACGCGCCGAGCGAACCTTACTGTAATTGTAAGAGTACGTTGGGACGTATTCCTCCAGCTCCACGTGCTCGTTGTTAATCTGTATTACAGCAGCCAGTCCGCAGTGATCACCGTCGTACTCGACTGTTTGTAAACAGTTTCGAGGGTGGTTACCTACTTTGTCCGTTATCGTTAGTCTTGTATCGTAAAGCAAAACATCCAAGAAGGAACCGCTTCTTGGAAACGATGGCCTATCAGTAGCAAGCAGGTCGATACCATATTCAACGCCGTGCAGATTCAAAAAATTGAGAAGACCATAGCTTCTCATGTTGTTGGCAGTATTTCCCCATTCTTTATGTTTGGCATTTAAATCCCCAGCCAACACAAAATAGCTTCCTTCTAGTCTCAGTTTCAGTACCCAAAAAAGAATCTCGAGCTCTGAGATAAAAGTAGTGGCCTGTGGAGCATCAGGCGCATAAGCCGTAATTACATACATCCGATTCCCACCAGTGAGAGAGATGCATATAACGCAAGCTTCCAGCGTCTTCAGCTTTCGAAGTTCGTTGCTGTATATGACTTTAAAATGAAAGCCTTTTCGTATGAAGATAGCGACCCCACCTCCTCGAGTGGAGTTGGGCCGATCTCCTCTTACGATATTGTAATTTTTATGAGTCAATGTATGCTTCTGGTTTAGCTTGGTTTCGCTATCCAAAAACACATCTGGACTGAGGTCTTTCAACAACTGGAACAAATTGGCTTTTCGTTCAATCCCAACCAGAGAATTTACATTCACAGCTAGGATCTTGAGGCGTGTCTCCGGCAGCGCGCCCATTAACCGTTAAGTTGCGCCTGGCCAGGCAACAAAGAGTAGAGGTGGTCTACTCTTTCGCCTTGCTCCTTTATCTGACTTTGCAGTCCTGTTAGTTGGCTTTAAATGGAAATCAACAAGGCTACAATGTCTGGCTGTACCGCTGGCGCCTGAGGCACGGGGGGCCAGTGGGGCAATAATTGGTGCAGCCTGTCTCGTCGTTCCCATTCCTTTCGCCATACGGGCGAAAGAAAATTCGGGAGTGACGAATTTAGGTGTCGGAGCAGATCGTTTGCTAACGGCTTTTTGCATGGCCTGTTTTTCTTTAATTTGCTGAATCTTCGACCGGCTCAGTTCCTAATGGGCACTCGCCCCTGTTGTGGCTCTCTGCACACTTGACGCAGCGCAACTGCATTTCGCAGTTGGCTGCGGCGTGCCCGAACCTCTGGCACCGCATGCATTGAAGCATATCTTCGTGCCGCTTTAATTTATCCCAATGGATAACTTGGAAGTCGAGGATGGAAATACTCCTCACACTGTCCAATTTACTTTGGGGCGATAATGTTACCAAGAATGTTGGCAGCAACAACAACAACAGCAGCAACAACAATAATACCGGTACGGGAATTTATATAAATGATTCTCTTACGAAGTATACGCAGGCTCTACTAATGAAAGCAAAAGAGACAATTAAACAGAAAGGTGTAAAATATGTTTGGTTTAAAAATAATCAAATACTAGTGAGAAAGTTTGTGGGTGGAAATGTCATCTCTATTAGATCGTTTAATGATCTTGCACTTATTTAGTGCTCTTTTTTCTTCATACTATGAATGATTATAATTATTTGTTAGATGATTTTTCCAACCCCAATCCTAGTAATTCTAACTTTGATAATGTTTTTACAAGTAGTTCTTTTTGCCACAACAAAATATTTATTGTACACCAAAATGTCAGAAGTTTAAGGGCTAATTTTGCGGAATTTGTTACTCATGTTGAATCTTTTGTATGCATTCCGGATGTTGTTTTTGTGTCTGAAATTTGGATATATAGTTTTGAACAAGGTGATTATTTTTTGCCTGGCTTTAATTTTGTGGCCAATACTAATGAAAATTACGCTTCAGGTGGTGTTGGCTGCTTTGTGAAAGATGATTACAAAATAACTGATTTCACTTGTGTAGTTTTTGAATCTGCAGATGTTTTAAGGTTTTCCATTGAAGTTAATCGTGATATTTATGTGTTCTTATGCGTCTATAGACTACATTCATTTAATATTTCGTTGTTTGTAAATGAATTTTCTGGTCTCTTAGAAAAGGAAAACTCAAAAAATTTAATTATTTTAGGGGACTTTAATCTTAATATTTTGGATAATAATGAATTCGTTTCGAGTTATTTGGCCTTATTGGCATCGCATGGTCTAGTGTCTCTTATCAATGAGCCCACAAGATATGAATCAGGTAGCTGCTTAGATCACATTTATGGGCGCTTTAATAATATCAACATTTATGACTGCGAAAGTAGTGTGCTTAATTTAATGATCACTGATCAGTGATCACTCTATGACAGCCCTTTTACTAAATAATGCTAAAAATAAAAGTTGTAGGGACTCCCAAGTTTCTAATAATTTTATGAAAATAGATTTTTACATGCTTAAAAATTCTCTTGTGTATGAGCTTTGGGAAAACGTTTTTTCTTGTGATGATACTTCATCTTCTTATTCTATCTTTATTAATAAGCTAAAAAATCACATTCTCAGTTGCTCCTTGTTGTTGCCATCGAAAAATTCAGTTAAAAAACTTAAACCTTGGATTTCTAATTATTTAATCAATAAAGTTAGAGGCAAAAATAAGTTAGGAATAAGGTGCTATAAGTACCCTAACAATTTAACTCTTAAAAGAAAATATAAGAAACTGTGTTTAGAATTTAAAAAAGATATTCCAATTTTCCGGGATAATTATTATCGTTGCCAATTCAACTCTGCAAAAGGTAATCTTAAAGACGAATGGAAAATCGTTAACACCATTTTAAATAAACCTAAAAGTATTTCTATCAATGGTTGTGATGTAACGGACAAGCTCGCTATTGCTAATGCTTTTAATAGTTTTTTTTCTAATATTGCCAGCAGTTTGCAACCATGCCCCTCTCATCCTAATTGTACTCTTTGTGTGCCTTTATGCAGATACATTGAACCATTGCAAATTAACAGCTTTGTTCTTGAGCCCATAACTCCTTTTGAAATACTTAAGACTATTGGTAGTTTAAAAAATTCTCATTCTTGCGGAGCTGATGGTATATCTAATATAATTCTTAAGAAAATTGGGTTTTATGTAGTAGACGTCTTAGCTTATATCTTTAACAGATGCATTATTACTGGGGTTTTTGCAACTGCCCTTAAATGTGCTGATGTCGTACCACTTTTTAAAAAAGGTTCTGCTAGTGATATATGCAATTATAGGCCTATTCTCTTCTTTCAGTTTTCAGCAAAATTTTTGAAAAACTTGTTAAGTCTAGAATACTAAATTTTTTAGGTAAAACAAAGTTTTTTAATCCTTTCCAATTTGGGTTTCAAAAAGAAAAATCTACAGAAGATGCACTTTTACAATTTTGCGATCAAATAATGTCAAATCTGGACAAGAAAAAATATACAGCTGGTTTATTTATCGATATCACCAAAGTCTTTGATATGGTTAACCACAACTACCTGTTGAGAAAATTGGAAAAGGCCGGCTTTCGTGGCTTTATGCTCAACTTTTTTAGGTCATATCTTGGGAATAGGTCGCAGAGGGTGAAAATGGACGAGATTAGGAGTGAAATTAAGTTCCTTAACTTAGGTGTACCGCAAGGTTCTGTTTTGGGACCGATTTTGTTCCTGATCTACATCAATTCACTCTTTGCACTTGGTTTTTGGGGTTATACCAACTGCATTTGCAGATGATGTTGGTTTTTCATATGGCTCTAACAGTAGCTTGAATCTGTTTTCCGATATAAACCATGATCTTGAGTTATTGCGAATTTGATTTGCGGAACATAATTTGGTTATGAGTTCCAAAACTAAAATAATGTTTTTTAGTTTGTCTTCTTTACTAAACTTTGAAGTAAACATATATTTTCATGCTCCTGAATGTCAAAAATATAAGCTACCGAGTTGTAACTGTGTGCATGGTAATTGTTCTCCTACTTATTTTGACAATATATGCTGCAGCTCTAAGTGCTTTTTGATTGAAAAAGTTGATGAATTTAAATATTTAGGGCTCACTATTGATTCTAGAATGAATTTTTTAAATCATACGAATAATTTGAGACAGTATCTTCGATGCACACTTAGACATTTTTATTATTTGCGTAGTATCGTTTCAACCGATATTTTAAAAACAATTTATTATGGAATTTTTCAGTCCAAGCTGCAATATGGAATTGCTTGTTGGAGTGGTGCTTACCGAAACAAAATTCAACCCTTGTTAGTCTTGCAAAAATACGTTTTAAGAAAAATTTGTCACAAGGAGAGTAGACAACCGAGTTTCCCTTTATTTTGTGACCTAAAAATTCTACCTCTGCGCCATTTGTATTGTTTTAAGGTGCTTAAAACTTTCTTTATGAAGTCTGGTAATCGTAATTTTCGATTAATATCTAGTCACGATGTGCGTGGAAACTCTGAACATGTACACGGTACCTTTTTTTCGTACTACTGCATTTCGTAACTTTTATTCTATTTTCTCTTTTCGTTTATTTAACAAGCTTCCTCAATCTATAAGAGCAATTTCATCACTTGGATTGTTTATAAAACATTTGAAAATTTGGCTTTTTGGTTTTAATTATTCGAATTTTGAGTCATTCATTTCTGACATTCTAGTTTAATTCAGTTTATTTGCATATATTATTTAAATATTTTTTAATTCTTTTTTTTTTGTTCCTTCTTGCAACTTTTCTTTGCATTTTAAAAATATGTAGGCTGATAATAATGTATTTTTTGATTGATTTTTGAAGTTTGTACCTTGGTTAAATTTCATAACTTTTTCTTTTCTTTTATGAATTTACTAGATATTTTTTTAATTATTGTAATTTTTTACAGAGGGTCACCCCACCCATTAATTCTTTTTCAATTTTTGTATTGCTTTTTTTTCTTTGATGTGGCATTCAACACTATTTAATATACCTTGTATATTCGATACAGAATGTCACCATTTTTCTTATTTATATGATTTATTACATTGTATATATATTTTATTATTTTGTAATTATGAATTTATAAGAAATAAAAAAATTATCTATCTATCTATCTATCTAACATTGGCAACTTGAAACCCCCCGTCTAGACCTAACCGTTGAGAACGGCTTGACTGATTTAAAGTCAAGATCGTCGCTCGCTTTTTCACGGAGCTCATCTAAGAGCGCCTGAGGTTCCGTGCAGGAACTGATGCCCTTCAGGAGGACCGTTTTCATTTTTTTACTTCTTGGGGTGAAGCTGAAGAATTCAGCTGTTACCTTTTTTAGGCACTCTTTAACTGTATGGTATTCGGCCAATGTGAGGCATTGAACCGAATACTTATATAATTTTCCGCTTCACGTTTGCATGAGCACCCCTTGAAAATTCTTGCATAAATGTGAGAAATAATCAGCTGTCACAACTAAACGTCACAAATTACTTCTCGAAACCTTATGAGGTTTATTTCTTTGCTTTCTGCATCAAATCTGTGAGATAAATTTATCTTAATAAATTGCTACAAAACAAAAAATTTATGAACATTGTTAACACGATATTTAAAATCAAAATTAATAATTTACATTTAAGTCAAATCAAATTAAAATTAATCGAAAGAACAATAAATAATTTATATTAAAATTAATTTAAGAAAAACAAAAGAATTAAAAAAAAAGATATGAATTTCAGAAAAACAAAATAAACTAATTATTATCATCGTTGAAGGTTTGAAGCGGTGAAATTTTTACTATGGGATGAGTGAGCATCCCCTCTTATTCTTTCAGTTCTCCACTTAGTTGGAGGAAGTTTTTCATGTCGAAGAACGTCTTTAAGTTAGGGCAAGACCGATTCCACTTTGAGCGTTGTTGAAGCTGGAGGAAATTTTCAAGACTCCACCTTCTCCAAAATTGTTGACGGAGGCTTGATATTAGATTCCACCTGTAGTTTAAGTTACCTTGGAAATATTCGTTGTTAGGTTCAGGAATAGTTTTGAGCGGTTCCCCGATCCGGAATTGTCCTGGAGTAAGGACTAATATATCGTTCACATCTTCGTATGTCAAGAGGTTATCTCCAAATGTTCGACGCAGGTGATACTTAACGCGTTTAATAGCTGCCTCCCCGTAGCCACCCATACGAGGAGATGCCGTTGGGTTGAAGTGTCAGGTTGTTCCGTCATCTGAAATATAGTTAGCTAATACCTCACTCTTGATGTCTTCTGAAAGCAATGTCTTCAGTTAATTTTCCGCACCAATGAAGTTGGTGCCGTTGACACTGTATAGATCTTTACAGTGACCTCGACGGTAGAAAAAGCGCTTGAATACGGCTATAAAAGTGCCTGAAGTCAGCTCGCTTGCGAGCTCCAGATGCATTGCACCAGTTGCCATACAAGGAAAACAGATGTATCCTTTTACAGTTTTAGATCCTCGTCCTTTTAAGAATCGAAGCTGGACTGGTCCTGCAAAATCAACAGCGCTACTGAGAAAGGGCCGACATTTAGGAACATTCAGGGCCACAGCCCCAAATGCAATCCAAGTGCCTCAACCTCTGCAATACCAGGTCAACAGGACTCAACTTTTCACAGTGACATGACGGACAGGACGAACACGACGATCGTGGAGAATCCAACCAAGCTTCGCAGAGCAAAACCTGCAATGCAACGTAAGGGGAAGAGACTCCTCGATGACAGACAACTACAACGACGACAAAGACGGAACGACGAGAGGACTGTCCGGTTCTTAGCTAACAAGAACCCTGCAACCCTAACGGTGAAGGAAAGGCTAGCTCTGGACAGATCCAAACGTAGACTCAATACACCACAAACGACGACTGACATGACAGAAAAACCGGCTCCTAGGACTGCCACAGAAGAGCTGTCTATGGAGAGGCCAATGCCTTCCACTGACACACCAGCTGCGGGTACGTCAAAGCGGGCTATGAAAGACTTGGACTCACCTACTAATAGCTCGGCTATTAGTAAGAAAAGGAAAGCCAGACTCTCCAAGGTGCCTGTAGGTCGACAAGTTGCCATAGTAGACTATAGGAACCCTAACAGGAAACTGACGGAAGATCAATGGCAATTATTAGAACTACGGATCCTTGAGGAGGTCAACGAGGCTATCGTCAAGAGTAGGCCACCGCCGCTCTTCGGGACCCTCAGTACCTTTCAAGGGTTCAAAATGCTGTCATGCGAGGATGACAAAACCCTTTCATGGCTGCAAGAATTTGTGAGGAAGGCTGATGCCCCCTGGCCTAAAGCTGACCTTCGCCTTCTGAGGGGGAGAAGGTTTTTCTAGTAAATCATGAAAATAATACAGATTAATCTCCACCATAGTAAAGCCGCCAGTGCCAATCCAGTCTACCTCATGGAGAGCAGACTTATAGACATTGCCCTCAAGAACCCTGGACCGCAGGTGGCAGAATAAAGGGCCTACATTCCAAAGAACTCACGCTGTACAAAACCACAAATGTAGGCATTAACAGTAGTTGTAGAGCATGTATTGTAGCTAGAAAACACATTGATCTCTTTCTTCTATCCAGATACAGTAATTCAGACCAGACGACCGTCAAAGTAGAGCGAGCCGGACTCCCACCACTAAACATAGCATCGTGCTATATGCCAGGTGATGCAACGGTAGGACCACCGGCGGAGATAACAAAGGAGCTCATCCAGCGTGCCACACAGGATAAATAGGATGTCGTTGTGGGCTGTGATGCCAACGCACACCATTTACAATGGGGGAGCACTGACATCAATGATAGGGGTGAGTTACTCTTTGAATTCTTTATAGAAAACAACATTTTAGTGGCTAATAGAGGTTACGAACCAACTTTTGTCACTAAAAATCGTAAAGAAGTACTCGATGTTACTTTTTCAAGCAACTCGGATACTATTTCAATTGACCAGTGGAGGGTATTAAAAGATGAGTCTTTTTCTGACAATAAACTTATAGAGTTCTTAATACCCGACACCCCAGACCCTAGTAAACCTTTTAGGAATTTAGGAAAAACCAACTGGGATATTTTCAATAGGGTAGTAGAAACCGAAATACACTTATGCGATGTTAAAACCTGAGTTCATAGACAAAGCAAATGATAGCCTCACTGGAATTCTAGGCAACGCATTAGAAAAAGGGTGCCCACTGAAACCTTGTGGGAAAAATAAAAAGAAACCACCCTGGTGGACAAGTGAACTAGGCAATATCAGAAAGGAGACAAGGAAACTAGAACAGACAATGATTGGGAAACCTATAAATCCAGTCAAAGAAAGTTCAAAACTGAAACACAGAGAGCTAAACGCAGCTCCTGGAGTCCTGGAGAAACTTCTGCAGCCAAGTTGAGTGCACAACTGAATCAGCAAGACTCAGAAAAATACTTGCTAAGGCACCAGCTATATGTTGCCAAGCGCACTAGAACAGACAATGATTGGGAAACCTATAAATCCAGTCAAAGAAAGTTCAAAACTGAAACACAGAGAGCTAAACGCAGCTCCTGGAGAAACTTCTGCAGTCAAGTTGAGTGCACAACTGAATCAGCAAGACTCAGAAAAATACTTGCTAAGGCACCAGCTATTCTAGGCTCCCTTAAGGAACCTAATGGACGTTGGACGGAATCGTGCAGTGAAACACTAGAACTTCTAGTAAAAGCGCACCTTCCGGGTTGCACCTCTGATGGAAATAAGAACACACAAGTAACACTCATAACAGAAACACAATACGGACTGATTTGATTACGGAAGAGAAAGTTAATTGGGCTATAAACTCATTTTCACTGTACAAATCACCAGGGGTAGATGGTGTTTTCCTTCTGATGTTACAAAAATGTGCAGATCATATAATCCCACACCTAATTAACATATTCCTCAGCAGCCTAAAATGGGGATATGTGCCTAAGGCGTGGATTGAAGTCAAAGTAGTCTTTAATCCAAAAGCTGGAAAACCAAGTCACACAGGCGTTAAAGACTTCCGACCTATCAGTCTCACGTCTTTTCTACTGAAAACCCTTGAAAGACTAATAGACATATGTATACGCGGTACACTGAGCCCAGCATGCATATACAAAAGGAAAAAGTGTGGAAACAGCACTACACAGTGGGGTCAGCACTATTGAAAAAACGCTCAAGGACAAAAAATACACCCTGGCCGCTTTTCTGGACATTGAAGGTGCCTTCAATAATATTCAAAACGAAGCAGTGGAAGGAGCGCTTGTGAATCTTAATGTGGACAACGTAATTATCAGATGAATAATGAACATGTTAAAGAATAGACATATCAATTCAGAGTTAAAAGGGGTTCAGATCAAAGTATCTACTTCTAGGGGTACCCCACAAGGAGGGGTCCTCTCACCGCTTCTCTGGATACTCGTTATGAATACAACCCTTATGAGACTAAAGCATAGTGGTGTTAAAGCTATTGCTTATGCAGGTGACTTAGCACTACTGGCAACAGGAAAATTCCCCTCCACTTTAAGCGAGCAGATTGAAAATGCTCTATCTATAGTGCATAATTGGACCAATAAATGCGGCTTAGCAGTAAACCGCAAAAAACAGAATTGGTCCTTTTTACGAACAAAAGGAAATTACCACCTTTTAGGATTTCTTGTATTGAAGGGATCCAGCTCAAACTCTCCGATCATGCTAAATATCTTGGTGTGATCTTGGACAAGAAACTGAACCGGGGTCTCAATATTAAAGAAAGAACTAACAAGGCCATGTTTGCATTCTACTCCTGCAACAGGATCTTTGGCAAAACCTGGGGCCTAAACCCAAGAATTATAAATTGGATGTACACGGCCATAGTTAGACCTGTACTGACATATGGTAACGTAGGCCCCTATTATGACTCGCGAGTCGCGCGAAAAATGTGTCGAATGTGACTTTTTGGCATTACCGTTTGCGACTCGCCTAATAACATTCGCCTCAAATGTCAAAAAATTTGGCGAATTGAAAAGTCATTCTATTATCTTTAGCGAATGTTCGCCTTTATCTGTCAAAATCAGTCGAACTGCAATTCTATGTGACTTTGAAAGGCGAATGTTGAAGCGAGCTTTTAGCAATACCTCGACTAGAGTAATTCGCTAAATCGTTCGACTAAAGACGAACGTTCGACTCGCGAGTCATAATAGGGGCCGTAGTCTGGTGGAATGCATTGGACAAAGTTACCAACCTTAAAATCATGACCAAGGTACAAAGAATGCCATGTACTGGAATCACAGGGGCCTTGAGGACCACACCCAACGCGGGCTTCGAGGCTATTCTCAATTTAAAACCCCTAGATCTTTTTGTACAAGAATCGGCGGCCAAGAGTGCACTTCGTCTTAGCCAAACTTCTAGCTGGAAATCAAGTGCCATAGGTCACGCGCAGATTCTGCAGAAATACGCGGGCAACAATGTAGGTACTGACTACATAATACCCCGATTAGACTTTGACAAACCATTCACAACCTTCTTTCCTAGTAGGGATGAATGGCTAACCAACGAACCACTAACCTACGAACCGACGGTTGCAGTTTACACTGACGGCTCCAAGATGGATACTGGTGTTGGTGCAGGTTTCGTTTCAGAAACCCTTGGACTAGACAACTCATTCAGACTTCCTAATTACAGCAGCGTCTTCCAAGCTGAGGTCCTGGCAGTGACAAGAGCTGCTACTCAAATATCAATGTTGGCAATACCACGAGCTGATATTACCTTTTACATTGACAGCCAAGCGGCTATAAAAGCAATTTCTGCCATAGAAATAATCAAATAAAATCAAAGTTTGTAGCTTGCTGTCGCGAAGAGCTTAAGGTTCTTGGTACACAGCATAACATAAGTCTCTTTTAGGTTCCTGGTCACAGCGGTGCCCCAGGAAACGAAAGCGCCGATGAACTGGCAAGAATAGGATCAACACTTAATCTTAATCAGGCAGACCCAATTGTGCAGATCCCACCCTGTAACCTAATACAGGCAATTGAGAGTAAAGTTCTGTCTTTGACAAACAAAAGATGGAGCTCACTTGATACCTGTGTTACAACTAGAAAACTCTGGCCTAACTTCAGTAAACAAAAGACTGATAGTATTCAACGACTAAACAAAAAATCCCTCTCTCTTCTCGTGAGTATTACCACAGGGCATAACCAACTGCGCCACCACAGGAAGGAGATGAAGCATTGTATGGATGACTTATGCAGAGGATGTGGCGACGAGTACACACATGAGGACACTACTCACTTCATGTGCCATTGTCCTGGGCTTTGCCATCTGAGAGGGGATAAATGGGGAAAGCACGCCCAGGAAGTTCATCCTGGCATGTTAACCTCTCCTTGTCCAGGTGTGGCATAGCTTAGAGAATAGATAAAACAATACAGAAACAACAACCACTGATTTTTAACCCATCCGCCAGTCGTTGAATGAGGCCACTGACTCTACAGGCCTGGGGGAGGGCTGATTTTCGCTGTGGGGTAGAGGAAGGAAAAATGCCCAGAAACACTTCTTGGCAATTTGACCTTTGTAACAAAACCGAGGTGTTGTCGGCTGGATTCCCTAACCGTAGACTAGGGCTTACCACGTAGAGGTATAGAAAAAAAATACCAGGCCACTAGTCTCGTTTGGGGAATCCGACCTCTCCTCCCTATACCACCGTTACAACCCCATGCCTACAGGAAACATGAGGCTGATCCGGGCAGCAAGGAGGAGAGGGTGTCCAGGCTACGGTTGCGTGGCATGCTTGCGTTGCACAAACTGGCTCGTCGGCGGGGGGGTTCTTGCTACCGCAGCACTGGACTGTCGTTACGACTTCATGCCGGAGTAAAGATAAAAAATAAAAGTTGGTTCATTTATATAATAATGAGACCGAAATCCGTTCCATTAGAAGGGTGTGATTCCTATAGGGGGGGGGGGGGGAGAGACCATGATGTCGTTGGCTCTCCGGAGGATTTAATCGTTTAATCGTTCACGAGTGAAACAAACATAAGAAAAATCCCAAGAAAACGAAAATCCAGAAATTTTCAATTTAGAATTATTAACAATATTTTTATTGTTGGCCAAGTATTATAAAAATAAAAAAAAAATTTAAACAATAAATTCATAAATAAATAAAAACAATTTCGTTTAATAAAAATTATCATAAAAGTTAGGCTGGTAATCTTATTAATGGTAGTTTTGATCAAAAGTAATATTTATATTATATTCATGTGGTATTAGTGTATTATCAATTTAGTATAAATTTGGATAATAATTTTATTCTTTTTATATCTCTCTTGTTATTTTTATTGTTGTCGATTTCATGTAGTTAACTAATTGTAATATACATATGTAGGTAGTTTTTTTTTTTATGTAGCTTAAGGTAGAAATATTATTCAGTTTTGTAGTGTTTAAATTTGCTTTTAATTGTATGATACTAGATGGGTAAGTATTTATATAAAAAAAAATATTTATGGTTTCTGTGCATTAGTTTTTTTTTTTTTTTTTCTTTTATATTTTTATTAATGTAGTGTTATTAATTTGTTTATTTATTTTTTTGGTTCCTATTAAAATTTTTCTGATATAATATGACAATAAAGCCTTTCCAAAAAAAGAGTCCAAAACAACAAAATAAAATCGGAATTTAAAAATAAAATGACTTACTCTGTCAACCCAACTGCCAAGGAGGTGCACCGCATTGGAGATTGTACATACGTCCTGTAATTATATAAACGTTGTTGTTTTGTTTTGGTGTAAAGGGGTAGAAATAGGTTTGTAGTTTGGATAGAGAGAGAGATAGGTAAAAAATTACGCTTATTTTTTTTTATATATATACTTTTGATTTTAGATATTTTCTCTTTTTTTTATTCTTTCTTTTTTTTTGAACTTATGCATGAATTTAATTTACCAGCTCAAGACTTGGCCACACTATTATTTTTAGATGGAAAATTAATTTTACAATTTTCTTTTTTCTATTCAAAAAATATATAATTATTACACTTAAACGTCACACTCAACATAGTAGGAAGGTAATGGAAAACACATAAATATGAAAGGGAATAGGGGAAGAGAACACGCGGGACACTTTTCTTTCGCACTGGGAAAATCCGTTTTAGTGGTTAGAATGATGAGTTGTCCGTTGATGAAGATCCGCCGGTAAGTTGGTTTTATTTTTCTCCAGGTTGATGTTCACAGGTAGGTAAGTAAAGTTAGTTGTTGTTGATCTCAGGTAAGTATTAAATTAAAAGTTTTTTTTTTCTTAGGGTTGGTGGGTATTCTAATGAGTATATTTCCCTTTTTTATATATTTGTGTTATTTTTTTTGTTTTGTTTTTTTATAGGTCTTTTTTTTTATTAATTTTGTTGCTATAATTTGAATTTGAGACGTCGTCGTTGGTAGGGACAAACTTTTGATTTGTTTTTTTTTATGTAATACGAGGGATTAGATGAAATTAATAATGAATGCACTTTTCCTTACACATGTTGAATTCTCATTGAACATAAATATATTTTAATATGTGTAAATATGTATTTAGTTTTGATAGGGTATTTATAATTTATTTGTTTTATTTTTTTTTTCACTTTTAACAAATTATTTTTTTATTTTTTTTTTGTAAGCACTTCTCTCACTTAAGTAGGTAGTCTTTCCTTTTTTTTTTATTGGTCGAGAAAAAGGGTAATTATCACTTGTATCACGATTTCGTGTACCAAATACTTAAAAGTGATGTTACTGACGAAAATTTAACGTTCGGTGAACTTTTTTTTTTCTTATATTTTTTTTTTTATTGTTACTTTAAATTTTCTTGACTTATCTGCAATCGCACCCGTGCCGCTTAAAGTTTATCCACCAACTGTCCTTTGCTATGCAAAAGAAAGTTATTCTTTCCTAAGCTGCAAATTGACTCCGCCTCTTTTACAGCAGTTTAAAGTTGAAACTTTCGGTATTTTTCCAAGTTCGTTGACTTGATCATGTCAGGCCACTAAGGATTAGCGGTCTTTCTAATAGAAGTGTTAGATTTTGTGCAATTTGACTAAATAAGGTATGCACATACTCCATGTGGAGTGCCGATATTTTGTAGCAAGGCAATACCCCGTTTTCTCATATTTTTAGAATTATTGAATTTTGATATTATTATAGTCAAGGTGGTTGAGTTATTATTATCAATATTGTTATTATTATTATTATTATTATTATTATTATTATTATTATTATTATTATTATCATTATTATTATTATTATTATTATTATTATTATTATTATTATTATTATTATTATTATTATTATTATTATTATTATTATTATTATTATTAACAAATCTATGTGCAGTTTCCCACAAAGCTTCGTCTTTCAGCGAGATCGTTCGAGTTGAAAGAGGAAGAAAAGAAACAATCCGGTTACTTTGCTTGAGTCTCATGCGCTGACTGTTGCCGGGCCTTCAAAGAATTCATTTTTTTAGATCTTTGCAGTGATAAATTCCAACTTTTTTCCCATTGAGGTCCTCCAGCTCGTAAAGATTATTTCCAACTAGTTTTGAAATTCTCATTTTGACAAATTTCGGACCTAGCTTAGCACAGAATTTCTTTGACCCATCACTTAAAGCGAAATTCCTGCGAAAGACCACATCTCCGATCGTAAACTTTACATCCTTGCTCCTCAGATTATAAGCGTTTTCGTATTTATTATGAGCATTAGCGAGAGAGTTTTTTTATATAAGCGTGAAGAATGTTCATATGTGCAGCTTTGGTAACGATATCGATGTTTGAGTTGTTAAGTCCATTAAGTTTACGGAGCAATTTATAGTCGGAGCCATGTTCCACGCAACTTTGTCCAAATAGGGCTTCATACGGAGACATGTTTATTGCCGAGTGAACTGTTGTACGAAGGGCACTAGCTATCGACTGTAAATTACTGTCCCAGTTTCTTTGATCAGGATCAATGTAGGCTCTAATAGCTGCGAGAATCGACCTATTAACCCTCTCGCTAGCGTTGGCTTGAGGTGAATAGGCGGCGGTCCGGACATGGTTTATACCTAGCATCGACATGCACTTCACAAACTCATGGCTAATAAATTGTCTGCCGTTATCGGAGAGTATGGTTTCTGGAACTCCAAAGACGCAGAACACCTGTTCTCGCAAAAACTTTAATACGGTATCGGTTGTTGCTTTTCGAAGAGCTTTTACGACCACAAACTTGGTCAACTGGTCCAACGCAATCACAATGTGAGTGTTGCCGTCCCTCGTATATACGGGCCCAAGAAATCGATGTACAACATCAGGAATGGTCTCTCAGCCATAAATGCTTTGCCCATCGGAGGTCTGAGCGTGGCATTTGGGGCTTTCGAGGCCTTACAGATGTTGCACAACCCGATAAACGCCTTTACCTGGGCTGCCATGTTTGGCCAGAAGAATTGTTGTTGTAGTCGATATAAAGTTTTAGCAATTCCTCCATGCGAAGCCCGAGGTGGTTGATGGGCCAGAGCGATCATGCGTTCCGTCAGAGGTTCTGGAACCCAAAGCTTCCAAACTTGGTCATCCTCTACGGGATTCCCTGTACAATGTTTGACCTTCTTGTAGACGAAATTTTCCGACACTTGAAGGTCAGGTAGCTTTTCCTTTTGTTCTTTGATGCTGTCTATGAGCTTGAGGTATTCCGTAGATTTAAAACTAGGATCCTCAAGATCAATATGCAACACATCATAGGGATCTTTCAACGTCAAAACATCGCAAACCAGTGTGTCCACCCCATGCACTCGTGAAAGTGCATCGGGTACGACGTTCTGGGATCCTTTGCGGTGCTCGATGGTGAAATCGAATCCTTGAAGCTTTAAGCTCCATCTCGCTAACCGTCCACTGAGGTCTTTCTGGTTCATCAACCACCTCAAACTCGCATGGTCCGTCACAATTTTAAAGGCATGTCCTTCGACGTAAGCTCTAAACTTCTGAACTCCCATGACAGCAGCCAGGCATTCACGCTCGGTCACATTGTAATTACGCTGGGTCCAGTTGAGTTTCTGAGAGTGGTAATATTATATAGGTCGCTCGTTTCCACTCTCGTCCAATTGGCTAAGCACACAACCAATTCCTGTATTTGAAGCGTCGCAGAGTATAATGAACTCCTTTGAGAAATCCGGATTCACCAGGAGCGGAGCAGTACTAAGGGCCGCCTTTAGTTTGTTGAAAGCTTCGATCGCATCTTCAGTGAAAGCAAACTTTTTCCCTTTCTTCAGCGTATCGGTGATAGGAGCTGATACAGAAGAGAAGTCTCTCACAAAACGTCGGTACCATCCCGCCATTCCCAAGAATCGCCGCACTTGTTTTGCCGAAGTCGGAGTGGGAAAATCTGCTATGGCGGCTACCTTGTCTGGATCCGTTTTCAAGCAACCATCACCAACAATATATCCTAGGTACTTTAATTCCTTAAAGCAGAATTTTGACTTCTGGACGTTCATTGTCAATCCCGCATCCTTCAGTCGACCGGCCAAGATCTCCAGCAACTGAATATGCTCCTCGAAAGTGCTTGATACAACCAACAAGTCGTCCAGGTACGGAAAGATTTTTTCTCTCAGTTGATGCGGAACCACCTTGTCCATTAATCTGACCATGCGTTGAGGTGCATTGCAGAGGCCAAAGGGCATAACCGTAAACTGCAACAGGGGCATACCGGGCACAGTAAACGCCGTCTTTTCCCGTGACGATTTCTCGAGCGGTATCTGCCAAAAAGCATCCTTCAGATCCACACTCGAAATGAAATGTGTATCTGGTAGACGCGATAGCAATCCTTCTATATGAGAAAGTGGATACGCATCTTTCTTTGTCTTGTCGTTGACCTTCCTGTAGTCCAGGCATAAGCGATTTTTGCCGGGCTTACGCACTAGAACTACAGGAGAGCTCCACGCGCTGGTACTTTCCTCGATAACTCCGAGTTTAAGCATACGTTCCAACTCCTCATATAGCAGTTTCTGCACCGCTGGAGAAATCGGGTAATGGCGCTGTTTAATGGGCTCTGCATCACCTGTATCAATCGTATGTACCTCTAGCGTAGTTTTTCCTAAGCCTTCAACAGCAGAGGATGGGAACAAGCTAATGGCATCTTTTAACCGTTTGGACTGTTGTTCGGTTAATATATGGGCATCCGGATCTGTTTCTTTCTGTTTTGTTTCATTGGTGAACGAGATTTCGGAGATCAGCTGAGGAGCGATATCAAACTCCTTCCAGAAGTCGATTCCCAGATATAGTTTCTGCTGCAAGGACGGAACCACATAAAGAGGAATTGTTTTCTTCATCCCTTTATAGGTAACCTCCGCACAGACTCTTCCCACAATGGCTTGGTTCTTTCCGTCCGCGGTCTTCACTTCGGAAGAAAGTTTCGAGATGTGCTGGTCGTGTTTTTGAAGAAATTCGATACCATCCGAGCCTAAGCAGCTTATGCTGGCCCCACTATCGAGAAGCCCTTGCAGAGGTTCTCCAAAAATATGCACCGTCGCGTAGGGTCGCGGATCTTCCGAGCTGCATAAAGTAGTGGCTTCAATGGCTTGGTGCACCTTCTTCTTCTCCCGAAACTTCTTCCTCAGCTTAGCCACTTTTTCGGAAACGACGGTATTTTGGTCACCAAAAATCCTTCTACGCACGTCGAGGTAATTTTGGAGCCTTTCGTGTAAGGTTTTGAGTGGTCTTCTGGGAGCAACGGTTGGTTGTTGATCTTCAATTTGAGGAGGTTGGCAAGGACGTTGTAAAACTCGGAGGGCTGGCACAGGTGTTGGTAGTGAAACAGAGTTGGTGACTGGAAAGGACTCAGAATTGCTGTGGGATGGAGGAGGAATAGCAGGCAATTTTACTGAGCATCCGGGTTCTTCTCCAGAGAGCAATTCCCCCGGGGCTTCAAACTGCTCTTCGGCTCGTTTCCCGAGCATCGAGGACATTGCGGAGAGGTGATATTATCCCAGCCACACTTATAACAGAAGAGGGACCTCTGTGGGTCAGGGCATTCGAAAAACGAATGGCCCCTACCCTTGCAATTCCAACGAGTGAAATTGCGAGTATCCCTTTCCTTCCTAGGGTGGAATGCCTCTATCTCGGGGACGAAATCCTGTTCCCCCCTTTCCTCAGCAACCAGCTCGGAGACAGCGCTTCTACGTGGAGGTGGTGTTGGTCCAATTCTTGGCTTTAGTGCTCCGGCTTCACGGTCGAGAAGGTATTTTTCCACTTTCCGACAGACATGGACCATTTGTGCCAAGGTACTGGTGTTGAACGTAATCAGTAGTAATCCCATTTGTCGTCGAACGTTGTTTTTAAGGATGTCAATAATTTCAGTGTCTGTCTTAGGAACTCTCAACCTACTGTTCAGTTTTTGTATTGCAGTGTAAAAGTCGTCAAAAGTTTCGTTCTGGCCCATATGTCTGTCGTACAGCTTTCTCGACAGCTCTGAATCCGTTTCCAGACTCCTAAACTGCTCCACTAATGCGTTCCTCAATGTAAGCCAGGGTACATCCGGGTTCGCCTTCACGTAAACCCAAAACCAGGTTTCAACTCCACCAGAGATGAAATGATGGAAGTTGATGACGATCTCATCCCAGGTCGCGTTGTAGCTTACTTTTAGCCTCTCTAGCCGGAACAAAAAATCATCAACGGTCATTGCTTTGTTGTCAAATTTAAGACCCCATTTGTCAAAGTTTTGTAACCTATAGGAGCGAGGCACTGGCCGAGTGGTGTTGACAGGGTCACTCAAGGTCAGGTTGTGTAATTGGCGCAGAAATTCATCCATGTTGGAGTGATCAGCTGCTGCGTTTCCACGTGAAGGAGAGCGAGGACGAAATGGAGTTCCATTCCGCGTTGGCGACCGGTTTTCGGGTGCAAATCTTGGTGGAACATTGACGACATTAGAAGGATGATGCGTTTCCTCGCGTTGAGTTTTACTGCGTGGTGAAGGTCGAGGTATGACTTCAGGTGTTGGTTCCAACAGCTTCTCACGCACTATCCCTGCCAGCTCGTCTCGCAACGCGTTCCTGGTTCGCTCCATCTCCCCCGTGAAGAACCGAAAGTCTTCAGCTCGGCTCGCACCAACAGCAGCAGTGACCACATCCTGGATATACTCGGTTAACTGTTCCTCAGTTGCACCGCCTATCGATTCGCGTGGTCTTGGAGTGGGTAATGGTCGCCGACTCTGAGAAACCCCACCCATAGCTTGCGCTAGTAAGGATGACGCTCCCTCGCTACTCCTTGCCCCATCTAAAGACTGTCGCGGAGGTGGTAGCGGTGGACTCTTAGCTGTAGCTGCTAGGTCCGCAAAGGAGTCTGTGAGTAACCCCGACCGTAGAGCACGTCCTACCACATGGTTCTTACCCTTGCCCTTTGGCATTTTACTTGGCATGTTGAAGATCAAAATTAAAAATCAGTTAATTATAGAAAGGAATTTAAAAAAAAATTAAAGTTTTTGATCGAAATGATCGAAATTACATAGAAAAAAAAGTATAGAAAGGATTTTAAATTAGAAAAAAAAATTAAAGTTTTTGAATTCAAAATTGGAATAAAAAAAAATATAAAAAAAAAATAATAATTAAAAAAAATCTATGAAAAATGTAAATAATAATGAAATAAAAATTTTGAAAAAAAAAATTTTAATTTTAGTTCATTTAAAAAAAATATTTCAGAATTCAAACGAAAGCAAAAAGTATATAAAAAAAAATAGATAAAAAGAATAATCAAAAAAAATCACAAAAAGTTCATATAAGAATCGAGGTGGAAGAGACACAACCCTATGAAGGATCTGAAGTAAGAATGATGATGAAGGCTGGCACCCCCCCAAGAAATCACTTAAGTTTGATCAGGATACAAGCAAACACCCTGCTTTCACAATAATGCATCCTGGACCTGGATCGTATGTCAGTGCTAATGCTTGCTTTGTTCAACTAGCTTTAAAGCCAATTCACAGACAAGCCGCAAGACACTTCACGAATAAAAAGAAATAAACTTAAAAGGCAAAAAAAAAAAAAACTTGAACAACTGAAGTCGGACTAGGTCTCCATACTTAGGCTTCAAATTTTTGAATGTCAAGTGTAAGTGTTGTAATATATTTATTGTTTCGCGAAATCGCAACTGCGTAACTGTGGATCACCAGATCCAATTTACCGGACGTTCCGTGGAAAGCAACAAAATTAAAAAAAAAAGAAAGATAAAATAAAAATGTTCATTCAAATTCAATTTTAGGAACACAGCTGCATAAAGTTGGGTAATTAAACCCCTTTATCGGTTGTCCCAGCAAAGAACATCAAAACTTTTTTTTTAAAGGTGTTTCTATAAAAAAAACCAAAACATTTTCCATTGTCCAAGGTCCAAAATACACTAAGTGTCCGCAGTATGTTCACCGCTGCATTCCGACCAAACTACCCTTCAAGATGTTTTAAATTTGAACGAATCGGGCCCCACGTTGGGCGCCACCTGTAACAAAACCGAGGTGTTGTCGGCTGGATTCCCTAACCGTAGACTAGGGCTTACCACGTAGAGGTATAAAAAAAAATACCAGGCCACTAGTCTCGTTTGGGGAATCCGACCTCTCCTCCCTATACCACCGTTACAACCCCATGCCTACAGGAAACATGAGGCTGATCCGGGCAGCAAGGAGGAGAGGGTGTCCAGGCTACGGTTGCGTGGCATGCTTGCGTTGCACAAACTGGCTCGTCGGCGGGGGGGGTTCTTGCTACCGCAGCACTGGACTGTCGTTACGACTTCATGCCGGAGTAAAGATAAAAAATAAAAGTTGGTTCATTTATATAATAATGAGACCGAAATCCGTTCCATTAGAAGGGTGTGATTCCTATAGGGGGGGGGTTAAGAGACCATGATGTCGTTGGCTCTCCGGAGGATTTAACCCACCCAATGTATCGACAGATACCACCATGGTTACTGCTTCCTCCAATGTTATGCAGTAACCCCAGACCTGATATTACACCAGCTTACCACTTCACCATTTCATCGACACTTCAGTAGCGTGTCACCTCCACCTCTGACCTAGGGTTTAGTCCAACATCCTATAGACTAGGATCAGCAAAAAAAAAGAATATTCCAGAAAGAACATGAAATCATCCCTTCTAAAAAAAATACTTCAATCGTTCACGAGTGAAACAAACATAAGAAAAATCCCAAGAAAACGAAAATCCAGAAATTTTCAATTTAGAATTATTAACAATATTTTTATTGTTGGCCAAGTATTATAAAAATAAAAAAAAAATTTAAACAATAAATTCATAAATAAATAAAAACAATTTCGTTTAATAAAAATTATCATAAAAGTTAGGCTGGTAATCTTATTAATGGTAGTTTTGATCAAAAGTAATATTTATATTATATTCATGTGGTATTAGTGTATTATCAATTTAGTATAAATTTGGATAATAATTTTATTCTTTTTATATCTCTCTTGTTATTTTTATTGTTGTCGATTTCATGTAGTTAACTAATTGTAATATACATATGTAGGTAGTTTTTTTTTTATGTAGCTTAAGGTAGAAATATTAATCAGTTTTGTAGTGTTTAAATTTGCTTTTAATTGTATGATACTAGATGGGTAAGTATTTATATAAAAAAAAAAATATTTATGGTTTCTGTGCATTAGTTTTTTTTTTTTTTTTCTCTTTTATATTTTTATTAATGTAGTGTTATTAATTTGTTTATTTATTTTTTTGGTTCCTATTAAAATTTTTCTGATATAATATGACAATAAAGCCTTTCCAAAAAAAGAGTCCAAAACAACAAAATAAAATCGGAATTTAAAAATAAAATGACTTACTCTGTCAACCCAACTGCCAAGGAGGTGCACCGCATTGGAGATTGTACATACGTCCTGTAATTATATAAACGTTGTTGTTTTGTTTTGGTGTAAAGGGGTAGAAATAGGTTTGTAGTTTGGATAGAGAGAGAGATAGGTAAAAAATTACGCTTATTTTTTTTTATATATATACTTTTGATTTTAGATATTTTCTCTTTTTTTTTATTCTTTCTTTTTTTTGATCTTATGCATGAATTTAATTTACCAGCTCAAGACTTGGCCACACTATTATTTTTAGATGGAAAATTAATTTTATAATTTTCTTTTTTCTATTCAAAAAATATATAATTATTATTCCTAAACGTCACACTCAACATAGTAGGAAGGTAATGGAAAACACATAAATATGAAAGGGAATAGGGGAAGAGAACACGCGGGACACTTTTCTTTCGCACTGGGAAAATCCGTTTTAGTGGTTAGAATGATGAGTTGTCCGTTGATGAAGATCCGCCGGTAAGTTGGTTTTATTTTTCTCCAGGTTGATGTTCACAGGTAGGTAAGTAAAGTTAGTTGTTGTTGATCTCAGGTAAGTATTAAATTAAAAGTTTTTTTTTTCTTAGGGTTGGTGGGTATTCTAATGAGTATATTTCCCTTTTTTATATATTTGTGTTATTTTTTTTGTTTTGTTTTTGTATAGGTCTTTTTTTTATTAATTTTGTTGCTATAATTTGAATTTGAGACGTCGTCGTTGGTAGGGACAAACTTTTGATTTGTTTTTTTTTATGTAATACGAGGGATTAGATGAAATTAATAATGAATGCACTTTTCTTTACACATGTTGAATTCTCATTGAACATAAATATATTTTAATATGTGTAAATATGTATTTAGTTTTGATAGGGTATTTATAATTTATTTGTTTTATTTTTTTTTTCACTTTTAACAAATTATTTTTTTATTTTTTTTTTGTAAGCACTTCTCTCACTTAAGTAGGTAGTCTTTCCTTTTTTTTTTTTATTGGTCGAGAAAAAGGGTAATTATCACTTGTATCACGATTTCGTGTACCAAATACTTAAAAGTGATGTTACTGACGAAAATTTAACGTTCGGTGAACTTTTTTTTTTCTTATATTTTTTTTTTTTATTGTTACTTTAAATTTTCTTGACTTATCTGCAATCGCACCCGTGCCGCTTAAAGTTTATCCACCAACTGTCCTTTGCTATGCAAAAGAAAGTTATTCTTTCCTAAGCTGCAAATTGACTCCGCCTCTTTTACAGCAGTTTAAAGTTGAAACTTTCGGTATTTTTCCAAGTTCGTTGACTTGATCATGTCAGGCCACTAAGGATTAGCGGTCTTTCTAATAGAAGTGTTAGATTTTGTGCAATTTGACTAAATAAGGTATGCACATACTCCATGTGGAGTGCCGATATTTTGTAGCAAGGCAATACCCCGTTTTCTCATATTTTTAGAATTATTGAATTTTGATATTATTATAGTCAAGGTGGTTGAGTTATTATTATCAATATTGTTATTATTATTATTATTATTATTATTATTATTATTATTATTATTATTATCATTATTATTATTATTATTATTATTATTATTATTATTATTATTATTATTATTATTATTATTATTATTATTATTATTATTATTATTATTAACAAATCTATGTGCAGTTTCCCAAAAGGTTCGTCTTTCAGCGAGATCGTTCGAGTTGAAAGAGGAAGAAAAGAAACAATCCGGTTACTTTGCTCGAGTCTCATGCGCTGACTGTTGCCGGGCCTTCAAAGAATTCATTTTTTTAGATCTTTGCAGTGATAAATTCCAACTTTTTTCCCATTGAGGTCCTCCAGCTCGTAAAGATTATTTCCAACTAGTTTTGAAATTCTCATTTTGACAAATTTCGGACCTAGCTTAGCACAGAATTTCTTTGACCCATCACTTAAAGCGAAATTCCTGCGAAAGACCACATCTCCGATCGTAAACTTTACATCCTTGCTCCTCAGATTATAAGCGTTTTCGTATTTATTATGAGCATTAGCGAGAGAGTTTTTTTATATAAGCGTGAAGAATGTTCATATGTGCAGCTTTGGTAACGATATCGATGTTTGAGTTGTTAAGTCCATTAAGTTTACGGAGCAATTTATAGTCGGAGCCATGTTCCACGCAACTTTGTCCAAATAGGGCTTCATACGGAGACATGTTTATTGCCGAGTGAACTGTTGTACGAAGGGCACTAGCTATCGACTGTAAATTACTGTCCCAGTTTCTTTGATCAGGATCAATGTAGGCTCTAATAGCTGCGAGAATCGACCTATTAACCCTCTCGCTAGCGTTGGCTTGAGGTGAATAGGCGGCGGTCCGGACATGGTTTATACCTAGCATCGACATGCACTTCACAAACTCATGGCTAATAAATTGTCTGCCGTTATCGGAGAGTATGGTTTCTGGAACTCCAAAGACGCAGAACACCTGTTCTCGCAAAAACTTTAATACGGTATCGGTTGTTGCTTTTCGAAGAGCTTTTACGACCACAAACTTGGTCAACTGGTCCAACGCAATCACAATGTGAGTGTTGCCGTCCCTCGTATATACGGGCCCAAGAAATCGATGTACAACATCAGGAATGGTCTCTCAGCCATAAATGCTTTGCCCATCGGAGGTCTGAGCGTGGCATTTGGGGCTTTCGAGGCCTTACAGATGTTGCACATCCCGATAAACGCCTTTACCTGGGCTGCCATGTTTGGCCAGAAGAATTGTTGTTGTAGTCGCTATAAAGTTTTAGCAATTCCTCCATGCGAAGCCCGAGGTGGTTGATGGGCCAGAGCGATCATGCGTTCCGTCAGAGGTTCTGGAACCCAAAGCTTCCAAACTTGGTCATCCTCTACGGGATTCCCTGTACAATGTTTGACCTTCTTGTAGACGAAATTTTCCGACACTTGAAGGTCAGGTAGCTTTTCCTTTTGTTCTTTGATGCTGTCTATGAGCTTGAGGTATTCCGTAGATTTAAAACTAGGATCCTCAAGATCAATATGCAACACATCATAGGGATCTTTCAACGTCAAAACATCGCAAACCAGTGTGTCCACCCCATGCACTCGTGAAAGTGCATCGGGTACGACGTTCTGGGATCCTTTGCGGTGCTCGATGGTGAAATCGAATCCTTGAAGCTTTAAGCTCCATCTCGCTAACCGTCCACTGAGGTCTTTCTGGTTCATCAACCACCTCAAACTCGCATGGTCCGTCACAATTTTAAAGGCATGTCCTTCGACGTAAGCTCTAAACTTCTGAACTCCCATGACAGCAGCCAGGCATTCACGCTCGGTCACATTGTAATTACGCTGGGCCCAGTTGAGTTTCTGAGAGTGGTAATATATAGGTCGCTCGTTTCCACTCTCGTCCAATTGGCTAAGCACACAACCAATTCCTGTATTTGAAGCGTCGCAGAGTATAATGAACTCCTTTGAGAAATCCGGATTCACCAGGAGCGGAGCAGTAGTAAGGGCCGCCTTTAGTTTGTTGAAAGCTTCGATCGCATCTTCAGTGAAAGCAAACTTTTTCCCTTTCTTCAGCGTATCGGTGATAGGAGCTGATACAGAAGAGAAGTCTCTCACAAAACGTCGGTACCATCCCGCCATTCCCAAGAATCGCCGCACTTGTTTTGCCGAAGTCGGAGTGGGAAAATCTGCTATGGCGGCTACCTTGTCTGGATCCGTTTTCAAGCAACCATCACCAACAATATATCCTAGGTACTTTAATTCCTTAAAGCAGAATTTTGACTTCTGGACGTTCATTGTCAATCCCGCATCCTTCAGTCGACCGGCCAAGATCTCCAGCAACTGAATATGCTCCTCGAAAGTGCTTGATACAACCAACAAGTCGTCCAGGTACGGAAAGATTTTTTCTCTCAGTTGATGCGGAACCACCTTGTCCATTAATCTGACCATGCGTTGAGGTGCATTGCAGAGGCCAAAGGGCATAACCGTAAACTGCAACAGGGGCATACCGGGCACAGTAAACGCCGTCTTTTCCCGTGACGATTTCTCGAGCGGTATCTGCCAAAAAGCATCCTTCAGATCCACACTCGAAATGAAATGTGTATCTGGTAGACGCGATAGCAATCCTTCTATATGAGAAAGTGGATACGCATCTTTCTTTGTCTTGTCGTTGACCTTCCTGTAGTCCAGGCATAAGCGATTTTTGCCGGGCTTACGCACTAGAACTACAGGAGAGCTCCACGCGCTGGTACTTTCCTCGATAACTCCGAGTTTAAGCATACGTTCCAACTCCTCATATAGCAGTTTCTGCACCGCTGGAGAAATCGGGTAATGGCGCTGTTTAATGGGCTCTGCATCACCTGTATCAATCGTATGTACCTCTAGCGTAGTTTTTCCTAAGCCTTCAACAGCAGAGGATGGGAACAAGCTAATGGCATCTTTTAACCGTTTGGACTGTTGTTCGGTTAATATATGGGCATCCGGATCTGTTTCTTTCTGTTTTGTTTCATTGGTGAACGAGATTTCGGAGATCAGCTGAGGAGCGATATCAAACTCCTTCCAGAAGTCGATTCCCAGATATAGTTTCTGCTGCAAGGACGGAACCACATAAAGAGGAATTGTTTTCTTCATCCCTTTATAGGTAACCTCCGCACAGACTCTTCCCACAATGGCTTGGTTCTTTCCGTCCGCGGTCTTCACTTCGGAAGAAAGTTTCGAGATGTGCTGGTCGTGTTTTTGAAGAAATTCGATACCATCCGAGCCTAAGCAGCTTATGCTGGCCCCACTATCGAGAAGCCCTTGCAGAGGTTCTCCAAAAATATGCACCGTCGCGTAGGGTCGCGGATCTTCCGAGCTGCATAAAGTAGTGGCTTCAATGGCTTGGTGCACCTTCTTCTTCTCCCGAAACTTCTTCCTCAGCTTAGCCACTTTTTCGGAAACGACGGTATTTTGGTCACCAAAAATCCTTCTACGCACGTCGAGGTAATTTTGGAGCCTTTCGTGTAAGGTTTTGAGTGGTCTTCTGGGAGCAACGGTTGGTTGTTGATCTTCAATTTGAGGAGGTTGGCAAGGACGTTGTAAAACTCGGAGGGCTGGCACAGGTGTTGGTAGTGAAACAGAGTTGGTGACTGGAAAGGACTCAGAATTGCTGTGGGATGGAGGAGGAATAGCAGGCAATTTTACTGAGCATCCGGGTTCTTCTCCAGAGAGCAATTCCCCCGGGGCTTCAAACTGCTCTTCGGCTCGTTTCCCGAGCATCGAGGACATTGCGGAGAGGTGATATTATCCCAGCCACACTTATAACAGAAGAGGGACCTCTGTGGGTCAGGGCATTCGAAAAACGAATGGCCCCTACCCTTGCAATTCCAACGAGTGAAATTGCGAGTATCCCTTTCCTTCCTAGGGTGGAATGCCTCTATCTCGGGGACGAAATCCTGTTCCCCCCTTTCCTCAGCAACCAGCTCGGAGACAGCGCTTCTACGTGGAGGTGGTGTTGGTCCAATTCTTGGCTTTAGTGCTCCGGCTTCACGGTCGAGAAGGTATTTTTCCACTTTCCGACAGACATGGACCATTTGTGCCAAGGTACTGGTGTTGAACGTAATCAGTAGTAATCCCATTTGTCGTCGAACGTTGTTTTTAAGGATGTCAATAATTTCAGTGTCTGTCTTAGGAACTCTCAACCTACTGTTCAGTTTTTGTATTGCAGTGTAAAAGTCGTCAAAAGTTTCGTTCTGGCCCATATGTCTGTCGTACAGCTTTCTCGACAGCTCTGAATCCGTTTCCAGACTCCTAAACTGCTCCACTAATGCGTTCCTCAATGTAAGCCAGGGTACATCCGGGTTCGCCTTCACGTAAACCCAAAACCAGGTTTCAACTCCACCAGAGATGAAATGATGGAAGTTGATGACGATCTCATCCCAGGTCGCGTTGTAGCTTACTTTTAGCCTCTCTAGCCGGAACAAAAAATCATCAACGGTCATTGCTTTGTTGTCAAATTTAAGACCCCATTTGTCAAAGTTTTGTAACCTATAGGAGCGAGGCACTGGCCGAGTGGTGTTGACAGGGTCACTCAAGGTCAGGTTGTGTAATTGGCGCAGAAATTCATCCATGTTGGAGTGATCAGCTGCTGCGTTTCCACGTGAAGGAGAGCGAGGACGAAATGGAGTTCCATTCCGCGTTGGCGACCGGTTTTCGGGTGCAAATCTTGGTGGAACATTGACGACATTAGAAGGATGATGCGTTTCCTCGCGTTGAGTTTTACTGCGTGGTGAAGGTCGAGGTATGACTTCAGGTGTTGGTTCCAACAGCTTCTCACGCACTATCCCTGCCAGCTCGTCTCGCAACGCGTTCCTGGTTCGCTCCATCTCCCCCGTGAAGAACCGAAAGTCTTCAGCTCGGCTCGCACCAACAGCAGCAGTGACCACATCCTGGATATACTCGGTTAACTGTTCCTCAGTTGCACCGCCTATCGATTCGCGTGGTCTTGGAGTGGGTAATGGTCGCCGACTCTGAGAAACCCCACCCATAGCTTGCGCTAGTAAGGATGACGCTCCCTCGCTACTCCTTGCCCCATCTAAAGACTGTCGCGGAGGTGGTAGCGGTGGACTCTTAGCTGTAGCTGCTAGGTCCGCAAAGGAGTCTGTGAGTAACCCCGACCGTAGAGCACGTCCTACCACATGGTTCTTACCCTTGCCCTTTGGCATTTTACTTGGCATGTTGAAGATCAAAATTAAAAATCAGTTAATTATAGAAAGGAATTTAAAAAAAAATTAAAGTTTTTGATCGAAATGATCGAAATTACATAGAAAAAAAAGTATAGAAAGGATTTTAAATTAGAAAAAAAAATTAAAGTTTTTGAATTCAAAATTGGAATAAAAAAAAATATAAAAAAAAAATAATAATTAAAAAAAATCTATGAAAAATGTAAATAATAATGAAATAAAAATTTTGAAAAAAAAAATTTTAATTTTAGTTCATTTAAAAAAAATATTTCAGAATTCAAACGAAAGCAAAAAGTATATAAAAAAAAATAGATAAAAAGAATAATCAAAAAAAATCACAAAAAGTTCATATAAGAATCGAGGTGGAAGTGACACAACCCTATGAAGGATCTGAAGTAAGAATGATGATGAAGGCTGGCACCCCCCCAAGAAATCACTTAAGTTTGATCAGGATACAAGCAAACACCCTGCTTTCACAATAATGCATCCTGGACCTGGATCGTATGTCAGTGCTAATGCTTGCTTTGTTCAACTAGCTTTAAAGCCAATTCACAGACAAGCCGCAAGACACTTCACGAATAAAAAGAAATAAACTTAAAAGGCAAAAAAAAAAAAAACTTGAACAACTGAAGTCGGACTAGGTCTCCATACTTAGGCTTCAAATTTTTGAATGTCAAGTGTAAGTGTTGTAATATATTTATTGTTTCGCGAAATCGCAACTGCGTAACTGTGGATCACCAGATCCAATTTACCGGACGTTCCGTGGAAAGCAACAAAATTAAAAAAAAAAGAAAGATACAATAAAAATGTTCATTCAAATTCAATTTTAGGAACACAGCTGCATAAAGTTGGGTAATTAAACCCCTTTATCGGTTGTCCCAGCAAAGAACATCAAAACTTTTTTTTTAAAGGTGTTTCTATAAAAAAAACCAAAACATTTTCCATTGTCCAAGGTCCAAAATACACTAAGTGTCCGCAGTATGTTCACCGCTGCATTCCGTTTGGTCAAGATGTTTTAAATTTGAACGAATCGGGCCCCACGTTGGGCGCCACCTGTAACAAAACCGAGGTGTTGTCGGCTGGATTCCCTAACCGTAGACTAGGGCTTACCACGTAGAGGTATAAAAAAAAATACCAGGCCACTAGTCTCGTTTGGGGAATCCGACCTCTCCTCCCTATACCACCGTTACAACCCCATGCCTACAGGAAACATGAGGCTGATCCGGGCAGCAAGGAGGAGAGGGTGTCCAGGCTACGGTTGCGTGGCATGCTTGCGTTGCACAAACTGGCTCGTCGGCGGGGGGGGTTCTTGCTACCGCAGCACTGGACTGTCGTTACGACTTCATGCCGGAGTAAAGATAAAAAATAAAAGTTGGTTCATTTATATAATAATGAGACCGAAATCCGTTCCATTAGAAGGGTGTGATTCCTATAGGGGGGGGGTTAAGAGACCATGATGTCGTTGGCTCTCCGGAGGATTTAACCCACCCAATGTATCGACAGATACCACCATGGTTACTGCTTCCTCCAATGTTATGCAGTAACCCCAGACCTGATATTACACCAGCTTACCACTTCACCATTTCATCGACACTTCAGTAGCGTGTCACCTCCACCTCTGACCTAGGGTTTAGTCCAACATCCTATCGACTAGGATCAGCAAAAAAAAAGAATATTCCAGAAAGAACATGAAATCATCCCTTCTAAAAAAAATACTTCAATCGTTCACGAGTGAAACAAACATAAGAAAAATCCCAAGAAAACGAAAATCCAGAAATTTTCAATTTAGAATTATTAACAATATTTTTATTGTTGGCCAAGTATTATAAAAATAAAAAAAAAATTTAAACAATAAATTCATAAATAAATAAAAACAATTTCGTTTAATAAAAATTATCATAAAAGTTAGGCTGGTAATCTTATTAATGGTAGTTTTGATCAAAAGTAATATTTATATTATATTCATGTGGTATTAGTGTATTATCAATTTAGTATAAATTTGGATAATAATTTTATTCTTTTTATATCTCTCTTGTTATTTTTATTGTTGTCGATTTCATGTAGTTAACTAATTGTAATATACATATGTAGGTAGTTTTTTTTTTTTATGTAGCTTAAGGTAGAAATATTAATCAGTTTTGTAGTGTTTAAATTTGCTTTTAATTGTATGATACTAGATGGGTAAGTATTTATATAAAAAAAAAAATATTTATGGTTTCTGTGCATTAGTTTTTTTTTTTTTTTTCTCTTTTATATTTTTATTAATGTAGTGTTATTAATTTGTTTATTTATTTTTTTGGTTCCTATTAAAATTTTTCTGATATAATATGACAATAAAGCCTTTCCAAAAAAAGAGTCCAAAACAACAAAATAAAATCGGAATTTAAAAATAAAATGACTTACTCTGTCAACCCAACTGCCAAGGAGGTGCACCGCATTGGAGATTGTACATACGTCCTGTAATTATATAAACGTTGTTGTTTTGTTTTGGTGTAAAGGGGTAGAAATAGGTTTGTAGTTTGGATAGAGAGAGAGATAGGTAAAAAATTACGCTTATTTTTTTTTATATATATACTTTTGATTTTAGATATTTTCTCTTTTTTTTATTCTTTCTTTTTTTTTGAACTTATGCATGAATTTAATTTACCAGCTCAAGACTTGGCCACACTATTATTTTTAGATGGAAAATTAATTTTACAATTTTCTTTTTTCTATTCAAAAAATATATAATTATTACACTTAAACGTCACACTCAACATAGTAGGAAGGTAATGGAAAACACATAAATATGAAAGGGAATAGGGGAAGAGAACACGCGGGACACTTTTCTTTCGCACTGGGAAAATCCGTTTTAGTGGTTAGAATGATGAGTTGTCCGTTGATGAAGATCCGCCGGTAAGTTGGTTTTATTTTTCTCCAGGTTGATGTTCACAGGTAGGTAAGTAAAGTTAGTTGTTGTTGATCTCAGGTAAGTATTAAATTAAAAGTTTTTTTTTTCTTAGGGTTGGTGGGTATTCTAATGAGTATATTTCCCTTTTTTATATATTTGTGTTATTTTTTTTGTTTTGTTTTTTTATAGGTCTTTTTTTTATTAATTTTGTTGCTATAATTTGAATTTGAGACGTCGTCGTTGGTAGGGACAAACTTTTGATTTGTTTTTTTTTATGTAATACGAGGGATTAGATGAAATTAATAATGAATGCACTTTTCTTTACACATGTTGAATTCTCATTGAACATAAATATATTTTAATATGTGTAAATATGTATTTAGTTTTGATAGGGTATTTATAATTTATTTGTTTTATTTTTTTTTCACTTTTAACAAATTATTTTTTTATTTTTTTTTTGTAAGCACTTCTCTCACTTAAGTAGGTAGTCTTTCCTTTTTTTTTTTATTGGTCGAGAAAAAGGGTAATTATCACTTGTATCACGATTTCGTGTACCAAATACTTAAAAGTGATGTTACTGACGAAAATTTAACGTTCGGTGAACTTTTTTTTTCTTATATTTTTTTTTATTGTTACTTTAAATCTTCTCGACTTATCTGCAATCGCACCCGTGCCGCTTAAAGTTTATCCACCAACTGTCCTTTGCTATGCAAAAGAAAGTTATTCTTTCCTAAGCTGCAAAGAGGCGGGGTCAAGCCTCTTTTACAGCAGTTTAAAGTTGAACCTTTCGGTATTTTTCCAAGTTCGTTGACTTGATCATGTCAGGCCACTAAGGATTAGCGGTCTTTCTAATAGAAGTGTTAGATTTTGTGCAATTTGACTAAATAAGGTATGCACATACTCCATGTGGAGTGCCGATATTTTGTAGCAAGGCAATACCCCGTTTTCTCATATTTTTAGAATTATTGAATTTTGATATTATTATAGTCAAGGTGGTTGAGTTATTATTATCAATATTGTTATTATTATTATTATTATTATTATTATTATTATTATTATCATTATTATTATTATTATTATTATTATTATTATTATTATTATTATTATTATTATTATTATTATTATTATTATTATTATTATTATTTCCTCACCGAGGTTGTGTCTGAGTACACCGATTTAACAAGACAACACCCAAAAAGCAATACAGAAATACACACATAATCTACCGGTCTATCAAACCCATCCACTAGTCGTTTGCATGAGGCCACTGCCTCTACGGGTCTAGGGGAGGGCTGATCTAACCGGTGAGGCTAAGGAGGGGAACACGCCCAGGTAAAACTTCTTGGCGCGTTAACCTCTCCTTACCAAATGTTTGATTCGACAAGACAACACAGTACACCAAACCACTGGTATACCTATACCGTCCACCAGACGTTGCATGGGGCCACTGCCCCTACGGGCCTGGAGAAAGTTATGATATACCATGCGGGGAAAAGGACGGAAGAAGCCTAAGGCAAACACCCTAAAGCTTCCAATCCTCCTCAACCAGGTGAGCCTGTAAACCTTTTGATTAAGCAACACACCAACCCCCGGTCTATCTAACCCATCCACCAGACGTTGAATGAGGCCACTGCCTCTACGGGCCTGGGGGAGGGATGATCTAACCTGGTAGGGGTAAAGAAGAGGAACACACCCAAGAACAATTTTGACGCGTAAACCTCTCCTAACCAAGGTGATCTTGCGACTACAGAAACTGACTTGTAGGCACTTTCCGACCTTCCGGGCTATAGCTCGCTAGAACCTCATTTACATACAGCACAAATGAACTCTTTCATAGGATCTGTCATAGGTTACTCAATAAGGGTATCACAATGGATCTATATTGATCTAAGTGTGACGGAAATAAGATCAACCGTCAGCCCACTTACCTAACCTAACCTAATTGCCGACATGCTGTTACAAGAGGTTTAGGTAAATCACCCATGAGCTGCTGACGAAGAATATGTGTGCTTGCGACAATCATTGCATTTTATGGAAATCTTACGCAGGAGGCTTTGAGCACCAGTAACCCAGAAGCGAGGTTCTAGCATCGTTTGCAAAGATTGAGGTCCATCATGCAGTGTTATGTGATGTATGTCATCACAAATAACTGATGAAAGTCTTGAAGACCCAGGCAGTAAAAGCGGATACTTCTTGTCAGGACTCAATGAAGCATTACGAAGTCTTCCTCCTACTCTCAGCATTTCGTTTTCGTCTAATAAACGATGGAGCAAGGCGTTTGATGTCGTCGACAAAGTAAAAGCGTTTTTTTTTGCTTGACCCATAGATTGAGAGCTTCATAAAATTCGAAAAGCTGAAGATATTCATGAGCTTGGAACGGATTTATACTATATTGAAAATATATAAATATAATATATATAAAAAATAAATACTATATTGAAAATAAATATTAAAATGTATGCAGTAACACGTTCCATTAGAAGGGTGTGATTCCTATAGGGGGGGGGGGGTTAAGAGACCATGATGTCGTTGGCTCTCCGGAGGATTTAACCCACCCAATGTATCGACAGATACCACCATGGTTACTGCTTCCTCCAATGTTATGCAGTAACCCCAGACCTGATATTACACCAGCTTACCACTTCACCATTTCATCGACACTTCAGTAGCGTGTCACCTCCACCTCTGACCTAGGGTTTAGTCCAACATCCTATCGACTAGGATCAGCAAAAAAAAAGAATATTCCAGAAAGAACATGAAATCATCCCTTCTAAAAAAAATACTTCAATCATTCACGAGTGAAACAAACATAAGAAAAATCCCAAGAAAACGAAAATCCAGAAATTTTCAATATTTTTATTGTTGGCCAAGTATTATAAAAATAAAAAAAAAATTTAAACAATAAATTCATAAATAAATAAAAACAATTTCGTTTAATAAAAATTATCATAAAATTTAGGCTGGTAATCTTATTAATGGTAGTTTTGATCAAAAGTAATATTTATATTATATTCATGTGGTATTAGTGTATTATCAATTTAGTATAAATTTGGATAATAATTTTATTCTTTTTATATCTCTCTTGTTATTTTTATTGTTGTCGATTTCATGTAGTTAACTAATTGTAATATACATATGTAGGTAGTTTTTTTTTTTATGTAGCTTAAGGTAGAAATATTAATCAGTTTTGTAGTGTTTAAATTTGCTTTTAATTGTATGATACTAGATGGGTAAGTATTTATATAAAAAAAAAAATATTTATGGTTTCTGTGCATTAGTTTTTTTTTTTTTTTTCTCTTTTATATTTTTATTAATGTAGTGTTATTAATTTGTTTATTTATTTTTTTGGTTCCTATTAAAATTTTTCTGATATAATATGACAATAAAGCCTTTCCAAAAAAAGAGTCCAAAACAACAAAATAAAATCGGAATTTAAAAATAAAATGACTTACTCTGTCAACCCAACTGCCAAGGAGGTGCACCGCATTGGAGATTGTACATACGTCCTGTAATTATATAAACGTTGTTGTTTTGTTTTGGTGTAAAGGGGTAGAAATAGGTTTGTAGTTTGGATAGAGAGAGAGATAGGTAAAAAATTACGCTTATTTTTTTTTATATATATACTTTTGATTTTAGATATTTTCTCTTTTTTTTATTCTTTCTTTTTTTTTGAACTTATGCATGAATTTAATTTACCAGCTCAAGACTTGGCCACACTATTATTTTTAGATGGAAAATTAATTTTACAATTTTCTTTTTTCTATTCAAAAAATATATAATTATTACACTTAAACGTCACACTCAACATAGTAGGAAGGTAATGGAAAACACATAAATATGAAAGGGAATAGGGGAAGAGAACACGCGGGACACTTTTCTTTCGCACTGGGAAAATCCGTTTTAGTGGTTAGAATGATGAGTTGTCCGTTGATGAAGATCCGCCGGTAAGTTGGTTTTATTTTTCTCCAGGTTGATGTTCACAGGTAGGTAAGTAAAGTTAGTTGTTGTTGATCTCAGGTAAGTATTAAATTAAAAGTTTTTTTTTTCTTAGGGTTGGTGGGTATTCTAATGAGTATATTTCCCTTTTTTATATATTTGTGTTATTTTTTTTGTTTTGTTTTTTTATAGGTCTTTTTTTTTATTAATTTTGTTGCTATAATTTGAATTTGAGACGTCGTCGTTGGTAGGGACAAACTTTTGATTTGTTTTTTTTTATGTAATACGAGGGATTAGATGAAATTAATAATGAATGCACTTTTCTTTACACATGTTGAATTCTCATTGAACATAAATATATTTTAATATGTGTAAATATGTATTTAGTTTTGATAGGGTATTTATAATTTATTTGTTTTATTTTTTTTTCACTTTTAACAAATTATTTTTTTATTTTTTTTTTGTAAGCACTTCTCTCACTTAAGTAGGTAGTCTTTCCTTTTTTTTTTTTATTGGTCGAGAAAAAGGGTAATTATCACTTGTATCACGATTTCGTGTACCAAATACTTAAAAGTGATGTTACTGACGAAAATTTAACGTTCGGTGAACTTTTTTTTTCTTATATTTTTTTTTATTGTTACTTTAAATCTTCTCGACTTATCTGCAATCGCACCCGTGCCGCTTAAAGTTTATCCACCAACTGTCCTTTGCTATGCAAAAGAAAGTTATTCTTTCCTAAGCTGCAAAGAGGCGGGGTCAAGCCTCTTTTACAGCAGTTTAAAGTTGAACCTTTCGGTATTTTTCCAAGTTCGTTGACTTGATCATGTCAGGCTACTAAGGATTAGCGGTCTTTCTAATAGAAGTGTTAGATTTTGTGCAATTTGACTAAATAAGGTATGCACATACTCCATGTGGAGTGCCGATATTTTGTAGCAAGGCAATACCCCGTTTTCTCATATTTTTAGAATTATTGAATTTTGATATTATTATAGTCAAGGTGGTTGAGTTATTATTATCAATATTGTTATTATTATTATTATTATTATTATTATTATTATTATTATCATTATTATTATTATTATTATTATTATTATTATTATTATTATTATTATTATTATTATTATTATTATTATTATTATTATAATTATTATTATTTCCTCACCGAGGTTGTGTCTGAGTACACCGATTTAACAAGACAACACCCAAAAAGCAATACAGAAATACACACATAATCTACCGGTCTATCAAACCCATCCACTAGTCGTTTGCATGAGGCCACTGCCTCTACGGGTCTAGGGGAGGGCTGATCTAACCGGTGAGGCTAAGGAGGGGAACACGCCCAGGTAAAACTTCTTGGCGCGTTAACCTCTCCTTACCAAATGTTTGATTCGACAAGACAACACAGTACACCAAACCACTGGTATACCTATACCGTCCACCAGACGTTGCATGGGGCCACTGCCCCTACGGGCCTGGAGAAAGTTATGATATACCATGCGGGGAAAAGGACGGAAGAAGCCTAAGGCAAACACCCTAAAGCTTCCAATCCTCCTCAACCAGGTGAGCCTGTAAACCTTTTGATTAAGCAACACACCAACCCCCGGTCTATCTAACCCATCCACCAGACGTTGAATGAGGCCACTGCCTCTACGGGCCTGGGGGAGGGATGATCTAACCTGGTAGGGGTAAAGAAGAGGAACACACCCAAGAACAATTTTGACGCGTAAACCTCTCCTAACCAAGGTGATCTTGCGACTACAGAAACTGACTTGTAGGCACTTTCCGACCTTCCGGGCTATAGCTCGCTAGAACCTCATTTACATACAGCACAAATGAACTCTTTCATAGGATCTGTCATAGGTTACTCAATAAGGGTATCACAATGGATCTATATTGATCTAAGTGTGACGGAAATAAGATCAACCGTCAGCCCACTTACCTAACCTAACCTAATTGCCGACATGCTGTTACAAGAGGTTTAGGTAAATCACCCATGAGCTGCTGACGAAGAATATGTGTGCTTGCGACAATCATTGCATTTTATGGAAATCTTACGCAGGAGGCTTTGAGCACCAGTAACCCAGAAGCGAGGTTCTAGCATCGTTTGCAAAGATTGAGGTCCATCATGCAGTGTTATGTGATGTATGTCATCACAAATAACTGATGAAAGTCTTGAAGACCCAGGCAGTAAAAGCGGATACTTCTTGTCAGGACTCAATGAAGCATTACGAAGTCTTCCTCCTACTCTCAGCATTTCGTTTTCGTCTAATAAACGATGGAGCAAGGCGTTTGATGTCGTCGACAAAGTAAAAGCGTTTTTTTTTGCTTGACCCATAGATTGAGAGCTTCATAAAATTCGAAAAGCTGAAGATATTCATGAGCTTGGAACGGATTTATACTATATTGAAAATATATAAATATAATATATATAAAAAATAAATACTATATTGAAAATAAATATTAAAATGTATGCAGTAACACGTTCCATTAGAAGGGTGTGATTCCTATAGGGGGGGGGGGTTAAGAGACCATGATGTCGTTGGCTCTCCGGAGGATTTAACCCACCCAATGTATCGACAGATACCACCATGGTTACTGCTTCCTCCAATGTTATGCAGTAACCCCAGACCTGATATTACACCAGCTTACCACTTCACCATTTCATCGACACTTCAGTAGCGTGTCACCTCCACCTCTGACCTAGGGTTTAGTCCAACATCCTATCGACTAGGATCAGCAAAAAAAAAGAATATTCCAGAAAGAACATGAAATCATCCCTTCTAAAAAAAATACTTCAATCATTCACGAGTGAAACAAACATAAGAAAAATCCCAAGAAAACGAAAATCCAGAAATTTTCAATTTAGAATTATTAACAATATTTTTATTGTTGGCCAAGTATTATAAAAATAAAAAAAAAATTTAAACAATAAATTCATAAATAAATAAAAACAATTTCGTTTAATAAAAATTATCATAAAATTTAGGCTGGTAATCTTATTAATGGTAGTTTTGATCAAAAGTAATATTTATATTATATTCATGTGGTATTAGTGTATTATCAATTTAGTATAAATTTGGATAATAATTTTATTCTTTTTATATCTCTCTTGTTATTTTTATTGTTGTCGATTTCATGTAGTTAACTAATTGTAATATACATATGTAGGTAGTTTTTTTTTTTTATGTAGCTTAAGGTAGAAATATTAATCAGTTTTGTAGTGTTTAAATTTGCTTTTAATTGTATGATACTAGATGGGTAAGTATTTATATAAAAAAAAAAATATTTATGGTTTCTGTGCATTAGTTTTTTTTTTTTTTTTCTCTTTTATATTTTTATTAATGTAGTGTTATTAATTTGTTTATTTATTTTTTTGGTTCCTATTAAAATTTTTCTGATATAATATGACAATAAAGCCTTTCCAAAAAAAGAGTCCAAAACAACAAAATAAAATCGGAATTTAAAAATAAAATGACTTACTCTGTCAACCCAACTGCCAAGGAGGTGCACCGCATTGGAGATTGTACATACGTCCTGTAATTATATAAACGTTGTTGTTTTGTTTTGGTGTAAAGGGGTAGAAATAGGTTTGTAGTTTGGATAGAGAGAGAGATAGGTAAAAAATTACGCTTATTTTTTTTTATATATATACTTTTGATTTTAGATATTTTCTCTTTTTTTTTATTCTTTCTTTTTTTTGAACTTATGCATGAATTTAATTTACCAGCTCAAGACTTGGCCACACTATTATTTTTAGATGGAAAATTAATTTTACAATTTTCTTTTTTCTATTCAAAAAATATATAATTATTACACTTAAACGTCACACTCAACATAGTAGGAAGGTAATGGAAAACACATAAAACTGAAAGGGAATAGGGGAAGAGAGCACGCGGGACACTTTTCTTTCGCACTGGGAAAATCCGTTTTAGTGGTTAGAATGATGAGTTGTCCGTTGATGAAGATCCGCCGGTAAGTTGGTTTTATTTTTCTCCAGGTTGATGTTCACAGGTAGGTAAGTAAAGTTAGTTGTTGTTGATCTCAGGTAAGTATTAAATTAAAAGTTTTTTTTTTTCTTAGGGTTGGTGGGTATTCTAATGAGTATATTTCCCTTTTTTATATATTTGTGTTATTTTTTTTGTTTTGTTTTTTTATAGGTCTATCTGCAATCGCACCCGTGCCGCTTAAAGTTTATCCACCAACTGTCCTTTGCTATGCAAAAGAAAGTTATTCTTTCCTAAGCTGCAAAGAGGCGGAGTCAAGCCTCTTTTACAGCAGTTTAAAGTTGAACCTTTCGGTATTTTTCCAAGTTCGTTGACTTGATCATGTCAGGCCACTAAGGATTAGCGGTCTTTCTAATAGAAGTGTTAGATTTTGTGCAATTTGACTAAATAAGGTATGCACATACTCCATGTGGAGTGCCGATATTTTGTAGCAAGGCAATACCCCGTTTTCTCATATTTTTAGAATTATTGAATTTTGATATTATTATAGTCCAGGTGGTTGAGTTATTATTATCAATATTGTTATTATTATTATTATTATTATTATTATTATTATTATTATTATTATCATTATTATTATTATTATTATTATTATTATTATTATTATTATTATTATTATTATTATTATTATTATTATTATTATTATTATTATTAACAAATCTATGTGCAGTTTCCCACACCTTTCCTCACCGAGGTTGTGTCTGAGTACACCGATTTAACAAGACAACACCCAAAAAGCAATACAGAAATACACACATAATCTACCGGTCTATCAAACCCATCCACTAGTCGTTTGCATGAGGCCACTGCCTCTACGGGTCTAGGGGAGGGCTGATCTAACCGGTGAGGCTAAGGAGGGGAACACGCCCAGGTAAAACTTCTTGGCGCGTTAACCTCTCCTTACCAAATGTTTGATTCGACAAGACAACACAGTACACCAAACCACTGGTATACCTATACCGTCCACCAGACGTTGCATGGGGCCACTGCCCCTACGGGCCTGGAGAAAGTTATGATATACCATGCGGGGAAAAGGACGGAAGAAGCCTAAGGCAAACACCCTAAAGCTTCCAATCCTCCTCAACCAGGTGAGCCTGTAAACCTTTTGATTAAGCAACACACCAACCCCCGGTCTATCTAACCCATCCACCAGACGTTGAATGAGGCCACTGCCTCTACGGGCCTGGGGGAGGGATGATCTAACCTGGTAGGGGTAAAGAAGAGGAACACACCCAAGAACAATTTTGACGCGTAAACCTCTCCTAACCAAGGTGATCTTGCGACTACAGAAACTGACTTGTAGGCACTTTCCGACCTTCCGGGCTATAGCTCGCTAGAACCTCATTTACATACAGCACAAATGAACTCTTTCATAGGATCTGTCATAGGTTACTCAATAAGGGTATCACAATGGATCTATATTGATCTAAGTGTGACGGAAATAAGATCAACCGTCAGCCCACTTACCTAACCTAACCTAATTGCCGACATGCTGTTACAAGAGGTTTAGGTAAATCACCCATGAGCTGCTGACGAAGAATATGTGTGCTTGCGACAATCATTGCATTTTATGGAAATCTTACGCAGGAGGCTTTGAGCACCAGTAACCCAGAAGCGAGGTTCTAGCATCGTTTGCAAAGATTGAGGTCCATCATGCAGTGTTATGTGATGTATGTCATCACAAATAACTGATGAAAGTCTTGAAGACCCAGGCAGTAAAAGCGGATACTTCTTGTCAGGACTCAATGAAGCATTACGAAGTCTTCCTCCTACTCTCAGCATTTCGTTTTCGTCTAATAAACGATGGAGCAAGGCGTTTGATGTCGTCGACAAAGTAAAAGCGTTTTTTTTTGCTTGACCCATAGATTGAGAGCTTCATAAAATTCGAAAAGCTGAAGATATTCATGAGCTTGGAACGGATTTATACTATATTGAAAATATATAAATATAATATATATAAAAAATAAATACTATATTGAAAATAAATATTAAAATGTATGCAGTAACACGTTCCATTAGAAGGGTGTGATTCCTATAGGGGGGGGGGGGTTAAGAGACCATGATGTCGTTGGCTCTCCGGAGGATTTAACCCACCCAATGTATCGACAGATACCACCATGGTTACTGCTTCCTCCAATGTTATGCAGTAACCCCAGACCTGATATTACACCAGCTTACCACTTCACCATTTCATCGACACTTCAGTAGCGTGTCACCTCCACCTCTGACCTAGGGTTTAGTCCAACATCCTATCGACTAGGATCAGCAAAAAAAAAGAATATTCCAGAAAGAACATGAAATCATCCCTTCTAAAAAAAATACTTCAATCATTCACGAGTGAAACAAACATTAGAAAAATCCCAAGAAAACGAAAATCCAGAAATTTTCAATTTAGAATTATTAACAATATTTTTATTGTTGGCCAAGTATTATAAAAATAAAAAAAAAATTTAAACAATAAATTCATAAATAAATAAAAACAATTTCGTTTAATAAAAATTATCATAAAAGTTAGGCTGGTAATCTTATTAATGGTAGTTTTGATCAAAAGTAATATTTATATTATATTCATGTGGTATTAGTGTATTATCAATTTAGTATAAATTTGGATAATAATTTTATTCTTTTTATATCTCTCTTGTTATTTTTATTGTTGTCGATTTCATGTAGTTAACTAATTGTAATATACATATGTAGGTAGTTTTTTTTTTTTTTATGTAGCTTAAGGTAGAAATATTAATCAGTTTTGTAGTGTTTAAATTTGCTTTTAATTGTATGATACTAGATGGGTAAGTATGTATATATAAAAAAAAATATTTATGGTTTCTGTGCATTAGTTTTTTTTTTTTTTTTTCTCTTTTATATTTTTATTAATGTAGTGTTATTAATTTGTTTATTTATTTTTTTGGTTCCTATTAAAATTTTTCTGATATAATATGACAATAAAGCCTTTCCAAAAAAAGAGTCCAAAACAACAAAATAAAATCGGAATTTAAAAATAAAATGACTTACTCTGTCAACCCAACTGCCAAGGAGGTGCACCGCATTGGAGATTGTACATACGTCCTGTAATTATATAAACGTTGTTGTTTTGTTTTGGTGTAAAGGGGTAGAAATAGGTTTGTAGTTTGGATAGAGAGAGAGATAGGTAAAAAATTACGCTTATTTTTTTTTATATATATACTTTTGATTTTAGATATTTTCTCTTTTTTTTTATTCTTTCTTTTTTTTGAACTTATGCATGAATTTAATTTACCAGCTCAAGACTTGGCCACACTATTATTTTTAGATGGAAAATTAATTTTACAATTTTCTTTTTTCTATTCAAAAAATATATAATTATTACACTTAAACGTCACACTCAACATAGTAGGAAGGTAATGGAAAACACATAAAACTGAAAGGGAATAGGGGAAGAGAGCACGCGGGACACTTTTCTTTCGCACTGGGAAAATCCGTTTTAGTGGTTAGAATGATGAGTTGTCCGTTGATGAAGATCCGCCGGTAAGTTGGTTTTATTTTTCTCCAGGTTGATGTTCACAGGTAGGTAAGTAAAGTTAGTTGTTGTTGATCTCAGGTAAGTATTAAATTAAAAGTTTTTTTTTTTCTTAGGGTTGGTGGGTATTCTAATGAGTATATTTCCCTTTTTTATATATTTGTGTTATTTTTTTTGTTTTGTTTTTTATAGGTCTATCTGCAATCGCACCCGTGCCGCTTAAAGTTTATCCACCAACTGTCCTTTGCTATGCAAAAGAAAGTTATTCTTTCCTAAGCTGCAAAGAGGCGGAGTCAAGCCTCTTTTACAGCAGTTTAAAGTTGAACCTTTCGGTATTTTTCCAAGTTCGTTGACTTGATCATGTCAGGCCACTAAGGATTAGCGGTCTTTCTAATAGAAGTGTTAGATTTTGTGCAATTTGACTAAATAAGGTATGCACATACTCCATGTGGAGTGCCGATATTTTGTAGCAAGGCAATACCCCGTTTTCTCATATTTTTAGAATTATTGAATTTTGATATTATTATAGTCCAGGTGGTTGAGTTATTATTATCAATATTGTTATTATTATTATTATTATTATTATTATTATTATTATTATTATTATTATTATTATTATCATTATTATTATTATTATTATTATTGTTATTATTATTATTATTATTATTATTATTATTATTATTATTATTATTATTATTATTAACAAATCTATGTGCAGTTTCCCACACCTTTCCTCACCGAGGTTGTGTCTGAGTACACCGATTTAACAAGACAACACCCAAAAAGCAATACAGAAATACACACATAATCTACCGGTCTATCAAACCCATCCACTAGTCGTTTGCATGAGGCCACTGCCTCTACGGGTCTAGGGGAGGGCTGATCTAACCGGTGAGGCTAAGGAGGGGAACACGCCCAGGTAAAACTTCTTGGCGCGTTAACCTCTCCTTACCAAATGTTTGATTCGACAAGACAACACAGTACACCAAACCACTGGTATACCTATACCGTCCACCAGACGTTGCATGGGGCCACTGCCCCTACGGGCCTGGAGAAAGTTATGATATACCATGCGGCATGCCTAAGGCAAACACCCTAAAGCTTCCAATCCTCCTCAACCAGGTGAGCCTGTAAACCTTTTGATTAAGCAACACACCAACCCCCGGTCTATCTAACCCATCCACCAGACGTTGAATGAGGCCACTGCCTCTACGGGCCTGGGGGAGGGATGATCTAACCTGGTAGGGGTAAAGAAGAGGAACACACCCAAGAACAATTTTGACGCGTAAACCTCTCCTAACCAAGGTGATCTTGCGACTACAGAAACTGACTTGTAGGCACTTTCCGACCTTCCGGGCTATAGCTCGCTAGAACCTCATTTACATACAGCACAAATGAACTCTTTCATAGGATCTGTCATAGGTTACTCAATAAGGGTATCACAATGGATCTATATTGATCTAAGTGTGACGGAAATAAGATCAACCGTCAGCCCACTTACCTAACCTAACCTAATTGCCGACATGCTGTTACAAGAGGTTTAGGTAAATCACCCATGAGCTGCTGACGAAGAATATGTGTGCTTGCGACAATCATTGCATTTTATGGAAATCTTACGCAGGAGGCTTTGAGCACCAGTAACCCAGAAGCGAGGTTCTAGCATCGTTTGCAAAGATTGAGGTCCATCATGCAGTGTTATGTGATGTATGTCATCACAAATAACTGATGAAAGTCTTGAAGACCCAGGCAGTAAAAGCGGATACTTCTTGTCAGGACTCAATGAAGCATTACGAAGTCTTCCTCCTACTCTCAGCATTTCGTTTTCGTCTAATAAACGATGGAGCAAGGCGTTTGATGTCGTCGACAAAGTAAAAGCGTTTTTTTTTGCTTGACCCATAGATTGAGAGCTTCATAAAATTCGAAAAGCTGAAGATATTCATGAGCTTGGAACGGATTTATACTATATTGAAAATATATAAATATAATATATATAAAAAATAAATACTATATTGAAAATAAATATTAAAATGTATGCAGTAACACGTTCCATTAGAAGGGTGTGATTCCTATAGGGGGGGGGGGTTAAGAGACCATGATGTCGTTGGCTCTCCGGAGGATTTAACCCACCCAATGTATCGACAGATACCACCATGGTTACTGCTTCCTCCAATGTTATGCAGTAACCCCAGACCTGATATTACACCAGCTTACCACTTCACCATTTCATCGACACTTCAGTAGCGTGTCACCTCCACCTCTGACCTAGGGTTTAGTCCAACATCCTATCGACTAGGATCAGCAAAAAAAAAGAATATTCCAGAAAGAACATGAAATCATCCCTTCTAAAAAAAATACTTCAATCGTTCACGAGTGAAACAAACATAAGAAAAATCCCAAGAAAACGAAAATCCAGAAATTTTCAATTTAGAATTATTAACAATATTTTTATTGTTGGCCAAGTATTATAAAAATAAAAAAAAAATTTAAACAATAAATTCATAAATAAATAAAAACAATTTCGTTTAATAAAAATTATCATAAAAGTTAGGCTGGTAATCTTATTAATGGTAGTTTTGATCAAAAGTAATATTTATATTATATTCATGTGGTATTAGTGTATTATCAATTTAGTATAAATTTGGATAATAATTTTATTCTTTTTATATCTCTCTTGTTATTTTTATTGTTGTCGATTTCATGTAGTTAACTAATTGTAATATACATATGTAGGTAGTTTTTTTTTTTTATGTAGCTTAAGGTAGAAATATTAATCAGTTTTGTAGTGTTTAAATTTGCTTTTAATTGTATGATACTAGATGGGTAAGTATGTATATATAAAAAAAAATATTTATGGTTTCTGTGCATTAGTTTTTTTTTTTTTTTTTCTCTTTTATATTTTTATTAATGTAGTGTTATTAATTTGTTTATTTATTTTTTTGGTTCCTATTAAAATTTTTCTGATATAATATGACAATAAAGCCTTTCCAAAAAAAGAGTCCAAAACAACAAAATAAAATCGGAATTTAAAAATAAAATGACTTACTCTGTCAACCCAACTGCCAAGGAGGTGCACCGCATTGGAGATTGTACATACGTCCTGTAATTATATAAACGTTGTTGTTTTGTTTTGGTGTAAAGGGGTAGAAATAGGTTTGTAGTTTGGATAGAGAGAGAGATAGGTAAAAAATTACGCTTATTTTTTTTTATATATATACTTTTGATTTTAGATATTTTCTCTTTTTTTTTATTCTTTCTTTTTTTTGAACTTATGCATGAATTTAATTTACCAGCTCAAGACTTGGCCACACTATTATTTTTAGATGGAAAATTAATTTTACAATTTTCTTTTTTCTATTCAAAAAATATATAATTATTACACTTAAACGTCACACTCAACATAGTAGGAAGGTAATGGAAAACACATAAAACTGAAAGGGAATAGGGGAAGAGAGCACGCGGGACACTTTTCTTTCGCACTGGGAAAATCCGTTTTAGTGGTTAGAATGATGAGTTGTCCGTTGATGAAGATCCGCCGGTAAGTTGGTTTTATTTTTCTCCAGGTTGATGTTCACAGGTAGGTAAGTAAAGTTAGTTGTTGTTGATCTCAGGTAAGTATTAAATTAAAAGTTTTTTTTTTTCTTAGGGTTGGTGGGTATTCTAATGAGTATATTTCCCTTTTTTATATATTTGTGTTATTTTTTTTGTTTTGTTTTTTTTATAGGTCTATCTGCAATCGCACCCGTGCCGCTTAAAGTTTATCCACCAACTGTCCTTTGCTATGCAAAAGAAAGTTATTCTTTCCTAAGCTGCAAAGAGGCGGAGTCAAGCCTCTTTTACAGCAGTTTAAAGTTGAACCTTTCGGTATTTTTCCAAGTTCGTTGACTTGATCATGTCAGGCCACTAAGGATTAGCGGTCTTTCTAATAGAAGTGTTAGATTTTGTGCAATTTGACTAAATAAGGTATGCACATACTCCATGTGGAGTGCCGATATTTTGTAGCAAGGCAATACCCCGTTTTCTCATATTTTTAGAATTATTGAATTTTGATATTATTATAGTCCAGGTGGTTGAGTTATTATTATCAATATTGTTATTATTATTATTATTATTATTATTATTATTATTATTATCATTATTATTATTATTATTATTATTATTATTATTATTATTATTATTATTATTATTATTATTATTATTATTATTATTATTATTATTAACAAATCTATGTGCAGTTTCCCACACCTTTCCTCACCGAGGTTGTGTCTGAGTACACCGATTTAACAAGACAACACCCAAAAAGCAATACAGAAATACACACATAATCTACCGGTCTATCAAACCCATCCACTAGTCGTTTGCATGAGGCCACTGCCTCTACGGGTCTAGGGGAGGGCTGATCTAACCGGTGAGGCTAAGGAGGGGAACACGCCCAGGTAAAACTTCTTGGCGCGTTAACCTCTCCTTACCAAATGTTTGATTCGACAAGACAACACAGTACACCAAACCACTGGTATACCTATACCGTCCACCAGACGTTGCATGGGGCCACTGCCCCTACGGGCCTGGAGAAAGTTATGATATACCATGCGGGGAAAAAGACGGAAGAAGCCTAAGGCAAACACCCTAAAGCTTCCAATCCTCCTCAACCAGGTGAGCCTGTAAACCTTTTGATTAAGCAACACACCAACCCCCGGTCTATCTAACCCATCCACCAGACGTTGAATGAGGCCACTGCCTCTACGGGCCTGGGGGAGGGATGATCTAACCTGGTAGGGGTAAAGAAGAGGAACACACCCAAGAACAATTTTGACGCGTAAACCTCTCCTAACCAAGGTGATCTTGCGACTACAGAAACTGACTTGTAGGCACTTTCCGACCTTCCGGGCTATAGCTCGCTAGAACCTCATTTACATACAGCACAAATGAACTCTTTCATAGGATCTGTCATAGGTTACTCAATAAGGGTATCACAATGGATCTATATTGATCTAAGTGTGACGGAAATAAGATCAACCGTCAGCCCACTTACCTAACCTAACCTAATTGCCGACATGCTGTTACAAGAGGTTTGGGTAAATCACCCATGAGCTGCTGACGAAGAATATGTGTGCTTGCGACAATCATTGCATTTTATGGAAATCTTACGCAGGAGGCTTTGAGCACCAGTAACCCAGAAGCGAGGTTCTAGCATCGTTTGCAAAGATTGAGGTCCATCATGCAGTGTTATGTGATGTATGTCATCACAAATAACTGATGAAAGTCTTGAAGACCCAGGCAGTAAAAGCGGATACTTCTTGTCAGGACTCAATGAAGCATTACGAAGTCTTCCTCCTACTCTGAGCATTTCGTTTTCGTCTAATAATCGATGGAGCAAGGCGTTTGATGTCGTCAACAAAGTAAAAGCGTTTTTTTTGCTTGACCCATAGATTGAGGGCTTCATAAAATTCGAAAAGCTGAAGATATTCATGAGCTTGGAACGGATTTATACTATATTGAAAATATATAAATATAATATATATAAAAAATAAATACTATATTGAAAATAAATATTAAAATGTATGCAGTAACACGCTTAGTGATGAATAGCGATCGATAAGTTCCCAGATAGGTAATTGGTCGGAAGAGCTTGCAATATTGACATATTCGGCACGCTGATCAAGTTTTTTGTAGGAAGATCTACTGAGGAGGCCAAGAAGACTCATGCAGTCGCAACCAAAGAGGATTATTCCACCAAAACAAATGTTCAAGCAGCTGTTCTGGAAGTAGACCTTGGGTGGCACAGTCGGCTGGGTTTTCAGCAGAAGGGTACGTGGTACTGGTATTGTCGGGCGGTATGGTCTCCTGGATTTGCGATATCCATGAATTGGCGGATCCATGCGAGAGCTATTATATCGGAATATGTTTTTCTAAAGTTGGCTTTATTGTTTTTATTAGTTGAGGTAATAGAGCCGCTCCGCGGGCCAAAGACAATGGCCCTTATTGCGAGTGTCGTTCAACTTTCGATGCGACAATAGTCGAAAGTATCTATAAATGTTCTTTTTGGTATTGTGTATCTTAATCGACAGAGATATCTCTTACTGTGAATAGCGAATTTGCTTTTTGTGAATAAGTCCTATATTTTGACATCTGGTATCGTGTCAGTGATGGTACATGTAGGGAAATGTTTCTTAACTTAGGGATCAAACTGAATTGGTAAATATTTATATAAAACGAAAACCGATAAATACTTTAAAACCAATAAATAATTCAGTTTTTAGGAACCTGAAATACTGATATGTACCTAAAATTTAAAAAGACATTTTCAAATCAAAGCAAAAATTAAAAAAAATATTGCAATATAACGTTGAAAATACATCAGGCGTGTTTTATTGCTAGTTTTAAGTAGATGTAGTAATACAAGTTCCAATAAAATACATCAATTTAAAAGTGAAGCTTATGACTTCGTTATCATTTCAAGTCAAAAAAATATTTCATTTTTGCCTAACCTTTAACATAAAAGCACTTTTATCTTTCCAATGATCGAACTATTTTGCCACTGACCATTGAAACCATAAAAGTCATTTTATATGAAAGTTATGAGTCAAACTAAAAATTAGTATGGTTAGAATTATTAATTAATTCGTAAACTTTAATTTTCTTGGTGCACCGAATGTTTGACGTACATTTGGGAGAGCCTTAATTTCCTTTTTTGTCGGTAGGGAAATTTTAAGGATTTTTTTTCGTATGCATTGGTCTTTTATTGTCTTCATATGCCATCACTGGCAAATGTTTTGATTTTTTGTGTTATGAAAAAAATTGTTCATTAAATTAACGTAAGTGTTAAATAAATAAGAAATAATATCTGCCGAGTTCTTTTTTGAGGATTCCGATGATGAAACCAACCACGACGACATCATTATGGTTGCCAGAAATAGGAGGCTGCAAAGGGATGCTTCCAATCCCCTGGAGCTTCAAGAAAATTTGTTGGTGAATGAGTTAAAATACATATTATTTGGTAAAATAATATCTATTACAGATTTTTGAAACACTTCCGATTATCAAAACCCGCATTTGTTCAGTTGTTGGTGGACATCGAAGATCGACTCAAGCCAACTAAAAGATGTAAAACTGGCAGCTACATTAAGATTTTGTGCCCATGGATCATATACCAATTTAGCGTTGGGAATGAGTATTGTCTCGGCCTTGCACAGTGAACTGTGTCCCTTGTACTTAAGGAAGTACTTAATGTTATGGAAAATCAAATTTGTCCAAAATGGATCAAATGGAATTATAGTGAAGTGGAAAAAAGCCGTGCCGATACCGTCAACTTCGCAATTTGATAATGACGACACTGTCAGTATAAATTTCATTTTGTTGTCTCATAATATTTTAATTTATTGATTGTCATTTAAAGAATGTAAAAACTTGCAAGTCATTTTTCTAAAAAGGGTGAATTTGATTGTAATTAAGAAGAATAAAACATTATTATATCAACCACCATACGATAAGCATCTTCTTTCACTAAATAAAATTGTTGGAATTAACATTTGGCCCTCCGAGCCGGATATATTTTAAATAAAACGGCAACATAATATATAATCTGTGATAAAACTGTGATTTGAAATTAATAAGTAAACTGTGATATAAAAATCTAAATCGAGCTGTGATACTACGTGTGAGCTGTCTTTTGTCTGGAGTGCCATCAACTGTCCATTGTCCAGCGGAGTTCCTGTCTTCTTGTCTGGAGTGCCATCGACGTGCTGCTGCTTGTCCAACAATTGGAATTTTGTCCAGCGGAGTTCCTGCATTTAAATAATTAATTGGAAAGCAATGAAAACAATTGATGTGAGTAAGATAATACTTTTATTACAAAATAAGAGTGCATAAATCAACAAGTCGTATTTTTTCATCGTTTTTTGTGTGCTGGAGAAATTGCTGCTGGAGTTATATCCATTGTCCAGTTATTCATTGCCGTAATTGAGTGTCCAGAGTGCCGTTGTTGAGTGCCGTTATCGACTTACAGTTGTCCGGAGCAGTTATCCATTGCCGTTATCTGGAACCGTTGTCAATAACTGTCGTTTGTGCCGTTTTTTGGAATCGCTTGTTGCAGTTACATACAAAACCTTTTGGAGTGTTTTGCGGAGTCCCAGATACCTGACAAAGAAGTTCTAATTAACCAAGGGAAACAAAGTGAGTGCAATACTCTTTTACTATATTGATTATATTGATTTATCATATATATTGAGTGTATAAAAATGAGTACTTCGCCGTCGTACAAGATTTTCATCATTCAAATCCCAGAATAGTCGGGAATCTTTTTCACACAATGAGTCAAAGACATCGAACATGCTGGACATACAACTTCCGAGGACAACTCCCCCGTCTTTCTCTGGGGATTACAACAATTGGCGTCCATTTCACGATCTTTATGTAGCCTTAATTCATAATAATTCATCTCTGTCGAAGATAGAAAAATTAACGTATTTAAAGTCGTGTTTAAAAGGTAGTGCAGCGTCGTTGTTAGATTACCTTGAGGTCAATAATGACAATTATGACCAGGCATGGTCAATTTTAGTAGCTCGCTACGACCATAAGAGGATTTTGGTCACCGCACATCTTAAAACGTTTTTCGATCAGCCGACAATCAATATGGAAACAGCCGATTCTTTCAAGGGCCTGTTAGACAAGTCGAGAGAGGTACTTCACGCTTTGAAAAACTTAGGTATTCCGGTAGACAGTTGGGACATAGTGGTTATCTTCACTATGCTGAAAAAATTGCCAACGAAAACTCAACAAATGTGGGAAGAAAAGTTAGGTTTGCAGACAGATTTACCTACCTTTAAGGAATTTTCAACATTTTTGGAAACCAGGTTTCGTTCCTTAGAAGTCATCGGTCAGCAAGGCTCCAAGTCTAAAGATAATGCTAGTAAGGAGCAATCCAAACTGAAACTAAGGGCTTTGCCGTGAAGACGGTTAGGAAGGAGAAGTATAGCTGCGCAGTATGTCAGAAGGGTCAGCATTCACTTCGTTCATGCCATTCATTTTTGAAGCTGGATATACCAACACGGTTGAAAAATGTTAAACAAATCGGCGTTTGTGAAAATTGTTTGGCATACAACCACAAAACTTTTCAATGCCCGAGCGAAAAACGCTGCTTTAACTGCAACTAAAAACATCAGAAGCTTTTGCACAATTCTCAAACCGATCACAATCCAATCAGTCAAACTTTTCCAATTCTCATTCAGCTCCTACAAATACAAACAATAGAAATTTACAGTCTCATATTCCAAATAACAATCACAGTACATACCAAATTTCAACACATATAAATCCAGATGCGCCACCATTCAATCCATCAAGTAGCACCGAAGCTTTGACAAATTCCACCATACAAAATTATCACGTCTCAAATCCAACCAACACTGGTTTTGCTTGCGACAGCAGTTATCCAAGTACAAGCAATCAATGGAGAGTTTATCAACATGAGAGCGCTGATAGATGCAGGTTCACAAGCAACTTTTATAACTGAACAAGCTGAGCAACAACTTAATTTAAGGAAATGTCGCACTTTCATCGAAGTCTCTGGATTTGGAAACAACAAAAATGGATCATGTCAAAGTCTTGTCAGTATAAAACTTAAATCATTACATACATCGTTTGAAACTGAAGCTAGGGCGTTGGTTTTTAAAACTTTAACTGGCTTGCTTCCCAATAGGGAAATTCTTCCAGAGTGGAAACACATTCAGGGGTTGAGCTTAGCTGATCCTTCATTTTACAAACCTTCTAGTGTTGACTTGCTCTTAGGTAGTGATGTCTTTTCTGAGGTCGTTTTGCCAGAGATTGTTAGGGGAATTGAGCCTATAGCACCCATTGCTCAAAATACTCAACTTGGCTGCATCATCTTTGGTAAGGCACCAATTCAAACTTGCCGTGTTCACCTGCAGCTCGTCGACATCTATACACAACTTCGAAAGTTTTGGGAAATCGAAGAATCTCCATTTGAGAATCCCGAAACGAAGGAAAACATTACCTGCGAAGATCACTTTCAGAAACATACAAGGCGTTTAGCAGATGGACGTTTCGAGGTCTCACTACCATTTAAGGAAGGTTTTCGCCCAGGACTAGGAGCAAGTCAGCAGGGAGCACTAAGAAGATTTCTTCAGCTGGAAAGAAGGTTCGGCAACAATCCTGATCTGCACAAACAGTATTCTGCCTGCATTTTGGAGTATCTTCAGCTCGGTCAGATGGAAAAAGTAGATGTCAGCCAAGGTGAAATTCTCAAATCACCATTCCATTATGTTGTGCCCCATCATGCCGTGTTTAAGGAGTCTAGTACAACCACGAAGCTTCGTGTAGTTTTCGATGCTACCTTTAAAACTACAGATGGGACTTCCTTAAACGAACATCTTTTGGTGGGGCCTAAAACACAAGCAAATATTATGGACATAATTCTAAAATGGAGAAAATTCAAAATTACCTTGACGGCTGACATCGAAAAAATGTACCGACAGATCCAGATGCGACAACCAAACACCTTTTATCAGCTGATTTACTGGCTGGACAACAAGGTGAATCTTCTGCAGCTGTATCGATTAAAAACCGTCACCTTTGGAACAGCGTCTGCTCCTTATCTGGCCACTCGTACATTGAACAAGCTTGCTGATGACGAAAAGGACAAATATCCATTAGCAGCCCAGATTATACGCCACGATATGTACGTTGATGATTTGGTAAGCGGAGCAGACTCAGTACAAGAAGCTCAACAAAAAGTAACTGAAATCAACCAACTTCTATCATCAGCCGGCTTTCACTTAGGGGCGAGTTATAGCGAACAGGAAAATGGATCAGGAAAATTTTTCTGATGGATTATTTAGTAAGTTCTCGATCGATTTGAAACACATAAGCTGAAGTAATCGATGACAAATGACAATTTTAATGCACTATGTAAAAAAAAAATTTATTGAACGTAGGATTTTTGATAAAAAAGCATTTGTTTATTTTCCTGATGCAAGTTCATCAGGAAAACAAATAAATGCATTTTTATCAAAAAACCTACGTTCAATCAGTTTTTTTTTTTACATAGAGCATTAAAATTGTCATTTGTCATGGATTACTTCAGCTTATGTGTTTCAAATCGATCGAGAACTTACTAAATAAGCCATCAGAAAAATTTTCCTGATCCATTTTCCTGTTCGCTATAACTCGCCCCTTACGCAAATGGGCGAGCAATTCTGAAGATGCCTTGATCAACATTGCACCCCAAGAACGTGAAGTTGATTTTCTGCTGCCTTTCGATTCATCTGAGCACATCAAAACCTTGGGCGTAAAATGGCTTCCATCCAGTGACTCATTAACTTTTCAGTGGATTCAATCTGAAGCAACTGAAGTCACAAAGCGAACCATCTTGTCAACCATTGCTAAACTTTTTGATCCACTTGGTTGGATTTCTCCAAATTATGGTTGAAGGGTTTAGCATGGGATGTTCCTCTTCCACTCGATCTGCAACGAGAATGGGTCTCTCTGCTAGCCGATTTGCCAAGTCTCGAAAAAATTCGAATACCGAGATGGATTTGCACTGAAAAAGAGAATTTGGAGTTAGAATTGCACGGTTTTAGTGACGCTTCTATGAAGGCATACGGGGCAGTAGTTTACCTTAGGGTTCTCAACAGTAGCAACAAAATTCACATTCACCTCGTTATGTCCAAAACTAGAGTCGCTCCTCTTAATACAATTTCACTTCCTCGACTTGAGTTATGCGGAGCTGTTATGTTAGCTCGTCTTTTGTGCTATGTAAGAGATGTTTTGTAGCTAGGCCAAATCAGAACTTATGCATGGACTGATTCCACCATCTCTTTATGTTGGATAGCTGCACCGCCGCGCTGTCAAAATGGAAGACTTTCATCAGCAATCGAGTAGCCGAAATTCAACATCTGGAATCACGTTCCAACTAAATTGAATCCTGCAGACTTAGCGTCGAGAGGAATTTCGCCATCAGAATTGAAAACCAACACTCTTTGGTGGCGAGGACCAGAGTATCAGCAATCAAAGTGGAAGTTCTCTTTTCCAAGTCCGAAAACAACATATGAAACTGAAGAAGAAATACGATCAGTGAAAATCCAGTTACATTGCGCCATAGAATCTGAAAATCAAGTTGCGAAATTATTTCAAAAAATCTCAGATATGAAAAAACTGGTACGAATCATCGCTTATTGCCGGAGGATTGTTCGCATTTGCCTGAAAAAAGTAAAGGCTTGGAAAGGACGTGGAGGAAAAATCTTCAAAAGATACTTCGCCATATTTGAGTGCTTAGCGACCAAAGCAATCCACCTGGAGGCAGTCAGTGACATGACAACTCAAGCGTTTCTGGCAGCTTTTCGAAGATTCACTGCACTTCGAGGTGACTGCGCAGAAATGTACAGCGATTGCGGAAGAAACTTTATGGGAGCTAACACGGAGCTCCAGAGAATGCTGAAGGCTGCAAACATCGACTGGAATCAAATCCAATCAACAGCAACCAACGTCGGAACAAAATGGAACTTCATTCCTCCCGCTTCTCCCCATTTTGGAGGATTATGGGAAGCCGGAGTGAAATCCGTAAAGTTTCATTTGAAGAGAATCGTCAGAAACAAAACTCTTACATTTGATTTCTAACAGAAATAGAAGCATGTTTAAACTCGAGGCCTCTATGTCCACTGTCCGACAACTACGATGATTTTACTACCTTCAAACAAAACCGTAGATGAAAACTCAGCTATCTAACCATGGACGAAAATCTAACATGTAACTAACAAAAGCACTCTAAATAGTCAAACGATCAACCTCATTCAATCACAACAGTAAATAACATTCATAAATCATTTTCGATGTCACTCACACTCAAAATCAATCATCGATACACTCACTCACTCGCTGTCGCTCAAAATCAATCATCGATACACTTACTCACTCGCTATCGCTCACAAATCAATCATCGATACACTCACTCACTCGCTATCGCTCACAAATCAATCATCGATTCACTCATTTACTAGATATTAATCAAAACTCACACTCGTTATCACTCTCTACGCAAATCACACGCACTCGATAGATATCAATCATATTCAAAAGGTATCACACACTAACAAAATTTCCAAAATATTCACAGAAATTTCATATCAAATCGCATTGGAAATGTTACACTTTAAATTATTTCAAACTACATCAATTCGAACAATTTAAAAAAACAAATCAATTTACTCACAAAAAAATGACAGTCATATAAATCACCATATAAATCACAATCACTTTAAAATCACAGTCAGCGCCTTTAATTCGCCGAAAAATAATTTAATTTCAATCAAATTAATTTTAATTCACTTAAAAATAATTTAATTTTCATTAAAATTAATTTTAATCCACCAAATACTAATTTTATTTTCACTCAAATTAATTTTAATTCACCCGAGAATAATTTTAATTTCACTTAAAACAACTAGAATTCACAAATTTATTCCGAACAATTTTGAACTTAAAAAAAATATTAATTTTAACTAAAAACCGAAGCACCCTGTAAAACCAATTAAAATTCATATTAAATTAAACGAAATTCAATAAAATACAGTCCACTTAATTTTCATTCAAAATAATTTTATCACAAATTTTGTGTCTTAAATCTATTACCGTTTTATTGTGTTTATAAATGTACTAAATATATTTTTTTATCGTTTCATGTAAAATGAGCAATAATATTAGAGGTGCAGTCAACGACATATACCACGTTTACAAGCAGAATTGAGAGCTCGAGTTGGATTAAGGTCGAATTTTCGACCCAGGTTTTTCGTCATTTGAGTTGAGCACTCCAGTTAGAGTTTAGTTGAAAATATGTTGAGATGACAGCTGCTGGTGTCTCACTCACACAAACCTCAGATATTTTGCCAATGCCATACCAACTCCTCAACTCAAGTTTTTCAGCACAAATTACGACTCGACTCCGCTCCTGAAGCGGAGTCGAGTCGGTTGAAGCTCGTTTCAACTCAACACAGGTATACAAAGGGGCGAAGCGAGCTTGAAGCTCGCTTCAATACCTCTTGTGAACATGGTAATATTGAGAACTTCGTTCACAGCCGGGGAGGAATGTTCAACGCACAAACTGTTCAACCCATGGCCAACCCAACTTCAACTTCGCAATTTGATAATGACGTCACTGTCAGTATACATTTCATTTTGTTGTCTCATAATATTTTAATTTATTGATTGTCATTTAAAGAATGTAAAAACTTGCAAGACATTTTTGTAAAAAGGGTTAATTTGATTGTAATTAAGAAGAATAAAAAATTATTATATCAACCACCAAACGATAAGCATCTTCTTTCAATAAATAAAATGGTTGGAATTAACACGAACGAAGCCATATACCAGGTGTGATAGGTTGCGTTGATGGTACGCACATAAAAATTGCATCTCCAAAAAAGGAGTTGCAGCATGCGTACTACAACCGCAAAGGATTTTATAGCATCAATGCCATGATCATAAAAGAAAATCAAATTTTTGAAGTGAAACTTCTTTACGGAGGGTAAAATTGAACGATTTGAGGCGGAAAAGGGAAGTAGCGCTAGAGGAGAAGCATTGAGTGAAAGTTTAGAATAAGCGAGTGGGGGAATCGCTTGTATAGAGAGCCGAGCAAGCCTTATATAAGTTAAGAAAACATAAATTAACTTTTTAAAAAAATATATTTTTTCTTAGGCCGATCGTGTGAAGGAACTGCAATTGCTGGCGCAGCTCATGTTCTGTACGTTAACTTATATTTTAAAGAGTGGGGAGAGTTAAGTAAAGTGGACGAATGCAGTACGCGTGCGTCGTAATTCCACCACGTTACTCATATATATATATATAAATATATAAATATATAAATATATAAATATATATATATATATATAAATATATATATATATATAAATATATATATATATACTTATATATATAATTCACATCATATAATGTGTGTGTATATATTATATGTATGTGTATATCAGCTGTCGCAAACTGTTCTTATTTAAAACGTTTTAGTATAGATATATGCATACATTAATACGTAAATAAATATAAATACATGAAAAATACACTTGCGGCTTAAAGAAGTTTCACTTCTATTGTGACCTTATGTCTGTGAGGCTCACTCATTTTTTTTTAAATAGATACATATCAATTCAATAATTTCATTCCAGGTTTGTGCCGATACAATGAAAATACGATTCATCAACGCAAAATATCCAGGGTCAACACATGATTCAAACGTTTTTAACATGTTCAGTTTGAGGACACTCTTAGAAAGAGAGTATCAAAGAGGACAAACAAACTCTTGGCATAACATTTGTTATAAATAAGAATTTTACATTATTCACACAAATAAATCCTTAAGGTGACGCAGGATATCCCTTGAAGCCATATTTAATGACCCCATTTCGAAATCCTGAAGCAGCATCGTTGGAAAGTGCATTTAACAAAAAACATGCACAGGGAAGAAACATCATAGAACGGACAATTGGTGTGCTGAAAAATAGATTCAGATGTTTGCTGAGGGCAAGAGAGTTGCATTATTCTCCAAAGAAAGCAACACAGATTACAGATTACAGCTTTACATAATATTTGTCTGTTCCATAATACCCCCATGTTGTAAGACTTCATAGATGAACCTGAAGGTGATGATTTTGCATACTTTCAAAACATGACTGAAAACTTTCGAAACGAGGAAGCTGTTTCAATTAAAAACCAAATAGTAACGTCAATGTTTAAAACTTAAATTAAAATAAAACAAAAGTTTTTTGTAATTTAAGCCTTTTTTTATTAGGAACACGAATTTTAATAGGAACAGGCATTCGATAAATAAAGTAAAATAACACAGAATTCGATAAATAAAGTAAAATTAAAGTTCAACAAAAAATAAAATACTTTAGTTTAACAAAAAAAAAATACTTCAGTCCAACCAAAAAGGAACACTTACGAACGAAAAACATACCAAAAAAACAGAAGGTTTAGATTCCTGACAACTTCAAATCAATTTCAGATTTTTTTAGTTCCAATTTTTGTTGCAATAATATCAGCTTTGCTGCCCTATTTTTCTGTTTGGAATTCAATTAATCTTTATAAAGCTGGAGTTTTTCCCTCTTCATGGCCAGTAGTTCCTTATGCTTATCTTTTTTTTGATAATAAATCTTCTTGGAATACTCTTCGAGGCTTCCAATTTTCCTTTTCAAATCTTTCATTGTAACTTTGACTTCTTTATAAAAATCTTCTTGAGCATCTGTCTGCTTCATCAAAAGTGAAATTCTTTCTACTTCTTTGGTATTTTTTGTTTATTTTTTCACAACTTTTGACGCGAGTTGAATTCTTCAAAGGAACATGTTCAGACAAATCAATATGCATCAGCTCTGGCTCTTCTTCGACTGTATTATCCTTGCTTATCATCCTCATTATTGGTCATGCTATCTGCAATTTCTAGTCCAAACTCCAGGCCATGTGGATCAATGTAGGCTTCCATAGACAGTAATCCGATAACACTTTCCTCCAAGTTACTGAAATGATGCAAACGGTTTGGCCCACCGCTAGTCGCCTGGATCTAGGTTTTGTTTTCAGTCTGTTTTTTTTTTTTAATTTTAAATTTTAGATCTGCACAAGAAACTTTATATCTTTTTTTTTTCAATTAAGGCAAAAACTACCTTAATCCATTTGTCACAGGTGCGCATGGGGAGGCCCAAGACTGTTTAGCTCGGCAGTAAACTTTTCCCACCTTTTGTTTGTTACAGCTTTTCCGCAAATTCCTTTTGCTATGTCCAGATACGCTTCCATTAATGACACCAGCTTTTCCAATTGTTTTTTACTGCTCACAACTTTTGCCCTGTGGTTCAAATCATATTATTTTGGAAATAATTAGTCAATAAATTAAAAAGCATTACATTTTTGTCCAGAAAATTATAAAGGTTGCACTCAGTCGAACAGAAAATTGTAGACGACAAAGATCGACAGCGTAGTCGAAAATTTTCTTTAACAATAGAGATAGGTTAGGTTAGGTTCAAATGGCTGTCGGCTAGAAAAACCCCGACTCACTTAGACCCTAATGGGTCCATTGTGATACCATAAAGAAAGAGAGAAAAGTAGCAAGTTTGCAACTTACTAGTTGAACCACTCGGAGCTTCCTTTGTATATGAAAACTATAGTACTATCATGGCGAATATTTTTTAGGGTTGCGTAGACCCTGGTGGTGGCGCTGCTGTCATCTCTTTTTTTAGGTGTAGACTTTTTGTAGGGGAATTTTTCTAATGACGGCAATTGGGAGTAGGAGTGAGAAGACAATACTATTTTCTTTGGTTGTAGGAATGCAAAATTAAAAGGAAGTGTCAAAAAGAATAAGAAAATAAGAAAAAATGCCATCTGTTTTTTATTTTCCATGCTGGCGAGCAAAAAATATATGTCTGACATTCATATCTACTTCACTCTGATTTTTCTCATTTTTTACTTTTTTTTTCTGTGCTTTATTTTCAGTGTGCAAGGTAGAATATATGTACATACATAATTCTATAGCTTTAGGTTTTGTTATTATTTCACTTATTGACTGTTCATTTTTTGGTGGCATTTGGGGGTGGTTTTCAATTTTGGTGTGATATTTTTAATTCTCGCTTTTGCGAGTGTATTCATTTATTTCGAGAAGTTCATGTGGTGCAATAATTGTGTTGTGTTGAATTGATATTTGCAAATAAACAAGTAAATTAATAATTTTTTTCTTGTAAAATTACTTTTTATATTGTTTTTAAGTGAAATTTTCCTGTTGGAACAATAAAAATAACAATAAAGATATTAACTAAGAATTAGATTCAAAAGATTCCTGTGTTGAAGTGAATAAAAAATTTATATGTTTTGCCGTCGGCAAAACAGCCGACGGGAAAATTATTATTTTTTTTATCAACCAGCTTTTTCTAAATTTCTTTTAAATAGAAATAATTACTTTGCGCAAGTTTCCATGCGATAAGAAAATGCAAATATCGATTCAACCTGGTTGGATTAGATAAAATTCGATAAACACATAACGGGGATAATTTATAACTGTAGTACACTTGAATTATTAATATCAAACAAAAAAAATTGAAATGCAAGCATATCATATGCATCACTTATTATTCTACTTACTTGATTTAGATGATCCAAAAAAAAAACGGCACAGACAATTTTGATAAAACTTTTTGATTTTGTCAAAACTAGTGCTGCCTAATATAAAAAACAATTGTATCTCCCATACAAATGTTATGCAAAACACGTTCTCAAAAATCTAAGAATTTGTTTTTGGCATTATACTTACGGTAATATTAAAAATCCGACAGTAAGAATTAGAAGTTCCTTGTTTCTAATCTCTGTTGTATTCAAATAAAACACCCTTTAACATTGCTCAAACTATTTATATATACACAGTTAAACTCTTATGTAACACAAAGTATTTATGTACATGGTATTAACTTGAACTTGAGTTATCGAATCATCCGACACTCGGGTGATCTCCTCCACGGTTAGCGGATGCTTTTTTATTTTAAACCTACCTATCGAAATAATAATTAGTACTTAAGTTACCTATTTTAATAAACGATTGAAATAAATTAAAGTGTTTTATTTAAACGTAAAACATAACAGTGGCGACGAGGATAACAGTTTTACTTTAACATTTAAAGTAAAGGCACAAAAAAAAAAATGCCTGCAAAAGTAATACACCAGAAGAAAAAATAATTGTGTCTACGATGTCAAAAATGTTGGATTTGACCAATATATTACTTACTTACTTAAGGTGGCGCTACAGTCCGGTGTGGACTTGGGCCTCAATCAACAGTCTCCGCCAGCCAGCTCGGTCCCTAGCTAGCTGTCTCCAGTTTTGCACTCCAAGTTGATTGAGGTCCTCTTCCACTTGTGTGCGCCACCTGAGTCGCGGTCTTCCTCTTCTTCTGCGTCCCTCGGGAATAGTGTCGAAGGCTTTCCGGGCCGGAGCATTGGTGTCCATGCGCTCTAAATGACCGAGCCATCTGAGTCTCTGGACCTTGACCCTTCTGGCTAGGTCCATGTCGTTGTACAGCCCGTAAAGTTCGCTGTTATATCTTCGTCTCCATTCCCCATCAATGCACACGGGGCCAAAGATGACCCGAAGAACTTTCCTCTCGAAACATCCTAAGGCACATTCATCCGATTTTGTCAAGGTCCATGCTTCTGCACCATACAGCAGGACAGGGATGATGAGGGTGTTGTACAGTTTTACCTTTGTTGCTCGAGAGAGGGCTTTTCCACTCAATTGCTTTCTTAGCCCAAAGAAACAGCCATTAGGAAGAGTTATTCTTCGTCTTATCTCGGCGCTGGTGTTATTGCCCGTGTTAATAGCGGAACCTAGGTAGACAAACTCCTCTACTACCTCGAAGTTGTATGCGTCTATTGTGACGTTCTGGCCGAGCCGTCGGTGTTAGGTGTCCTTTTTCGAAGACAGCAAATACTTCGTTTTTCCCTCATTTACCGCTAAACCCATTTTTGCCGCTTCTGTCTCAATCCTCACAAAGGCGCCATTGACATCACGCTGTGTTCTTCCCATTATATCAGTATCGACGGCGTACGCGAGAAGTTGTACAGATTTTTGGAAGATAGTGCCTCTGGTGTTGACGGTGGAGTTTTGTACTATCTTCTCAAGAACGATGTTAAAGAAGTCGCACGACAGCGCATCGCCTTGTCTGAATACTTTTTTGACGTCGAAAGATTCCGTAAGCTCATTGCCAACATTTATGGAGCAGCGTGAGTTCTCCATCGTCATTTTGCACAAGCGAATGAGTTTGGCAGGGATGCCAAAACTAGACATAGCTTTATACAGTTCGTCTCTGTAGATGCTGTCATACGCGGCCTTAAAATCGATGAGTAGGTGGTGGGTATCGATTTGCAGTTCATAGGTTTTTTCCAGGACCTGCCGCAACGTGAAAATTTGGTCGATGGTTGACTTTCCTGGCCTGAAGCCACATTGATAAGAACCAATCAGATTGTTGACGAAAGGCTTCATACGTCCACATATTACGGCAGAGAGGATCTTGTAGGCGATGTTAAGTAGACTGATTCCTCTGTAATTGGCGCAGTTTAAAGGATCTCCCTTTTTCAGGATCGGGCAAACAATGCTGAGGTTCCATTCATGCATGCATTCCTCCGACCATATCTTACAGATGATTTGGTGCATGCTCCTATCTAGATCGTCGCCTGCTGCTTTGAACAGCTCGGCAGCTAGACCATCTCCTCCAGAGGCTTTGCTGGATTTCAGCCGTGATATTGCTGTTTTCACTTCTTCTAGGTCGGGTTCACGGAATTGTTGGCTATCATCGTGTACGATGAAAGGCTCCTGTCTGACAGCGGGGTTTTGTTCGTCATCGCCGTTATACCATCTACAGAAGTGGTCTTTCCAAATCCCCAGCATTGACTGCGATTCTACTATGATGTTCCCTTGTTTATCTCTGCAGGCATCGGTTCTTGCTCGATGACCCTGAGCCAGCTGTTTTACCTTCCGATCAAACCTCCGAACTTCATTCCTGCTGTTGGCTCTCTCAACATCTTCGATCTGGTGCTTCTCATGCTCTCTCTTTTTTCTCCTGAGAAGCCGGCGTTCCTCTCTCCTCTTTTGCTCGTAGAGCTCACGAGCAGCTCTTGTCCTTCTATGCAGCGCCGCTTTGTATGCCTCCTGCTTGGCTGCATGGGCCTGCCTGCATTCTTCGTCAAACCAGGGGTTTCGTTTTGGTGGCTGTGTGAAACCCAGCACATTAGAGGCGGCATCTCTAACTGCTTTCTGGCAATGTTGCTACTGGTCTTCGATACTTGATGTTGGCGGCATAGGACTCCTTAAGAGGTTACTTGACACTCGATCAGAGAAGGATCTTTCCTTGATCCTTGTTTTGGCCGTTGTCGGGATATTCGTAGCACTACCTTGGCTACGACGAGGTAGTGGTCCGAGTCGATGTTGGCTCCTCGGAAAGTTCGAACATCTAAAACGTTGGACAAGTGCTTTCCGTCGATCGCAATGTGATCAATCTGGTTGACGGTTGATTGATCAGGAGATCTCCATGTACCTTTATGGATGTTGAGATGTGAGAAACAGGTGTTTGCCACCACAACATTTCGCCCTGCAGCGAAATCGATCAGCCTGAATCCGTTATCGGAAGTGGTGTCGTGCAGGCTTTCCTTTCCGACTGTTCCGCCAAAGTTGTCTTCTTTTCCCAGCTTTGCATTAAAATCGCCGAAAACAATTTTTATGTCATAGCTAGGGCATTGCACATATGTTTTGTCGAGGAGCTCGTAGAATTCGTCTTTGGTGTCGTCCTTTTTCTCTTCTGTGGGTGCATGCGCGCATATTAGGCTAATGTTGCCGAATTTAGCCTTGATTCGGATCGTCGTGATGCGTTCGCTTACACATTTGAAGCTCAAGACTTTTTGCCTGAGTCTGCTTCCCACGACGAATCCGCATCCAAAGAGTCGCTGTTGTTGCTCCCGGTAACAATCTCCATAGTAGATATCGCAGTTTTTCATCCTCCTTTTGTCCGGTCCATCCCATCGCATTTCCTGGATAGCGGTAATGTCTGCTTTGTAGCAGTTGAGGGTCTCCGCTAATTGTTCGGCAGCACGCGGTCTATTAAGGGACCTAACATTCCACGTGCATATCCGAAATTCGTTGTCCTTAATACATTTGCTTGAGTCGTCATCAGTGTATCCGTCCGTTTCCGAGGCCTGTTGTTGCTTCGCAACTAAGTCTTTTTCTACGTAGTCGGGAAGTCACCTTGACGTACAACCCCCAACCTGGAGTACCAGGTACTTGATGTGACTCCAAGTACAAGAGCCGGAAAAACCGCTCCTTTTACGGCCTGAGCTTCAAATAAGTCGAAGTAGCCCGTAAAGGTGACCAATATATTCCTGAAAATAATTTTAAAGTGTGGGAGAAAAGATTTCTTCAGTTTCTTCAGCGGGAAAAAATAGCAGAGGAAGATAAAACCATGTGGTTAATCACAGTGATTTGTGCAGAGCCATGTGTAGTACTTATGAATTTGATCAGCCCAAAAGAAGCCGAAACAGTTGCATTTGGAGAGCTAATGCAAATTCTAAGCAAACACTATGGACCCAAAACTAATAAACGCTAACAACGCTTTAAATTTTATAAGGCACTTCAAGACAACCATGTGGTTAATCACAGTGATTGGTGCAGAGCCATGTGAAGTACTTATGAATTTGACCAGCCCAAAAGAAGCCGAAACAGTTGCATTTGGAGAGCTAATGCAAATTCTAAGCAAACACTATGGACCCAAAACTAATAAACGCTCCGAACGCTTTAAATTGTATAAGGCACTTCAAGACAACGGAGAATCAATTAGTGAGTACATAGTGCGAATCAGAATACTCTCGCAAACATGTGAATTTGGTCAATTTCTGGACGAGGCTTTGTCAGACAAGCTCATAACCGGACTGCGCAGTGAAAAAATCCAACAGACACTACTCAACAGAGATGAGGCAAATTTCGAAAAGTAATCTGAAGTCGCTCTTAATATCGAATTGGCCGAACAGTCAACGAGAAGCATGAAATCATCAGCAATATCAGTCGTAGGTGCGATAAATAAAAAGTATAGTCATGAAAGTCAACAACCGTGGAGCAAAAGAGATCGAGATTCAAGTCATCAGTCATCAGTCATCAAGTCATCAGGCATCAAATGAAAAGAACGCACGTGGTCGCAGTTCAAGTCGTAGTCATCGTCAGCGCTATGGAAGTCATAGCTATGGAAGTTGGAGTGGAAAAGGGAGTTGCAGAAGGCATCACAGTGAAGACACGTGTCCAGCTAAATTTTGGACATGTTTCCAATGTGGAAAAGAAGGTCACACCAGCAGAGTTTGTACGCAGAGATCCAAACAACTTGGAAGCATCAATGTCATTGGATGCTTTAGTCAGTCATGCGAACTTAAAATAGAAATTTCTGGACAAGCTTTTGACGTCGAGGTGGATACAGGAGCAGCAGTGTCTGTGATAAGCGAAAGAGAGTATCGTTCTAAATTATCTCATTTATGTCTTATAAAATCTAATCATATCTTGACCTCTGTCTTAGGTAGATCAATAGTTGAACTAGGCACGCTAAAAGGAGTCGAAGTGCGATTTGGAAAGCATTGCCGGTCTTTGGACTTATTTGTTTTGCAGGGCGATCAGCCAAAGCAAATGTTAATGGGAAGGACATGGTTGGACGTATTTTTCACGGATTGGCGAACAATTTTTTTGCAATCAAGTGTTATTGCTAACGTGAGTAATATAAATCATGAAATTTCGAGTAAATATCCTTCGGTAGTGAACCCAGAGGGTAACCATTCGATTGTAGGGTTTGAAGCGGACATAGTTTTAAAAAAAGACGCCAAGCCTATTTTCCATGCAGCGTACCTTTTAAATTGAGGGATAAAGTAGAAAAAGAAATTACCCGTTTATGCAAAGAAAATATCCCAAGTAACACTCTCGTAGCTTTAAGTTTTTAATATGTTCCAAAAAAGTGTTAAAGGAGTGAAGTCGGAGACTATTGCTCTATTTTATACTCCGTTGTAGCATCTGACATTTTCTTTTTAATCAAATGCTCTATATTTGAGTTTTAGAACAACTTCAAGCTCTATAGGCTTATAAAGCCTGTTGCTCTATAAATATGCTCTATTACAATTTATAACAAAACCTTGAACGAGCTTTACTTAATATTTCAACTATATGCTTTAAAAAGGCCTTATTTGAGAAAATAAATGTTCCTTAGAGCCACTCAGCAGCTTTTTGCTTTTAAACAAATGTCTTGTTGATCAAAAGACATAATGTCAAAAAAAAATTATTTAACAAAATAAATAGCTGTCAAGAGGTGAAAAAATCGTTTAATCATTTCAAAAACAGCAAGGCTTATTGGAAAAAGGTGTGCCGCAACAAAAATGTTAGAAAGTTTATCAAAGATACGAAAAACTAAGGTGTCGACCAAATTGGCCGTGTTGAAATGTGCGCTAGTTTCAGTGTTGACAGTGTTGAGGATTTAAGGGAAGATAGCTTGGTTGAGAGCTCATCCCAACTGAATGCAGATGATTGATGAATTAATAGTAAATTTTTAAAATACAAAAATATGAAGAATTTTACCAAAGGCGATCGACTACGAGCAATATACATAATCTTTGTCATCTTGCAACAGTACTAAACAAAATTGCTATTCTGGAGATTCAGCTCTTACCTTCGAAAATATTTTATCATCTATAAAAAAAATTACTGCCCACTTGTTCCAATCCTCCGACAAGCAGCAAACCGAATGAGTGAGCTGTCAAAACTGGAACGTTATCCTTATCATGAACCCAAAATAATATATCTAGTTTTAATAAACCAAAACAGGCACAGTTCAAATAGTAAACTCATATTTGAACTTTTTGTTCTCATTAGTGACATGCCAAACAAATGCTTTGAAAAATATACACGACGAAATAAACACAATAATGGCGTTTTCAATTGGCAATCCGGAATTCGTTTTAGACAAATTCTCTACTTGTTCAGAATCAGAACTTTAACTTTTACCAAGTTTAACGCATTCAGAATGATTTTTTCTGCTTTTAGATTGCCAATCGAAAACTCCATAAAACAAATTGACTGTCATAACCTCATAAGTAGCCGTTTTAGAACATATTGCTTTAAAAGAGTATAGTGTGTATACAAAAAAGCGAAAGAAGAGCATCGGGTATCAAACCAACACCAAAGTGAACAAAATCAGAAACAGGGTGATAACTCTTCATAGCTCATATTTTTTTTAGTTCTGTGCGGGCTTTGTATATGAAAACTATAGTACTATCATGGCGAGTTTTTTTTAGGGTTGCAGAGGTCCTGGTGGTGGCGCTGCAAAATGTGAGGTGTAAAATTCGATTTGGGGAGTCTTTAAGCTTCGAAAATTGGTAGTAGGGGCAAGAGTAGACTATTTTTTGGATTATTGCATCCAAAAAATATCAATAAATATCATTTAAAACCTCCATAAGCTCTCCGCAAAAAAAAGAGTAAGGGTTGCATAGGTAAATTAGATGTCGCCCCATTCGACTTCCACCATGATAGTACTATAGTTTTCATATACAAAGGTGCGGGGTACTATAAGTTTTATATACAATGCATAAAACTAAAAACTATACTTTCATTTATCCATCTAAAATTCCTGTAAGAGCTAAGTTTATTTTATTACTTCAAGTGTGCTTTGTACGATATTATAATCCAGCCAGCAATAAATCCAAAAAAAAATTATTCAATTGTTTATTTGATCGAATAAATTTAACCAAATTAAAAAACCGTTATTTCTTTTAAGGCTTACAGTAACAGCTATGTTGAAGATGGAAACCATATTCCAGTACTTCTAGCTACACATATTGTTATTAAACCACCCAGAAAAAAAAACTCAGCAAAATATTCCTTTCGGCGCCCCAGCAAATAGCCGTCCACCTTCACTCCAACCCTGTGTCAATGCATTTGTTCTTGTGTAACTCACCCAATGGCAATTATGACTACTACTTCACTTTTTTCTCGGTATGCCTCTTCGTCTTCATGTATGTACTTCTTATTCAATGTTTGTCACTGAAACTCGTGTTTATTGCCATCATTAAGTCAAACGGTTTGCCGATTTGTTTGTGCGATTCATATAAAATATATACATAAATGTTTAAAAATAAATAAAATTAAAAACAAAATAAAAGTCGTAAAATAAAGAAAGTAAAACTAAAATGAGCAATCCACAAGATGAACTTTGTCCTCCACCAACTGAAGACGATGAACTTACATTACCGAGAGCTAGTATTTACAAAATTATAAAAGAACTTGTGAGTAAATAAACTTAACCAAAATAGAGCAATAAATACCCCAAAAACTGCGCTTTAGGTTCCATCAATTCGAGTTGCTAACGAAAGCCGAGAGTTGATACTAAATTGTTGCACAGAATTCATTCATCTCATAAGTTCAGAAGCAAATGATGTTTGCAATCAGCGAAACAAAAAGACTATTAATGCCGATCATGTTTTAGAGGCACTTGACCGTCTGGGTTTCAGGGACTACAAGCAGGATGCCGAAACTGTTTTGAATGATTGTAAAGAAGTTGCTGCAAAGCGCAGACGACAAAGTACCAGACTTGAACATTTAGGTATTCCAGAAGAGGAGCTTCTGAGACAACAGCAAGAACTTTTTGCGAAGGCAAGGGAAGAACAGGCCAGAGAGGAACAAGCTCAGTGGATGAGTTTACAGGCAACCGCTGTCCAACACAGTGCTGAACTGATGCACAAGCAAATGAAAGCAGCTCAAGGAACTCCAGAAGAAGATGACGACGAGGATGATTATTAATCATGCAATGAGATATGTGATTTACTTCTTTTAATCACAAAATTTAAAAATTATTTCGCATTCAATTATTTTTTGTTCATTTGCACTTGATCTACTTGCCTGTCAGCCGTATTCTACTATTCGACGCGACCAAATCGCGTGAATTAATATTATTTAAATTAATTTTAATTCGAATTATTTTCTTTAATGTTTTTTTTTAATGTATCACAATTTTTATTTATGTAGTTTATTGGCTTTTACAGAATACCAAAAATTAGGAGGTTGCTTAAGAACTCCTCACATTAATGGTACTATTCGAAGAAATCCAATAGGGAGGATAGATAGATAGATTTTTATTAACTTGCAATTATTTGTACAATTTCATTAACAATCTTTAAAGCATGGTTTTGCCGTCTGCCTGATTGACAAAGTTTTAACTGTATTAAAGTTTTGTAATTAATTAAGTTGCAGTTGTGTTAACTAAAAATTTTCTTCTCTAATTCTGCTTCTATAAATAAGTGCTGTTTTGCAATATATAAGCATTTTAGACACATCTACTTCATTTAAGAGAGCTAAAGTTTCGTTTTCTGATAAAAAGTCTCTACCAAGTACATTTCTTCTAGTTTCTCTCAGGACTGGACATCTTCCGACAAAATGAAAAATATCCTCTCGTTCAGCCATGTTGCAAATATCACAGAGCAGTGGAAGATCTTCGCGATGTGGAACGTAGTTAATGTTTAGCAGTTCACCTCTTAGCCGAAACATGTTGGAGATTTGCTCTATAGTATTCCTGTCCTGGAAGTAGTTTCTTTCGTTAAGATTGTAATTCAGCCTGCTATAGATCATCCGATGAAGTGAGCTGGATGCCTGTTCTGTGAACACATTTCTAAAATTTTCATCCAGACGCCTAATTATCTGGTACAGTGGCGATTTCCATGTACTCTGTTCACTGAGATTTAAAGTTACACCTGTATCTTCTGCTAGCCTAATCCACTCTCTAACCCATCCTGTTTTGCTTTGTATCGCTTGTAAAGCTGCTTTTTTTGGTAAGCGATTGTTGGGCATATTCAGTACTTTCAGAATGTAATCGATTTGCAACTTCAACGTTTGTATGAAGAGTGGGGATAAGCCTGTTTCTAACATTATCATGTAATTTGGGGTGCATGAAGGAAGGCGGAATGTACGTTTTAAATAAAATCTCAGGAGTTTTTCCACAGTCTCAAATTTCTTTGCTCCCCACACTTGGGCTGCGTAAAACAGGATTGATTGGGATACTGCTTGGAAAACTTTATATTTACTGCTATGCGCAATGTTTTTGTTATTGAAACATTCTTTCCATGCCACGTTGATCGCGGTCTTAGCCTTAAGTAGTTTTTCGTTGAGGTGTTTTTCCATACTTAAATTTTGGGTAAAATATACTCCTAAGTATTTGTATTCTTTCACTCTTTCTATGTTCTCATTGTTGAAGTACCATTGTTCACTTGAGCTCAACCTTCCTCCACCTTTCTTGATCACCATCACTTTCGACTTGTTCAGGTTCACTATCAAGCTCCATCGTCTACAGTATTCCGAAAGTCGATTTATCATAAGCTGTAAGGATTGCTGTGAGTCCGCCAGCAAGACTATATCATCTGCGAAGAGTAAGGCTTTAATGACCTCTCCAGCATATCTAACACCTCCTGGTAATGCGTTAAAACTTTGTCAATCAGGCAGACGGCAAAACCATGCTTTAAAGATTGTTAATGAAATTGTACAAATAATTGCAAGTTAATAAAAATCTATCTATCTATCTATCAATAGGGAGGAGGGGTTTGGTGCGAATTACAATTTCTGCCAAAAGTACGCGTAAAGAAAAAAGTTAAATATGTACGTACCTACCCAAGTTGTTGAAAAATTATTGGTCTATAACTTTTATTTCCATGATTTTCAATACTAGGCGTCAATTATAATATGTAGCTAACCTACCTTATCATTAAAATTTTAAATCGGTAATGAAATTTTAAAATAGAAAAATGAAATGTAAGGACTCATGTTAACTCTTTCGTTCATTTGAATTATGATGAGAAAAAGGGACTGACCATAATAGATATTTTGGAGTCAAATAATTTTTTTAAAATATGAACATAGTGAGCTTCACGGAAGGAGTCCAATCATTGTTTGGACCCTGATGTTACTGTGCTGGTTTAAAATAAATTCTGTACCTATAGGTACATATGTATTTATATTTTGTGAAATTGCAGACGAGGGGGTTTTCTTATAAATCAAATGTTAAAAGCAAATGAAGATCTTGAGTGAAAGAAAAATAACGATGAAATTTTAAACGAAGGTTCCTTAATATGGCTAGTAAAAAGAATTTAGTGATTTCCATCACGCTTTAAAATAAAAAAAAATCATTTGTTTGTAATAAATTAAAATCCTTTATTTGCAATAAATGTTCTTGTGGATATGGAAGTCAAAATCAAATTACATACATTATATACGTTTTTTTTTTTATTTATCTGACGTAACAGGATGAGAGTAGAGTCATCGGATGTGCCTTTTATGGAATTGGGGGTTGTCCTAGCAGGGGATACAATAAAGGTATAGAGGTTTTAGGGAAATAACTGGTTATCCAAAACAGCTGGATTCAAAGACTGACATGTTTGGGTGTAACGTGTTGAATGGTAAAAGAGGCACCCTACCGACGAGCTACAGAGGTTTCAAAGCATCTTGTTATTGTTTATTTCATCGTCGTAAGGCTTATTTTTATTGAAGCAAAATATTTTCTGTGAAATCAACTAAAAAATGGGTTGAAAAAGTTAAAAAAAATGTATAATTTTTTGGTTAAAATCTCTACTTTAATATTAAAAACACTAAACAGCGCCCAATCGAGTTATCTATTCGGAAACATTCGATGGGAGAAAATCTTTGCTTTTATTTGTAGTTGAAATTTAATTAACGACATTTCGTAGATTTCTCATAAAATAAATGAAATGTGTATTGTTTTACTTCTTCGATTTTCTCAGAAAGCAAATCGTTGCTGGAAAAATCCATATAAATAAAAATTTCCTTATTCAAAAATAAGTCTTAACAAATTGAAAATTCAATACCTACATATAATCGGCAACTAAGGTGACATACATATTTATTATTTATTTCCAAAAAATGTTTCATTTCGGCCCGATCTTACACAAAAAATGACCATGAAAATTTCAATGATGAATCGTAAGGTGCAGTTCAGCATTTAAATATTCAATTTTGTTTTATGTGAAAACAGTTAATGTTTATTTTTTTTTAAAGATCGTGATGTACAAAAGGCCAAATTCATGAACACAAGATTTGCAATGCCAGCCACATGCAAAGCAAATAAAATGGAGCAAACGCAAATGAACTGAGACTTAACAGACATCCATCATAGGAACTTTTTTTTTTATTAATGATACATTTTAAAAAATAATTAAAAAACAGAGAAGTGGCCAGTTAAGATGTTAATTTCTTGAGTTCTATTTCTCAGATTGTCAAGATCAAGTCTTTAGGGAAAATGAAATCATGATTTTTTATTTTTAGCACAAACAACTGTTTTTACATGAAAAAAAAAAACAGTTTTAAATAAAAAATATGCTTGCAATGCAAAGTAGACAATAACAACAAATTAAACTGAAAAAAGGACTTTTCTTGTCAATCTTATAAGCGGAATACAGTAGACTCGCGTTAACGTGAACTGTTAAAAACCTAGCGTGTTCACGTTTGTGAAGTTCTCCATGTTTACGAAGGTGTAGTTCTTTAAATTTTCCAAATAAATCAGACATGTGTTTTAACTCAAATTCATATACTTTTTTTTGTTTTTCGGTTTTTACAAACGTAATTCATAAATGTTTTGTTAAGAAAAAATAATGAGGTTGGTTGAAATTAGTGAAAAAAATGGGTTATATTTTTCTGAATTTTCTTTTTCTTTTAGAGACAAGAATTTCGGTATTTTTCCCGACATATTTCACGAAAAACTTTAGATTAGATCATATCAATTCAGAACCGCACACTAAACTAATAAATTACTAGCCAGGACTCACGAAAAATCATTAACTCGGTTTTCCCCGTTATTTACACGTTACCAGTTAATGCTATGGCATTCCTCGTTTAGTAAAAATGATTCATTTTAAATTTGTTCACGTTATAGGGCTTTCTTACCGCGTTCACGCTACAGAGTAGTCAGTGTAAGAAAAATTATGTTCACGTTAGCCGGTGTTCACGTAAGGCGGTGTTTTTGTTAACGCGAGTCTACTGTATAAAAATATTGTGAATTACAAACATAATCATTTTGCGAAAGAACTTTTTAGAAAGATTAATATTTGGCAACAATCATGAAAAATGAGCATTTTGATTTAATGAGCATGACCTAATGTGCATATCACCACAGTATAACCACAATGTGCCTCGATTCTGAAAGTTAATAAAATTTAAAAAAGAATTGTACACATTACAATTAAAAAGATCACAAATAAAACAAACAATAAAAAACAATATTTTGTTTGTTTTACTATTTTTATTTTGTTTTTCATTTTCCGTTAATTTTTTATTTGAGATTGCAAATATATAGACAGGTCCACTTATGTGTTTCTTTTATTACAGACTCCCAAATAAACTGTATCTTAGTCGATAGTTTTAATAGTGGATCAATACACATATTTATTGTATTTATATGTAGGTGTATGTATTTAAGTTATATTTTGAAACATTTGATAAAATCTCAAATAATTTGAAACATCTTAAAATTGTATTTAAAAAGTTCAAACTATATACCTAACTAGCCAATAAATATTTTTAAAAATTTGTAATAATTATATTTGAATTTTATTTAGTAAATTTAAAGTTTCCAATATTAAAATTTTTTTAAAGGTAATAAATAAAACATCTACATTAATAACCAATGGAGCAGAATGATTAACGTACTGTAAATTGATCTTGATACAAAATTTGATAATTACAATATTTATCGAGTTCTTATTTTTGTGCTATAAGAAACAAGCTTTTGAGACACTCATCTCATTTCTATTTTTTAGGGATTAACATAAATGGGATCGAATTTGTTGCAATGCTTGTTGGTGTTTCTAGCACACTTAGAGTTTTTACAAGTATTAATCATTTGACGAGAAATTACGTTTCGCTGGGAAATTTTAAAACGGTTGTAGAATTCAAGATTCTTTTTGGCCGATAATCAATTCGACTTAATATAGTTATTTTCGAAAATCTCCAATTCATTTTGAATGTAGTTAGCCTTGTTGCGCAGCAATTTGATTTGCTTTTGATTAGCTTCCAAAATTGCAAGTGAGGTTTCGATTCCCTTGAGCTCTTCATTCATGTCGGTGGTAGCGTTGTCAACGACGCGACACAATCGTGCAAATGTGCTGGAAAGCTCTCTAAAAAATAACATTTGAAATTAAAAAATAGCCGAATATTTTTTTGCTTTTAACTAACTGTTGCACTTGGTGACTGCAATTAGCAGAAGTTAAATCAACTATCATTTTTAGTTTTTTGGTTGCGTGGCGCACATATTGACTCTTGAATGCGCGTTCTTTGGCAGAACTTGTCCAGGACAAGCGTTCATAAAGGTATATACAGCCATATAGGGCACCAACGCCAATAAGTACACGCCATCCTATTGTTTTCAGCATCTACAAATAAATTTATATTATATTATATCAACGCTAAGATTATGTATGTTTATGTCACTTACAATTCCTGCTACAACCAGGCCACCAACAGTTCCTTGTGAACCAATGGAAGCAACCGCAAAACGTGAAATCATGGACAATTGTTCTTGTGTTATACCACCAGCATTTGTTGGCATAAGACATAATGGTGTTTCTGAAACTGGTGTTACAGGCGACAACATATTCTGTGGAAATATAAAATATAAACTAAATTATAAAAAAAAACTAAATACGAGACAATTTTTAATAGTTTGTCATCGAAATTCATCGAGAATAATATTAAATATTATTCAAACATACTTTGGCCTGTACGAGCGGTTTTCCCATAAAATTAACTGCCAGGTGTTTAATTGTTGTGGAATTATAATGGACCAAGATATATTCACCTAAATAGGTTGTTGAGTTGTTCATAAATGAACAGGGATTAAACAGATGGTGCGAAGATGCGTGTTATCTTAATATAACAAAACAAATACAGTCCACTAAAAAATATCGAAGGAAACAATCTGTCTTCGGATAGCGCATATCTGCAAGTACCGAAATAGATAATATAATAAAATATACGGTCACCACCTACAGTAATATAGACGAAGCGATAATGTTTTGTCCGATAGATTTAAGATAATAGTCTTGTAAAACATATGTAAATATTTTGTATAAATTGAAATGTAAAAGTAAAATAAGATCAGATACTTTTCTGAAGCCAAGAGAAGTGTTTCATTCATTTTGGTCCAACGAGGCACAGAATTTGAGCTCAGCCAATAAATAAAAGACTTAAAAAACATTTTAAGCAAAAATAAAATAAATTTGGTTTGGTTGACTTAAAAAGAAAAGAACCTTATTTAAAAAGCGTGGCTTAACAACGTTCATTAATCCCTCCGAAGAAAACGAAATCAAAATTTAAACACAATTTTTGGTGATCAACGAGTTGTGAGTCAAGATACAGAAAAGCCAACCTGGCAGACGAAACAAAACAATTAGTAAATATTTTTAACATGGGGGTCAACAGAGCAAAAATAATTGAATCCCAAATGGAAATTTTAAAAAAATGTTAAGCTATATTATTTATTTATTTGCTTAATACAAGCTTCTATATAAATAATATAAATTATACAAATTAAAGAAATAAATCCTATGTACTTAACGTTGGGAGTTTAAGAATATTGACAGTTGGAATATAAAGGAATTAGGGTAGAAATAAAAGAAGTGCTGCGCATTGTTGGCTAAGCGTAGCATTCTAGTAATGGGGTTAAAGTGGCCATAATTGGTACGGTGAGTGGGTAGGTGGAAGAAAGGAAACGACCTTAAGTTACGAGGGTTTGTATTAAAATAGATTGTTGCAAGCAGTTCCGGAGAGTCAATGGCACCAGTGATTATTTGATAAATAAAAATAATGTCAGCAACTGCACGACGTTTTTCAAGTCTACGAAGATCGATTGAGAGCAATCGATCCTCATAGGGTGGTAAGATAAAAGGATCAGCCCAAGGGAGGTTCCGTAAAGCAAAGCGGAGAAACCTACGCTATATAGGAAGACCACACTTGACTCGCATACTCCAGCATAGGTCTTACGTATGTGATATAAAGAGCTTTTGTAACGTAAGGGTTGGAGAACTCCTTAGACCAACGCTTAATAAACCCAAGACAAGAATTCGCTTTAGCAATAATATGATCGAAGTGGATCCGGAAATTTAGTTCCTTATCACATAATACCAAGATCGCGAATTAAGGAACAACGGGGACAGGTGCATTTGAAAAAGAATAGGTACGTGGGAGAAAGGGCATTCGTTTACGCGAAAAAGTCATGGATTGACATTTACTTTTTTTTTTATAATTTGCGCGCGCTCAAGGGGATACCCTTTATTATGTTGTTCAACACAGCGCGGGCGTGAAGGATAGGGATGGGAAGGGAAAGGTGTATGGAAAGGTATGTGGCGCGAGGTACTGAGACTGAAGGTGGTGGTTGATTTTATCTCCACGGTTGGCGGCTGGGCTAAAGCGGAGAAATGCCGTGTCTTATATCAATGTCCCTTTATAATTCGCATCATACTAGTATTTACTAGTATTTACTCAATCACATGTTGTTAGTATTATGCCTGAACAACATGTAATGAGTAAACCCAACAATGATCAATGATAATGGAATAAAAACATGACATAGAACTACGGCAGGAATCGAACCTGGGACCTGTGAGGTTGACAGGCGACCTCGCATACCATCGCGCAACGGCCAACCCCACCTGACATTGAGTTCTAAAATTTTTTTCTTACACCAAGTAAGAAAACAGTTAAAGCCTTGTTGAAGAAGGGTAGAATCCAACGGAGTTGATATGAATTTCATGATTTTTATATCATCATCATAGGTATTGCCAGGACAAACAAGAGTGGGCCAAGATGGCTACCTTGGGGAACACCTGAGGTGGAATAGATGGAATCAGAAACGGAACCTCTAAACACAACCTTATAACTGCAATTCTCCAAATAGGATTTCAACCATTTAAGGCACATAGTTGGAAACCCAAAACCTTCCAATTTTAGGTAGATTATTTGGTGTGAGATCTTATCAAATGCTTTACTGAAGTCAGTAGTGATTACAACGACATCGCAACCTTTTTCCAGAGCACATATGTAGTGTCGCCGAAACAAATTGTGTAAGTTTAGTCGTGGCTGACCTGCCCTTTACAAAACCATGTTTTAATGGAGAGACGATTGATTTACAATGAAAATAGAGAGTCGTAGACAATGCTTTCAAAAATCTTAGGGATTGAGGAGAGCTTAGCTATGGGTCGATAGTTAGATACGTCATTTTTACTTCCTTTTTTATTAATAGGAAAGATGAAAGAATCTTTCCAAACGGAAGGAAACACTGCTTGTGATAGTGAAAGGCGATAGAGAAGAGTAAGGGGTTCACATAGTGCTTCGGCACAGTTTTTAAGAAATATGGCTGGAATACCATCTGGGCCAGAAGAGAAGTCATCTTTAAGTTTGTGGATCTCTTCCCAAACTGAAGTACGACTTATATTTGAGGAAGTGAGTGAAGTGTGCGGACTATTAGAAAGGAAATTTAAATATTCCAGGTCTACATTTCGGATCAAGGAATGAGAAAAGCTAAAGCTGAAGATATACTGAAAAAATGTGAAAAATACCAGAAAGAGATGGAATTGAATCATAAGAAATTAATGACTGATGGCATCGGCGAAGAGGATTACTTCAAAAAGAAAATCTATGAAAGCATAGTAGAATACCTCGAAGAGATGATTCTTAATATAAACCGTGCTATTTCTGGAGAAAATATTGGTCAAAATGAAGATTCAAAAAACATGCGTATTGATGATGAACCCTCAAAAAAATCGACAGCGCTGGATCGGAGGATCAAAAGACTTTGATATTCACGGAGAAAATACCGTTGATTCAGATCAAATAAAGTATTTTATTATATGATGAAATACAAAACATATATAAAAATCAACTTTCGGAATACACTGAAGAAATTGATGACTTATATGAAGAAATAGTTGATGAGTATTTCCAAGCGCGTTCCAAATTAAGAAAAAACATACGAAATGAGAAATCAAGCCTTAAAGAAGAGAATACAGAGATTTTGCAAAAAATGAAGTTTTAGTTTGTGAGTTGTTTGAAGAAAATCGCAATCACAAAAATACCATTGACCGTTTGGGTTTGAAAAATGCTAAACTATTAGAGCAATCTAATGAATTTGAAATTGAAAACTCAACTGAGTTGGAAAATCTTAAAGCTATTAATACTCAGTTGGAAGCCAAGTGTGAGAATCTTACTTTGCAATATGAAGAGCATCTCAGTGAGAATTCGATTTTAAATGAAAAAATTCAAAATATGGATTGTAAAATAGTGGACCTGAAGCTGAAAGTAAATCTCGTAGGTGTCAATGAAGAACGTTTGGACAGAATGAAAGAAATTTAAAATATCAAAGCAAGAAATGCTGAACTTATGGCTGAAGTTAATAGGCTTAAAGAACAAAACAAAAATGATGCATTGGCTTATGCTGCAGAGACTAACGAAATGAAAAGAACTCTGCGAAATGATCTGGCCACAAAATCCGAACTTATTCAAAATCATCAAGATGAGGATCTGGATAAAAATTGTAAAATTGACGCCCATCGTGATACATTTCGTTCACTAGAAAAGGAAAAGCAGAAATTCAGCCATTTTGAAAAAATTCTAGAGCAGGCCGAGCAGAAGGCTTTCATAGTTGAAGTTCAGGCTGAGCAAAATATCAAGCAACTTGAATCGAACAATAAGCAAGCCATCGAGCGTGAGAGAGTTATGGCAGTCCTCCTTAGAATAATGGAAAGAGGGAAAAGCCTTCATATCTACTCTGACAATCACACTAATTTCATAGGTACAAATAGGTCTTAATAATAATTCATAAATGAACAGGGATTAAACAGATGGTGCGAAGATGCGTGTTATCTCAATATAATAAAATAAATACAGTCCACTAAAAAATATCGAAGGAAACAATCTGTCTTCGGATAGCGCATATCTGCAAGTACCGAAATAGATAAGATAATAAAATAGACGATCACCACACATAGTAATATAGACGAAGCGATAATGTTTTGTCCGATAGATTTAAGATAATAGTCGTATAAAACATATGTTAATATTTTGTATCAATTGAAATGTAAAAATAAAATAAGATCAAATACTTTTCTGAAGCCAAGAAAAGTGTTTCATTCATAGGTACTTACACTATTGTGTCTATTTGAGGTTATTGCAGGAACTTTTTTATTGAGTCCTTTTGCTTTGCCTGTAAATCTTTGTATCATAGCTGTTATACCCCACGAGAACTTAAATTCAAGATCTTCTTGGAAATCAGCGCAAAGATTTTGGCAATTCAGTGAGTAGAGCATTTCAAAAGGTTGAGAACGGGTAACTACTTTCGTTTGAACCACAAGAGTTTCGCTTGGAACAAGCGCATGCATACGATCTGAAAATAAATATAGGTATAATTACAGAAGAAGAATGTAATACTTTTTATATTTTACATTTTAACTTTAATAAAAAAAAGTACAAGAGATTTTAGTATTTTTAATTAATATTTTGATTGTAGTAAGACAATAAATATTAATTAATTCATTCTGATTTGCATTAAATGCATCACCTATATAACTACACATTATGTAGATTTTAGTGTACATGTACTAAGGTCCAGAGAGTAAGTTCATAAAATTTTAGAAAGATGTATGTATGAGTGAACGTCTGTTAGAGATACTTTTTGCTCTCACTGTATCTCCAGAACGAATATAGATATCGACTTCGGGTGAATTTTAATTTACTGATAGTAATGTCATAACGTGCTGAAAAGGTTTTCAAACAATTCAATGTACCTTCTTTTTATTACAGAAGGGAAAAAGAAAAACGGGAAAAGATATCGACTCCAGACTAATTTAAATACACACAAAATTACTAATAAAGAATTTATACATATTAAAAAAAATTCAACGAACACTTTTTGTTTCAACTAAGAAAAACTGTGCCTGGCAGAAAGCTTCGTATCAAACCCTCCTAGAGGGTGCCGGGCGGTAATGATCACCACAGTAACATTGTGCGATGTCAAGATGGGATCAGGTCAGGTCGCAATGTTGTAGCGTTCCTTTACTCATCAATAATTCAACCCTCAACAATGAGAACCATAGATCCAGGTCCCGATTTTTCATAATCCGTGCCGAAGAAATGGAAGCCTGGGGGGAAAACCAGCTAAAGAGCTCATTCGGATGCCCTGGCCAGGTCCGTCTTAAATATTGCCTTACCCCGGTATATCGGCTTTGCCAGGGCTGACCTCTTATTTCTGACCTACTCGTGGGACCAAAATTTGAAACTCTTAAAAATGGATAAAATGACGACAAACACAGTGAAGGAGAGGGCCAAATCATCCAGAGCGGCGCAACCGCCTACTCTAAGCGAGGTTGTCAGAGATGACCTCCAGGTCGCGTTTGTAGATGAGCTCTCCACCAATAGCAAAGGTCTGCTGTCGGTGTGGAGCTACGTCGAAGCTAAGGTCTCTGAGATGGTTCTGTTGCACTATGAATCTATCCTAATTTCGACTAAGGTGAGATGCTCAGGGGATACAAGGTGGTCAAATTTGAGAACGAGTTTTCAAAGGATTTACTTAGAAAAAGTATCGCTAAAGTCAGCAATGACTGGGAGGGCTTGAATTTAAAGCTCATCCCAGCTAAGGAGATCCCCAGACAACTAAAGGCTCGCATTTGGTTGCCTCTCATGAGCATCAAGCCGAGTGGACAAGAGCTGATCCGTGGCCATGCACGACTGGGCTTTGACTAAGGCGGAAGAACCTTACAAGACCAGTGTTTCATACCTTCTGAGGATCAGCGAGGAAAACAGTGAGGCTCTCGAGAAGACCGTGTTGAAACTCCGTTTTGGCATCAGGCATGCCAGAATCAAAATCCTGTTGAATCAGGGACCAGATGGAGAATAGCGCTGAGGTAAAATTAAAAAATGCGATGAAGTTCACACAGATTAATCTGAAGCACTCGAAATGTGCTTCGGATAACCTAAAAGTTTTTCTAAGCGAGGAAAATATTGACATTCGCGTTATACAAGAACCGTTGGTTAATGGCCTCAGAGCAAAAGGCGAATATCCTGATTGGATGTGATGCGGACGCATGACATTCTCCCTGGGGTAGTTCTGAAATCAACGACTAGGTTAGTCTCTTTTTGATTTTATTATTAATAACAACTTAACTGTGTAACAGAGGTGATACACCTACCTTCGTTTTTCCAAGTTCGGAAAATTACGACGGCTGGGAAGATGTACTTGATATCACTATTACAAACAACTGTAATATGGTGGTGGAAAACTGGAGAGTATCTTCTTTAAATTCCTTTTCGGATCACAGATGCATCCTTTTTAACATAGGTTTCAAGGTAGAAACCCCTCCCCCTTTTAAAAATCCTAAAAGAACTGACTGGAAGAAATTCAGTCAGATCACTAAATCTAAACTGGGAAAGTCACCAATTATTAGCGTAGAAACTGTGGAAGTTCTTGAGTCTAAGGTAAAGACCTTCGAGGTAGCCAATAAAACTGCCTCCAAGGTCTTAAATGTATATATAAAAAAATTCCCTCCTTGGTGGAACGAAGATCTTTCTACACTAAGAAAAAAGACTAGAAATATCTTCAATATCTGTCAGAAGGACATTTTTTCAAACGTATAAAGACTGTCTCAAAGTGTACAAGCGAGCCATAGCAGCGGCCAAGAAACTGAGTTGGAGAGAATTTAAGGATTCTGCCAGAATAAGTAAAATTTTATAGAAGGAACATTGTAATCCCTCGTTCCTGAAAAAATCTGACGGTCTCTGGTCAGCCTCTGCTGCTGACTCCTTGGAGCTGCTTATGACTACACATTTTTGGGGCTGCGTGAACAGTGAACCCGAAATGCTGAGTATTATTATTATTATTTATTACAATATAAAATAAATTTACATTATAATAGATATAAGCAATTAACAGCACTAGCTACCAGCATTGAATAAATATAAATAGAAGTGACACCTCAAAGCTCAAAGCGGCACCGGCTACCTGTGGCAAATTTGAGAAACAAAAAAAAAGATGTGGGGTTTTCATGAACACAAACCAATTTTCAACGGGATATTTATTTATTGTATTTTTATATTTGTGCCTTTCCGTATCCATAGAGATTTAGTTTTGTTTTGATTTTTTTTCAAATTTCAATATAGGTTCATGGATTATAAATGTGTATAGGTAGTTTTCTTTAGGGGTATGGGTTGTTTTTTATTATTTTGTTTCACGTGTCGATATTTCTTTGTCGGAAAATGAATGTACATTTTTGCCTATTGAAATGTAAACATAAGAAATTAATTGAAGATTGTTTGTTTATTTGATTTGTAAATATGTTTTTAGACACCTAGTTTTTGGTGTAGATTATTTTTCGAACAAGGAGATTGAAAGCAGAAAAATACCTAATGTTAAAATAACGTTAAAATAATGCATTATATTCAGATACTTGTTGGAAATATCTATAACTCAAAATTGAAACTAAATTGTTAAATTTTGTTTAATTTTCAAATCTCAATTGAATAAACAAGTTAACCGACGAATGCATTATTTGATTTACTATAAAAAAAAGTTCAAGACATTAGAGAACTTTTTTTTGTTAGTTTTTGTTCCTTTATTTTTTTTTACTAGTTTATACACCTCCTGTTAGGCCAAAGGGCAAAGGAAGTAGGTTTAAGAAAGTAACGTTTTCGACTTACATATAAAGGTTTTATCATTTTTATTCTTTTTTCTTTAGCTGGTTTTAACATTCCAAAAGCACAACCGTTTTTTTATTATTTTTTATTTAAATAATATAAAGTATATTTAATTATTTGTATTTTAAGTAATAATTTGCATAACGAGCATTTTGTATGGTATTCCTTTAGTAATTCATATCTTTTACATTATACAAAACTTGTTCAAATCGATCTTTATTCTCGTGGCCTATTAATTGATATATGTATATTCATTTACTCGTATGGACACAACTAAAAAAAAATTGAGGAAATATTTTTTTTTTCAATTTTTTAAGTCGTAGATATTGCGATGAAACAAAATGCATTCTTAAGATTGATATTTCTCAATTTTGAACTTGAATTATTATATAACTGCTCAGTTACATAGGTATGTACATACACATGTATGTAAAACAGAACGAGGAAAAAATTTTCTAAAAACTTAAAAAATTGAAGAGATGCATTTTATTAACTTTTTTTTAATTAATGAAATAAATTTATCAGATGACTTATTAATTCAGCCTAAATTTGACAATTTTTTTGGCCTACAGATTTTTTTTGTTAAAAATATTCGAGCTTTAAGGATTTGATCACCAATATCTGAGCAAATATTGATTGCAGATAAAATTTAAGGGCAGTTTAGAAATACTCAGTAAAATTCCTAAAGGGCAACAAACAGGTACTGGTACCGATAGACAATCCCGTTGTACGCCAACTTTCACAAGAATTGAGAACAATCCGTAGCACGGAACCCACTTCCATGGAAAAACCATTTTTGCCTTCCCTCCGTCTACTATATAATGTACTACTACTATATAATCTCTCTTGTATTTAAAGACCCTCACTCAGATCAAGTAATAGGTATAGGCACATTGGGCCCTTCCAATAATCAAATTTAGTGACGACTTTAATATTTCTGTGAAATAGACCATATTGAAAAGAGTTCTAAATAATAAACCGTACATTGTATGACCTTAATATTTAAGTGGACAATAAATAATGAACCATATATGAAATGGCTTTCAAAGAAATAACATGCAGTGTTTGGTTAATTATTTAGGATCCATAACATAATGGTTAATTTTTTTGAAATATGTATTTAAGTCGTTGCTAAATTTAATTATTGGTAGGGCCCATTATGTCCCTACCTGACCAATGTAACTTTCGTATCACAAAAAAAAATCAAAAACACAAATGCAACCCCTGTTTTGATTTTTAATTTAGAATTAAAAATAACGAAAATTTTCATAGGCACATATTCAAATACATACATACATAAATACCTACGTACATTCATACATATTTGAAAACAAATTATTTTGAAACAAACAAATAATTTGAATAATAGAAAACAAATAGAACAATCGTTGCCGTAGAAACGTATAGATAAACAACAAATTTTCAAATTGAGAAAAAATTCCTTTCGAATACATAACTAATTTATAATTAAGGAAAATTTTTCTTATTAAATATCCAGACCTATTATATTTTTTCAAGCGATGGTGGCGGCACCGACCAACCATAGTGGCGATTTTCTGAGTAAGACCTTCTATTTATATTTATTCAATGCTACCAGAGACTTTAGGCTGGAAATTATACAATTTTTATGGAGAAAAGTTTAGGCTGTAATGTGTATGTAATTAAATGTAAATTAAATAATAGATTCTAGTTTGAGGGTAAGTAATAGTTTATAAACGTTTTTAATGTTTTCGGTGGATGTTGTAGACAGAAGGTCTATTAATTTTTTATTAAAAATTTAATAATTAATTCAGATGTAAGATGTTTTATGGATAGGATTTGATTGGATTGGCAGAGATGACAGATTGGGGGGCTTTCCTTTGTGAGGAGATGGCTATGCTAAAGCATTTATTCATGATAGTTGTCGTTTCTGTCGGATATATGGCTGGTTCACCCTTTGTGTTTATGGAAGAATAGTGGTGAATGTATGTTTTCCATTCGTCGATTCTTATGTTATCCCAGTAGGTGTTTATCACGTTCAGAAAATCTTATTTTGTTGGGGATATTGAAATCATATTTGACTGTTCTGAAGCTGTCTTGGACGCACGGTCTGCAAACTCGTTGCCTATGATGCCTGAGTGACCTGAAACCCATAGTAGCACTATTTTGTGTTTGTTCTTTAGAACATTCTTACGGATATTAATAATTGTTGAAAAGCAGTTTTAGATTCTGTTGATAGCTTGGAGTGCAGAGAGGATATCAGAGCAAATCACGATGTTTTTCGGTATTGTATTTGCTATCTGTGTCGCTTTCAGGATTTCAGGATTCAGTGGAAAAAATTAAGAAGTAGTTGGGTAGTTGGGAAGTAGTTGTCTTGTACTGTATAGAATATTGTCAGTTTCCGATACGATTGCGAGTCCAGTTCCAGTGTCAGATTTGGATCCATCTGTATAAATAAAATCCCATGAGTCTTTTCTGTATTCGTCAGTTATTTCATGGAACATTTGTGTGTAGATTTCCTTATTTGTGGAATTCTTTTTGAATGTTGTTAATGTGGTATTGACCATATCGGTTGGAAATTCCCAATGAGGGATGTTACCAGGATTGATGGTACGTATTGTTGGAGTAATACCAATTTTACTGGATTCGTTAAGAGCAATGTAGATTGCAGAGGGGCGTTTTGGAGTTTTCTTGTGGTGCAAGATCTTTTTGGCATCTTCGATTATAGGAGATTTGTAAGAATGACATATCTTTGGTGCGAGTCGTGCTGTTTAAAGGTCTCTGCGCTGGTCTATGGATGGGAAGCTTGCTTAAGTTAGGATGTTCTTTATTGGAGAGGTTGTGAATGCTTTCATGCTAGTTCTAATTGCGGAGTGGTAGATTGGTTTGATGATGTTGAGTGTAGGTTTAGCGCATTTCCCGAAGATTGTCACGCCATAATCAATTTTGGATAAAATAATGCTGCGATAAAATATGTATATGTAAAAATATGCTATTTTTTAATGATAAAAATCTTATTATATTAAGCCTGGTAGTTAGTTTATTCTTAACAATAAATGTCGAAATTGGGGCAGGTTCTTTTTTTTACAAACATGTAGGTGCTTGCTTTTATCAGGTGAGATAATAGAACCTGATTGGGCGCACCAATGGTTAAGGTCGTTTAAAATATTATGGAAATTTTCCCTTGTTTGGTTATTGTCGTTGCATTTTTAAAGTAAAATCAAATCATCCGCATATAGGCAATGATCTATTTTTTTATATTTGTCTATGATTTCACTTATGTCGTTGTAGGCAATAATGAAAAAGTTAATTGAGAAGGGTGAACCTTGAGGGATACCGTTATATAGTTTGAAAATATTTGAATGAAAGTTGTTTGCTTTTACTCTGAATTGAGTATTTGAAAGATAAGATTTTATGAACGAAAATATTTTAGGTCCAATTTTCCATTGTGCGAGCTTATTAAGGATTACATGGAAGCCGATCCTATCGAAAGCTTTTTAAAAATCAAGGGATAGTACTGAGACATGATTTTTGCATGATAGCGCAGAGCTAATATACTCGTAAATGTGCAATAAACTATCAGTGGTACTACGTCCATGTTTAAATGCGACTTGACTTAGATTTATATCATTGTTTTGTTCAATAAACCAGAGAAGTCGTTTGGATATAATTTTCTCTAAAAGTTTACCACTGCATGGAAGCAAAGAGATTGGTCTGTATCCTTTAGGGTCAGTTGATTTTATTGAAGGTTTAAGTATTGGAATTGTACTAGCCACTTTCCATGTCTGTGGTATATTCCCTTTGTCAAAGATAGAGTTGTACAAAAGTAGAATTTTTTTTGAGCATGTACGGTGCATTTTTTGCATTGGGTATGAGATGCGATCATATTCTGGGGTTTTACCTTTCAAAGATATTAATGAACTTTCCATTTCAATTAAGCTTACTTGTTTTTCTATGTATTTAGCAGATATACTGAGAGTTTCAATATGGTGATGATTATTGATAGATAGAACTTTAGAGCAGAGAAAAGTTGAAGGAAAGTTAGAATCATTTGAGTATGTAGACCAGGTTTTGCCAAAGTAATCACAGATTTCTAATGGGTTATAGAGTGAACCCGATTCAATTATTAGGTTGTTTATTGTGAATCGGGTATAATTACCAGATAAGGTTTTTATATCTGCCCACTTTTTTGTGGTTGAAGAATTTGGGTTAATATTTAAAGTAAATTTTTATATGCATTCTTTTTTTGCTATTTTGCTTTTCCTACGGAATAAGGCATTTGCTTTATGGTAATTGACTAAATTTGTATTGTTGGGATGTTTTTAAAAGATTTTCCAAAGATTTTGTTTGTTATTGCGGTGAATGGATAACTCAGAAGACCACCATGGGGTGATCTTTTTATGGAGGATGTTTTTAGTTTGAGGAATTGCTACGTTGGCAGCAGAACGTAACGTTTTGGCAGCTTCTTTGTTTATGTTGGGTGATATACCGTAGTTGTCTAGTGATTTGATTATTGTACTTTGAAATAACTACCAGTTGGCACGGTCAGTTTGAAATTTGCATGGGAATTTTTTTGGGAAAGATAAATATCCTAGATCTTTTTTTGTCACAATTGGAATATGATCACTTCCATGTAAATCATCTAGAATTTCTTATGAAGTTTTAGGAAGGAGTTGAGGAGAAATATCTGACAAATCAACGTGTGTCCATGTCTTATGTTTGGAGAAGTGGGTTGGACTTCCGTCATTTAAAACTGCAAGGTTTGCACTCAACAGAAAATTTTCGAATTCAGCACCTCTTGGGTTTGTTACGGGTGAACCCCATAATGTATTCCAGCAATTGATATCACCAGTTAACAGAATCGGTGTTTGTACATTATTGGGGATATTTAGTAAATCGCTAGCGGTAAATGCTTCAGTATGGTGGATGTATAATGATATTACAGTAATTTTAATGTTTAGGTTGATTTCTATGGCAACCGTGGAACCTGTACCTTGTTTCACATAAGTGTTGGATGAGAAGTTGTGAAAATATGCTGTGTATTGTTTTGGAGGGAAGGGAGTGAGATTGGTTTGAAAATGAGTTTCCTGAAGAGTTATAATAGAAGGATTGAGGTCATTAATAAGCAATTGCAATTCGTGACAATTGTTAAAATAGCCTTTCATATTCCATTGCAGGATTTTTAAATAGGTTTTGTGTGAGGTAGGAGGCTTAGCACCAATATACGTTTGGTTATATTGGTAAAAGCCGGAGTTGGTGTTATGTTTGACGGTGTGAGAATGGTAAGGAGGATGGGGCACCCGGGACACCTAAATGTCCTGTTTGGTCCATCCTCTGGGCAGCGGAGTCGTTCGTGTTGGAGATAATATGATTATTAGATACTGTCATCATCTTGTTCCATAGAGTTTATGTATTAGTTATTGCTGTGCTGGCAGGTATGGGGATTTCAGCAGTATGAGGAGGTAGAAAAACTTTTAAGATATTTTATTAAAAAATGTTCTGGCTTCCAGAAAATACACCTACCTATACGTTGCACCTAGAAACAGGAGTGGCACCACTCTATATCTTCACATTGAAGATGCATCTGCAATATTTTTTCAATTGCAAAATGATTTTATTTCGTAATACAATATATACATTTTTGGTTTCCATTCATTACATGACATTATGCCGTCTGCCAGTTGGCAGATACAAAATATACATTTATTCAGTGTTTTTAAGTTATTTTAAAAAAGTTCTTCGAAAATACGTTTCCTGTAGCTAAGTGCTATCTTGATAAACTTATACAAAACATCCCAATCAGTCTCCCCGTTAAGAATATTAACCATTTCAGGAACGCTCAGGTAACTTTTTCCAAAGGTACTTCTTCTAGTTTCTACCAGAATCGGACATCTACCCAGAATATATGTATATCTGCAATACATATTTAAAGTTATAGAGCTACCAAACCATCGGCTACCTAACATAATAGTTAGACATCTGCTTTCTAGGAAATCCCAGTTCTTTGAAGAGTGGACTCGACTTGGTCTTGAACATGACATCCAATTGCTAGAATCAGGTAAAGAGGATTGGAAAACTTTATGCCCACTATTGCTTGGAAAAATTGAAGCAGCATTTTTTGCAAAATTTGGAGAGTCGGCTCAACAAAGTGAGTCCCGAATCCTATATGGACAATTAAATTACGACATGGGTGTGAACAATTATTTCGATGATCGATATCCTACCAGTACAATAGCCTTAATTTTCAAAACCAGAGGGGAATTGTTGCGTTTAAATTACCAACCACACGGCTCAAACGACAACACTAGGTGCACATTATGTTTGTAATCTCCAAGAAACCGAAAATGTAACGCATTTCCTAGGAAGATGCCCTATCCTATAGACAATCCGACGCGCTTTTTGGGGAAAAAACGTCCTCAACAATGATGATATCATTTTAATTCTCAATGGTGAAAACTGGACAGCATTGTCCAATTTCGTCCGCACGGCGCTGAACTATAGAAAACAAATTATCAACCAAGCTTTTTAAAAATGATCGAATACCTCATTCAATTTTCTTTTTGACAATAAAACTATAATTAGAATACATTTATGTCTTTGTATATAAATTTAAACTCCTTTGTTTCTGGCTGACGGCAAAAGCCAATGCTATACTTTGTGAATTTTTAAAACAAATATGTAAATCAATTTTCTGCTTAATAAAATCACACATACTACTACTACTACTATTGCTTTCGATTAGAGACTTTGTATATTGCGATAGAGGAGAATTGGAGTTAATTGCGGTTGAATCTGTGTTACGAGGTGGAATGTTTGATGGAACTTGAGTAGATATAGTATGATTTACTGGAATTTTTGGGTTTAGTTGTTGTAAGTTCGATGTGCTTGGGAGACAGGTTTGTTGAAAGGTTGATTTGGAAGAGGTTTTTGAAAGGTAAATTGAATTTGATATTTCATTAGTAGGTTTGGTATTAGAGAAATCTATTTTGTTGTTGGTTGATGTTGATTGATTTTCTGTTTGTTTTGGTTGCTCAGTTTGAACTTGATCTGTTGGATCTTGGATGTGCTGGGGGGATTTAATTAAGTTTGGAATGGGATTATTTGTGTATGATGCTTGATGAGCAATATTTGCAAATGTCTGGGTGAAAGGGAAATCAGGATTCAACTCCTTATATTTTTGTTTGGCCTCGGCCATAGTACATTTTCTGGTTGTCTTAATTTTTAAACGGATCAGATCGTTCAAGTATACTGTTTGATTTTATGTCTCCAAAAACAAGTGAAAAGCCCATATCAGCCCTAATTCCATTCCTTCTCAAAAAAAGCAATTGATTCCATCAGTAAAGACTATAAAAACATATCCCAACTTCGTGACGGTATTCTTTTAATTTTTGTAAATTCACAAAACCAAAGACCTCGCGGGTGTTTGCCCAGTTAATATTAAATTACGAGCGATTAAAACAATCAAAAGGCATACGCTCCCTGCCTTATTAACGTTTCTGAGATTGAAATAGTCAGTGAAATGAAACCCCAAGGGGTTAAAGAAATTTATAAATTTTTGAAAAAGGACGATGAAGGTAAACAAAAACCAAGTGGTTTAATGTAATATACATTCGACCTTTTCCAACCTCCGAAATCAGTGGATATAGGCTTTTACTCTGCCAAAATAACTAAATATATTCCCAATCCCACAATCACACAACTAAACGTTGTAATGGTAGCTCAAAATACGAGGCATGTAATCTGCCTCCCGATACTCCATTACCATGCAATCGCAGCATGTGCGCTAACTGCTCTCTTCCACATCCCTCATCATTCAAAGCATGCCCGTCTTATCAACAGGCAAAAGAAATAATAAAAATTAAAATATTGAATAAATGTACAATGGCAGAAGCCAAATGGCTAACAAAACGCAAATCATATTCCACACCTAACTGAGAGTTTTTCGGATAAAACCAAAAACACTACAAAATCAACGGTTCAACAAGAACCAGACCTCAAGTCTTCACAAATAAATTCAACTAATACAGCTAAAGAAATAAAAGACACAAAAATAGCAAACACATCATCTTCAAAAATAACAAATACAAATAAACCAGATCACACACCACCTATTTCCAGCTTAATATCCACAGCTAAAAACATTTCCACTCAGTCCACTAGTTCAACCATCAAATCAAACACACTTCCCCAGTCTCACACCTCATCAAACTTCAACATTCCCGTCTCCACACAATCTTTATCCATACCAACCATGTTACAACCTCCTTTCACTCCAACCATAGCTTATCAAAATAAAACCGACACTCAAACCACTCAATCCACTCATTCCCCATTATGAGCTGTTACCCAAACACTTTTGAGTAACAATGATTATTATTGATACTACCAATCCTGAGGATGTCGAAATATTATAAAAACTCTACTCACCAAATAAATGACTCTGTGGTGCAGACGCCGAATCGACAGACTCTTCAGTGTGTCTGATCGCTCTGGCGCGCCGCTAGAAAAAAACCTCTAAAAGATTTGGCTAATATGATCAGGCTTGTTCCACAGGTTGGCAACTGGTTGATTCCCTGTTCCATAAAACTAAGAGAATTACGAGACCTGCAACAAGCCTCGGAAACGGACTTATCCCACGACGACAACCCACGCAACGAAAAAGGAAAAATGATTTACGAATTTTCTTATGGAACGTACGATCGCTCTATAGAGCTCGAGCTGCTCAGCAGCTAGCCGATACCCTGTCAGAATATAAAGCTGACATAACAGCATTACAAGAAATTAGATGGACAGGGAATGGTGTTTTACAGAAAAGAGAATATGACATATATTACAGTTGTCATACAAAACACCATGTGCTCGGGGTAGGCTTCTTGGTCAGCGAAAAAATTAAGTCTACCGTCATCGGCTTTAACGCTATAAGCGAAAGGCTATGCACCCTTCGCGTGCTAGGCAAATTCAAAGAAGATGAATATAAAGAGCTCAGAAGAATAGAAAAACGGCTTCACAGACAGAAAAAATCAGCCTGGGAGAAGAACATGATCTGTGAGTTAGAAAGAAGCCGAGAGCGAGGTCCGCACCAGGCGCGGAAGTTCTACCAATCCGTCCAAAACATGACGCAGTGCACACCACGCTGCACTTACTGCAAGAAAGGAGAGGGAAATCTGATCATCGATCTCCCAAGCATACTGGAGCGATGGGAAGTGTAGAGGCTCCACTACTTCAAGAAGAATACCCTATTTTACCGCCACCAAGCATAGAAGAGGTTGAGAAGGCTATAGCCCGGCTTACGTCAAGCAATTCACGATATTCTAGTGCACGTATGGGAGCAGGAAGAAATGCCAGAAGACTGGCGAAAAGGTATAATTTGCCCCATACATAAGAAAGGAGATGTCACAACGTGCAGCAATTATAGAGGTATCACGTTGTTGAGTACCGCCTATAAGATACTCTCCTCCATCCTACAAGAACGGGTAGCCCATACGCTAAAACCATAATCGGCCAATATCAATGTGGTTTCATTCCAGGCAAATCAACAACTGATCAGATCTTTACCCTTAGGCAGGCGATGGAAAAATGTCTAGAATTTAACATCCCAACATACCATCTGTTTATAGACTTTAAGGCCGCCTATGATAGCATAGCCAGGGTAGAACTTTACAAAGCTATGAGAGAATTCGGCATCCCAAATAAATTGACACGACTTTGTAGGTTGACCATGACCAACGTAACAAGCCAAGTAAAAATAGTCGGATTGCTATCTAGACCAATCAACATCTTTAATGGACTCCGACAAGGGGATGGTTTGGCCGCAGACGCAGACGACATTGACATCATCGGAAGGACCGAATAAGCTGTACACGATTCCTTAATCCAGATCGAGCAGGCGGCACAAAATCTGGGACTGCACATTAGTGAAGGTAAAACAAAGTACATGGTGGCGTCGAATGCGAGAAGAACAGTTGGTCAAACAATCAAGGTAGCGGAGCACGAATTTGAAGTGGTGCAATCCTTCAAATACCTTGGGTCAATAGTAGAAACCGATAATAATATAGAAGAAGAAATAAGCGGGCGGCTGCCCTACTACAGTCTGTCAAAGCTCTTAAAATCCAGAAATCTCACCATAACTTTAAAACTGCTGCTGTACAGGACCATGGTCCTGTCAGTACTCACGTATGGATCCGAGACTTGGGTGCTTAGCAAAAGACACTCCGACATCTTAGCCGCGTTCGAGAGAAAAGTATTAAGCAGAATTGTTGGCCCCAAATGTGAATAAGGACGATTCCGGAGACGGTACAAACATGAATTGTACGCAATCTACCTTGAAGCAGACATAGTGACAAAAATTAGGCTCGGTAGACTCCGGTGGGCAGGGCACCTAGCTCGCATGAGTGAAGAGGAACCTGCTCGAAAAGTCCTTTGTGGTACATTCTATGGTAGACGGCAGCGTGGTAGACCATGCTTGCGCTGGAGAGATGGCGTAGACCAGGCAGCCATGAACAATCAATTTTATATCGTTAATCTGAGATAAAGAACTCATATTTGTGCGTTTATTCCACAGATCTCTTTTTTGCGGTGTGGACAATTTACTTTTTGGGGGTTTGGCTGGTGATACTTCCCCCAATTTTCGCTTCGATAGCATACAAAAGTTGCACACAGACAAAGAAAACAATTATCTCTGACTACGCAATATAAAATGTCTTAATTAATCCTACCTTTTTACAACTTAAGGAAAGGATAACACTTTTTCAAACTTTAATAAACTTTTGCTATTGTTTTTGAAGTGGTTTTTTTTTTTACTTTGAATTAACGATTAAAATAAAAAATAATCAGGAGCACTTAAAATATTGACTTTATATTCGCACTCTCTCTAACTCTTTCACTAACTAACTATATCTATATATCTAATAACTATATCTTAATTCCTTAACCTCAGAGCCGAAAGCTATAGTTAGCTTATGCTCGCCCTAATGTTAGCATTGTAATTTTATTTGTTTATTAGCATTGTTAATAAATAATAATAATAATAACAATAATAATAATATATGTAAAGCTTTTACAATTTTTAGAAGATCCGGGGTGCTCTTCAGCGCAGTTGGCACTATAGGTGCGTGTACATAAATGAGGGTCTTCTGGAAACGTGTTGCAGTTTACACATGATTTGGGATTTTTGCATCTCTTGGCAGTGTGGCCCAAGAGTTGGCAATTTTAGTAGCGCATGGGATTAGGAAAGTATTCACTAACGTTGCAATTATACCAACCAATGTTAACTGTGCTCGGTGGGCGGAAACGATCAAACGTGAACAGAATGACACCTGTAGGAGTTGGTTTGCCTTCAATTTTTTTTGGTGAACTTGTAAACCTCAGCTACACCTTGTGAGGTTATTTCATTAATGATTTCAGTATTAGGGAAAATTTGTAAGATAGGGGACGTAAACTGTGCCTTTGGAGGCATTCAGGTTAGTATGCCATGGAGGGTAACCTTGATAGGGCGGACGTTTGACAGAGTTTTTTGTGCTAAGAAAATGTCTGCAATCTTGGCAGATTTTACCAAAATTAGTAAATTACCATCACGTAACTGTGTTATGTATTCATAACCTGTGTTTATTCCGTCTGTAGCTTTTTTTAATATGAATACACTAAATACGGAAAGAGGCTTATTACTTGAGGGGCAATTACAATAAATTTGGGGTTGGGGTTAGATGAGAAAGTCGGGATGGAGGGATTAGATGAGGAAATCGGAATGAAGGGATCAATCTTCGTGGTTTGGTTTTTTTCTTTTCTTTTTATTCGAGAGATCGGTGTGCCAATCTACATCTGTAGGTAGTTGGCCAAACCGATTACTCGAAAGCACGTGTGGCCATGCTTTCTTATTTGTTCACTCTTTAATATGTAATTTGCACTACAAGTAATGGAACGAATAGAGAAAATAAGAGAACAAAAAATAGCTACTGAAATATAGCGGGATAAGTACCAACGAAAATAAGCGAGAAGCACACTGAGAAAGAAACGATGCTATCGGCTTGGAGGTAAGTCGGTGACTGTATATATATATAATTATAGAAATAAAAATAAAAAAATAAATCATCATCAATCATTTCTATGCCAAGTGACAGAAAGACTCAAGCTTCGTAAGGAAACACTACTGCTACTAAACATGTTAATACAGAAACGCCCCAAGGTGGTGTTCTCTCCCCTTTTCTATGGCTTTTAGTCATGGACAAATTTCTCGTCAAGTTAAGAAGTAGCCATGTTAAAGCAGTAGTAGTAGTTATTGTGGTAGTAGTTATTGGTCTCAGGAAAGTTTACCACAATGATAAGTGAAACTACTGAGTTGGCTCTGAAAAAAGTAAGAAACTGGGCCACTAGAAGTGGACTGGGAGTTAACCAGAGTAAAACGGAACTGATACTCTTTACTACCAAGACTAAAATACCTACCTTCACCCTACCTTGACTTATCGGCCAAACTGTATCCTTATCCTCTAAAGCTAAATACCTTGGAGTTATTTTTGACCCAAATTGAATTGGAAGTTAAATATAGAAGAACAGGTTAAGAAAGCGTGCATTGCTTTCTATGCCTGTAGAAAAACATTTGGTAAAAAGTGGGGACTCCAATCTGAGATGATTCTGTGGACGTACACTGCTATGGTTCAAACAATTTTGTCATACGGATCGATTGTGTGGTGGACTGCACTTAGCAAACAATATGACATGGGTAAACTCAAGGCGGTCAGCCATCAGCCGAATAGGGGGAATAACATGTAGCATACGAAAACATGCACGTGCCAATTCGGGACTGGTGGAAGTGTGATCATAGCCTCTTCGCGGCAGCCGCTAGAAAAAACCTCTAAAAGGTTTGGCTAATATGATCAGGCTAGTTCCACAGGTTGGCAACAGGTTGATTCCCTGTTCCATAAAACTAAGAGAATTACGAAACCAGCAACAAGCCTCGGAAACGGACTGATCCCACGACGACAACCCACGCAACGAAAAAGGAAAAATGATTTACGAATTTTATTTATGGAACGTACGATCGCTCTATAGAGCTCGAGCTGTTCAGCAGCTAGCCGATAACCTGTCAGAATATAAAGCTGACATAACAGCATTACAAGAAATTAGATAGACAGGGAATGGTGTTTTACAGAAAAGAGAATATGACATATATTACAGTTGTCATACAAAACACCATGTGCTCGGGGTAGGCTTCTTGGTCAGCGAAAAAATGAAGTCTATAAGCGAAAGGCTATGCACCCTTCGCGTGCGAGGCAAATTCAAGAACATCAGCCTCATTAAAGTTCACGGACCTACGGAGGAGATCTCAGACGAAGAAAAAGAGACTTATTATGAACAAGTCGGGAGGGCCCTCCATGCTTGTGCAAGGTATGATGTTAAAATCATCCTTGGGGATTTGAACGCTAAAATAGGTCGGGAGCCGGTATTCAGGCATTACGCAGGCACCCATAGTTTGCATGAGAACACTAATGACAATGGACTTCGTGTCCTAGAATTGGCAGCATCGAAAAACATGGTCGTTGCGAGTACCAGGTACCCGCGTAATGATATCTACAAAGCCAGCTGGGTATCACCTGATGGAGTCACTCGTAACCAAATTGACCACGTGTTGATAAACCGTCGCCACTACTCGAACTTGATGACAGTACGAACGTACCGAGGTGCCAATATCGACTCGGATCACTATCTTGTTGGTATGGTTTTCCAAGGGCGGATTGCCTTGCGAAGACGTATTGCATCCGCCTATCAGGTTCGAATCAACACGGCTGCACTACGCAATGAAAACACCAGTAACACCTTTGGACATGCATTAGGACTCGCCCTGGAACCACTGGATCCAGGGAGAGTATGTAAGTCCTGGAGCCAGTATGCTGGGCGTAGATGAGAAGTGGACATGCCTTAAGAACACTGTCATTAGTACTGCCAACTCCATCTTAGGCAGCAGTCGTAGAAGTCGGAAAGACTGGTTTGATGATGAATGCAAGCTAGCGACTGAACGTAAGAATGTTGCGTACCGAGCAATGCAACAATCTCATAGAACGCGGGCACGCGAAGATGAATATAAAGAGCTCAGAAGAATAGAAAAACGGCTTCACAGACAGAAAAAATCAGCCTGGGAGAAGAACATGATCTGTGAGTTAGAAAGAAGCCGAGAGCGAGGTCAGCACCAGGGGCGGAAGTTCTACCAATCCGTCCAAAACATGACGCAGTACACACCACGCTGCACTTACTGCAAGGACGGAGAGGGAAATCTGATCATCGATCTCCCAAGCATACTGGAGCGATGGGAAGTGTAGAGGGAGCAGGAAGAAATGCCAGAAGACTGGCGAAAGGTATAATTTGCTCCATACATAAGAAAGGAGATGTCACAACGTGCAGCAATTATAGAGGTATCACGTTGTTGAGTACCGCCTATAAGATACTCTCCTCTATCCTACAAGAACGGATAGCCCCATACGCTAAAACCATAATCGGCCAATATCAATGTGGTTTCATTCCAGGCAAATCAACAACTGATCAGATCTTTACCCTTAGGCAGGCGATGGAAAAATGTCTAGAATTTAACATCCCAACATATCATCTGTTTATAGACTTTAAGGCCGCCTATGATAGCATAGCCAGGGTAGAACTTTACAAAGCTATGAGAGAATTCGGCATCCCAAATAAATTGACACGACTTTGTAGGATGACCATGACCAACGTAACAAGCCAAGTAAAAATAGCCGGATTGCTATCCAGACCAATCAACATCTTTAATGGACTCCGAAAAGGGGATGGTTTGGCCTGCCTCCTCTTCAACCTGGCGTTGGAGAAAGCAATCCGTGACTCTGGCACGACAACAAGAGGGACCATTGTCAACTGGTCCAGCAAGATACTGGCTTACGCAGACGACATTGACATCATCGGAAGGACACGATTCTTTCATCCATCGAGCAGGCGGCACAAAATCTGGGGCTGCACATTAATGAAGGTAAAACAAAGTACATGGTGGCATCGAATGCGAGCAAGAATTTGAAGTGGTGCAATCCTTCAAATACCTTGGGTCAATAGTAGCAGCCGATAATAATATAGAAGAAGAAATAAGCGGGCGGCTGCTCAATTGCAACAGAGCCTACTGCAGTCTGTCAAAGCTCTTAAAATCCAGAAATCTCACCATAACGTTAAAACTGCTGCTGTACAGGACCATGGTCCTGCCAGTACTCACGTATGGATCCGAGACTTGGGTGCTTAGCAAAAGACACTCCGACCTCTTAGCCGCGTTCGAGAGAAAAGTATTAAGCAGAATTGTTGGCCCCATATGTGAGGAAGGACGATTCCGGAGACAGTACAAACATGAATTGTACGCAATCTACCTTGAAGCAGACATAGTGACAAAAATTAGGCTCGGTAGACTCCGGTGGGCAGGGCACCTAGCTCGCATGAGTGAAGAGGAACCTGCTCGGAAAGTCCTTTGTGGTACATTCTATGGTAGACGGCAGCGTGGTAGACCACGCTTGCGCTGGAGAGATGGCGTAGACCAGGACGCCCGAAGCCTTGGGGTGCGCAACTGGATGGCGTCGGCTCAAGACCGGGATAGGTGGAGAGACTTGTTGAAGGAGGCCAGGACCGGACCCCGGTTGTCGAGCCGATGATGATGATGATGATGATGTAAGTCAGTGTCACACAAAGTAGGAGACCTCGTTCCCTTAAACATATCAGAAAATCAACTCTCATAAAACAACAAACAAAAACATAAAGTCATTTGCAGACAAATATTCAGGTGTTCAAAATATTATTTGCTGCCCTTCGGACCTCAGTCTTTAAGAACTGCTATGAGATATCTCTGAATAACTTGATGGTTAAGAATAACTCATTATCTTCCGCACCTCTACTATTGTTTTTTTTTTAAATAAAAGTGAAGTTAATTGTATAAGTTTATATTACTTCTTATTTTTTACAGGTGTTCCGTTGCAACTTATATGTTTTTGTATAGTAACGAATTGTAAAAATTCCATAAAAGACAACTTAAAAAATTGATTTTGAATTCTGAAAATTAAAATTAAAAACAATTTAAATAAAAACTTTCTTTGCACATTAGAACCTTAAAACCAAACTTCTATGTCATACCTGTCATTTCACGTTGCGCCGTTTCAACATTCATGGCCAAAGCCATAGATAATCTTGCACGCAAATTTGATCCAAGCCCAGCTTCAACATGCCCATTCAGTTCCTTTTTATATATATTCAAAACCAAAGGTTCTGTGTGAAATGGCATATTAAACTCGTCGATGAGAACACCGAGACGCCAAATTTCCTCATTAAGAGCCTTTGAAACTTTTTGTTCGACTTCTTCAACCATTTTATGGATTTTCAACTTCATCTCTCTTGTCACTTGCATCATTTGAGTCTCTGTTCCCTGAATTCGATCTGTTATCATTGTTTTCTGGTCGATTTTTTGGTTTCTGAACGAATTTGCTCGATCGTAAATATTGTCTAACATTTGACGCATTTCACTCGAAACATTTTTTCCTCGTGAACTGTGCTGTTCGAATTTCGTTTTTACTGCGCTCTTTGATATACATTCTTCAAATTTTCGCTCGAAATCTTGAAACTCAAAGTAACGATTTTGGAAACCTTCAGCAATAGCACCCATATGAGCTGGATTACCTTTGGCTTCTTCAAGACGGGCCTGCAATAACAATAGTTTACAATTTGCTTATAGCAACAAAAAAAAAGAATTTTTACCTGAAGCGTTTCTCTAGCTGAAACAAAGAAGACACGTTCAGCAGCCTCTTTTTCGGTGCATACCTTGAGTTCCTTGGTCAGAAAATCAATACACCTTTCTGTATGCTGAGATTTAACCTATAAAAGAAAAGTTAAATGTACCACGAGTTGATTTTGGGCAGATTAAATACATTTTGTTGTAAAAAAGTCCCTAACAGCAAATGAAGATATAAAAAAACGATGCTCAGTGAAATGAAAAACTATCCGTTTAGTTACCTTTTCTAGATCCTGTTTACAAAACAACCAACATGGATTAAGTGAACGAAAGAAACATAAAAATTGTATAATTTTTCTAAGAAAGTCTAACAACTTATAAATAAACGTATAAAAAAGAGAACCCTACCGATTCTTGACATTCAGGTTCGTTTGCTGATGCATCCCAGCGGTTGTTCAAAACAAAAACATTCGGCTTTGAGAGCTTCTGAGAAACTGTGTGGAAGAATGATTTTTCAGCAAGCGTCATCGTTGATTCAGCATTAAGCACTAAAACAAAAACATCAGCATTCAAGCAGTGATTGTCAATCCAGTCGTCGAGATTTGGCGATACATCAACTCCGGGCGAGTCCATGAAAACGACATCGTCGCGTAAAAGGCTGCATCTCTCACGGGGCCAAAATATCCGCACCAGTGAGCTTTCGCTTAACTTTTCCTGGCACAAGGCATTTGCTAGTTGTTTTATATTCTAAAAATAAGAAATTAAATTGATAAATGTTTAATTTAATATTAAATATCATATTAATGATAACCGATTTCGATGAATTTACAATGCAAAATGAATATTTTTGCAATTTGCAATTTTTTAATGGGACGGATTAGAGAGATTGAAATATGGTCGCGATCAAAAAATGAAATTAGCCCGCACAGTTTTATTTAAGTTTGGAAATGAAATAAGGCCGCGATCGAAAATCTGGACCTGTATCGTGTTTTATCGGGAAATAAATGATTACCCAGAACTTGTTGACCCAACATAACAACAAGCAGACACATAAATTGCTTGTTTTACCTCCTCGGGCAACTAGTTGCGTACATATATTATATGTGCATAACCTGAATTTACAAGTGTGAAAGGCCTAGCTTTCTAGGATAGGTTACGGAAATCTTCGTTACTGAAATCAATCCCGTTTCCGAAACCAACACTACCCTACGACATGAATAGGGAATGACAAGACGATGACGTTATTGTGAGGAGGCTTTTTGACAACGGAAGTGAAGGTTCTAAAAATGCCAGTTTCTCTCAATTAAAGAATGAATTCGTGCGATATAAACTGGACGTCCTAGAGGTTGGCGAAGTTAGATGGTTAAGCTCGGATAATTTTAAGTCTCCAACTCGTAACACAGTACTGCCCTATTCTCGAAAGGCTGTCAGAAATCTAGCGCAAGATTGCTGCTTTCCAAAACAAGATTTTATGTTTGAATTTAATACGCCTGCATTTTCCTTTTGTGAATTCTGAATTTAGGGCTCGGAAACTTCATTTGATTTTGACAGAAGGTTTTATGCTGTTGAGTTTTAATTATTTTTGTAACTAGCTTAATAACTTGTTTATATTTAAGTTTTTGAGTTAACTTAGAATTTTTTGTTTATAATCTTTTTTTCTGAAAATATTATTAGTCTTTTTAAAACTATACGGAATAAATGTTCTTTGTTAATTGAGCTGACCATTTATGTATTTAATTATTTAACGATTTGACAATAGGTTATGGGCCCAGTAGGCAATTGAAGAAATAAAAGTTAAATAATTTAATATATTTTGAAAAGAAAAGACCATTAAAAAGAAAGGAAAAGAAATGGATACAAAGCATAATTTGGAAATGCTGACTGAGTCTGGAGACGGAAATAGTGTTTCAAAATATAAATCATGGCAATTCAAGCTTAATCTTATTTTAAGAATGAAAGAAAGTATGAAGATAGCAACTGGGGAAATTCCGAAGCCAACTGAAGGTGATGATCTCAGAATTTAGATAAAGAAGGATCTGAAAGCCCAAGCAATAATTGGTTTAAATGATTAAGTTATCATCATGTAATTCTGCATCACAAATGATCGACAGATTTATTTTTATTTTCATCAATCGATTTACAAAATCTCTTAGACTACGCTTATCAAAACTAAATACAAAATATATACAAAAAATGGTTAAATAATTTTAAAAATATAATATACAGAAAAAACAAAGAATAATATAAGTAGCGACCTTAAAAAGATATACATTTCTTTTATCAAATTCTACAGTATTCTTAATACATTGTCTTTAAACATCTGTCTACTTTGTGAAAGGTCAATATTATGCTGACAGATAGAATTGAATTCCGAACATGACGTTGATATAGGATCTGATTTCCCATAGTTTGTTAAAGACCTCGCAATGAAAAAGTAGGGTCTATCTCTTATGGATCTACTAGGAGCGTAAATTAGAAATAAAGAAAGCAGCAATATGGTTGCACATTGTATCTCTAGCCAGCATTACCAAATAATATTTTCTTCTAGACTCAAGTGATTTTAAGTCGATTAACAGGCACCTTTCTCTGTAAGAAGGTAAAACATTGTCAGTCCAGCTTAATTTTCTCAATGCGAATTTCGTAAACTTTCTTTGGATGGATTCAATGCGATTTATATGAATTTCATACGTTGGTGTCCATATAACACACGCATATTCCAGAACACTTCTGATCGTCGAAACATATATATTTTTTAATGTATATGGATCACTAAACTCTTTAGAATTTCTTTTCAAAAATCCAAGTAACTTATTAGCTTTCGCTATTACATAATCATAGTGTTTTTTAAAATTTATTTTATCATCGAAGATCACGCCTAAATCTTTTTGGCAACTAACAAGTTCAAGACCAATATTTGATATACTATATGTAAAGTTAATGGGGAATTTTGATCTCGTAAATCGTATGGTTTTACATTTCTGAATATTAAGATGAAGGTAATTTTCGTTACACCAATCATATAGTTTATTTAGGTCATGTTGCAGTTTTAAGCAGTCATTTAACGAATTAATTTTAACATAAAGTTTTAAATCATCAGCAAAAAGAAGACTGTTTGCAAATTCAAAGACATCAGGTAAGTCATTAATGAAGAGCAGGAAAAGAAGAGGGCCCAAATGACTACCCTGTGGTACACCCGAACGGTTAAAAACGATTTTAGATATTGTGTCTCCAATTCTCACGAACTGTGTCCTACCAGTTAAATAATTTCTAAGCCACTTTAAAAGATTGGAATGAAACCCCATACGTTCAAGCTTAAAGAGAAGAATATTTAACTGGACTCTGTCGAAAGCTTTTGCAAAGTCCGTGTAGATTGCATCTACTTGGTTACCGCGCTCTATACTTTTTAAGCAATAGTTAAAAAAAATCGCCAAATTTGTGTTGGTAGATCTTCCTCTTACAAAGCCATGTTGCTTGTCTGAAATGGTACTTTCAACTTGAGAATAAATCTTACTTTTTACTATAGATTCGAATAATTTTGGAATTATTTTAAGCTTCGAAATTGGTCTATAGTTCTCGACTACTTGCTTTGAGCCGGATATAAAAATTGGTGTAATAAATGAAACTTTCCAATCATTTAAAAAATCACCAGTAAAAAGTGATATATTAAAGATTTTTGTTAGAGGCAAACTTTATGAATTACAACAATTTTTCAATAACTTTTGTGACAAGTCAAACGACGAAGGTTTTTTTTTATCATCAAGTGAAGAGAGTTCACGTTTTACATCACCTTCACAAATTATTAAATTACCTAGGTCAAAGTTGACTTGGTTTGTATCTGAGTAGCTTAAAGTAGTTTGTGAACTTTCTTCAACGAAATTCGATTGAAAAAATGAAGCAAACATATTACAAATAACACTTTCATCACTCGACTGCTCATTATTATGAAACATATTACTTGGTAAGCTATAAGACTTTTTTTTGCTATTCAAAAATGACCAAAACGCCTTTGAATTATTTTGAATATTATTTTCAATTTACCACATATATTGTTTATGTAAAAATGTTTTTAGTTGCTCATATTCTTTTCTACAAACAAGGTAGTCACGATTTAAACTTGGGTCAAACCTGCATAGTTTTTGCAATTTTCTAAGTCTATTTTTCAAACTACTTAGCGCTTATTAAACCATATGGGTCGATCATTCTGTCTTCTCCTTCTTATTGGAACAAAACTACTGCATCCTTCATTAATCTTAGCAATAAATTTTTCATAGCAAGACCCTAAGTTTTCATCATCGAGAATTTCTTCCCAATTTGTTTGATTAAAAAAAGTATTTAACCCTATATAGTCTGCCTGATCAAAATTCAACTCTACCCTCAGATGTGATTTTTCAAATTTAAGTTTGTTAAAATTTAATATCGATAATTCTATATCCAATGCTTTATGGTGCGAACAATTTTTAAGAAAAGGCAAATATGAGGCTTTTAGGTTAGTTTCTAGTTCTATATTGACAAATATAAGATCTAAAATACGACAATTTGAATTTAACTGATCATTTATTTGATTAAGGTTCATTGACAAAAAAGAATCTACTATTTCAGAAATATTATTGTTTGTAACATTAAATGGTATTAAGCAATTATCTTCTTCAGAAAATATCCAATTAACTTGACATAAATTAAAATCACCTAGAATGACAATATGCATATTTTGCTCAAGAGCATCAACAATATTTTTAATATTATCTAAATGAAATTTATATACAGAGTAAGCACTGTGAGGCGGTACGTATAAAACCATAAAATAGATAAGACAATTTTCATTAGGTAGTTTAATTTCCACACATATTTGTTCTACATCTTCATACTTCAGAACTATCTGGTGGGTAATAAAATAAGATCTTAAAGCTAATAAAACCCCTCCACCCACGGTTTGACTAGTATGCGATCGATCCTTTCTGTAAACATGGAAATCATCGTTGAAAAGTTCTGTAGAGAAGATTCCATCAGAGAGCCATGTCTCTGTCAAAGCAATAAAATCGTACAAACAATCAGTGACAGCAGTATAGAACGTTTCTGTTTTGGTTCTCATACCACCCACATTTTGATAATATACATGAAGAACATCACAATTTGAAGAAGAAGAAGAAGACTGCTTAGGAATCAGAGGAACAACTTTATGGTCAGAGAGTCAAAAATCGACAGACAATCGATCAGCAACAATTTTTTAGTTATAAATTTGACGAGTCGAAGACTATTGCAGAAAATTGTCTACAAATCGATGTACTCGCACAAGAACTTCGTTCAAATGGAGAAGAAGTAAAAGATACATGGATTATCTCAAGAATTTTAAATTCTCTGCCAGCTAAATACGACTTTTTTCATGCTGCTTGGGAATCTGTTGCAGATTCTCAAAAATCATTGCAAACATTACGTGAACGTCTTCAACAAGAAGAGGTAAGACTCAACAGTCGAGAATCAGAAGCTTCAAGTAGTGCTTTAATTGCAAAGCAAGGACGATTCAAGAAAGAATATTCAAGAAAGAACAACTATCTAGTGCCGAGGACAGAGAATGATAGACAGCCTTCTAGTGAATTCGAAAAGAAATGCTTCAAATGTGGTGAACTTGGACACCCGAATATATAGATTATTGCAAAAGAAATTACAACTGCAATAAGTGTCATAAGAAAGGTGATTTTGCGAATGAATGCAAGTGGAAAGCAAACGGTGAGAAAAAAAGGTAAGATCTTTTATTACTCTTGCCTTATCTTACACTAGCAAAAAGCATATGGTGGTCTTTTTGAAATGGCATTTCGACAAAGAAAGGAATACAATTTATCTGCACATCAAAACATTTGTTACGTAAAAGATGTATTGAAGAAAAACAACATACCATTTATAAATGACTGGAACAGTCATGTATGCGAAGGATGTATTTTTGGAAAACAATACAAAGTATCACATCCAAGGAATGACACAATTGAAAAGAATGTATTAGATAAAGTTCATGTTGATCTTTGTGAAATAAATGAACGATCTCTTGGTGGTGCAAAGTATTTTTTACTTTTTAAGGATTATTTTAGTAAATTTCGAACGGTATATTTTTTAAAACAAAAGTCAGAAGCAGTTAAAAAACTTCAACATTTTTCGAATCTTGTCGAAAATCAGTTTAAAAGAAGAGTAAAAGTTATAATGTCAGATAATGGAAAAGAGATCAAGAATGTAAGAAGCAAGAAAATATTTGATGAAATGGGTATTTTTCATGAAAGATCAGTCACTTATACTCCACAACAGAATGGAAGGATTGAAAGAGAAATGCGAACCATCGTTGAAGCAGCAAGGTCAGAGATCTATGCAAAAGATCTTGAAACATCTTTATGGGCAGAAGCAATCAACTATGCAGTTTTTACGATACATCAAACAGGAAAAAGCAACGAACCTGGTAAAACTCCTGCTGAATTATGGTTTGGTCGCAAGGTGAGTTAAAAGTCATTGAAACCATTTGGATGTCTGTGTCATATGCTTACACAAAATAATCATCGCAAGAAACTGGATAAGAAAAGCAAGAAAGGAATTTTTGTTGGCTATGACATTGAAGAACACGGATATAGAATTTATCTACCATTTAAAGGACATGTTGAAGTGTCATGTAATGTTATTTTTGATGAAAAAAGTACAAAATCAAATTTTAATTGTAATGATAAAAATGAAGACAGTGCAAAAATTCTAGGAGGAGAAGTGGAATTAACTGAATTTTTACAGGAACAAGAAGATGAAATCGAAAATATACATGAAGAAACAATTGAAAATACAAATATACAAGATCAAGAAAATTATGATGAAGAACAGCGAGGACAGTCATATCAGGAGGAGTATTTTGAATGTCAAGAGCAATCAAATCAAGAAACGAATCAAAATATTTTATCACATAATTTACGAAATCGTGAAAGTATCAAGCCACATCCGAAATATAATGAATACGCAATGATTGGTGAAGTTGAAGAAATTTCTGTCAAGAATGCACTGAAAGATCCCAAATGGAGAAAAGCCATGGAAGAAGAAATCAAAGCAATGTATGACTTGGAAGTTTGGGACTTATTGACTTTACCCGAAAATCGAAAACCTTTAACATGTAAGTGGATCTTAAGAGAAAAAGCTGACGGACGGTTAAAAGCACGAATTGTTGCAAGAGGTCTCGAACAAATTCAAGGAATTGACTATAATAAAATTTTTGCGCCAGTAGCAAAGTATGCAAGTATTCGTTTACTTTTGAGTCATGCTGCTACCAAAGGACTAGAAGTTCAAACGTTCGTTAATATCGAAGCATTTTTAAATGGAAAGTTAAATGAAGAAATTTATATGTTGCAACCCGAAGGATTTACTGATAATTCTGGACGAGTGTGCCGGCTCAAGAAAAGTCTATATGGACTAAAACAAGCTCCGAAAGAATGGAATGCAACATTCACTCAAACCCTGAACAGACTTAAATAAAAAGACACGGATGATGATCCTTGTTTTTTGTTTTGTTTTAGGTCCTCAGACCGTTTACGTCCGTGGTGTTCCCCTTGCGGGGCCTAGGGCCTCCACTACTCCTACGCGCCATCGTGTTCGGTTTCTGGAGATGTACTTCAGCTCTCTCCAACTCTTCCCCAGTTGTGCTGATTCCTCTTCGACCGTTCTTCGCCAAGTACTTCTAGGTCGGCCCACTCCTCTGCCTTGCTGCGTGAGAGGGTTCCATTGCATCGCTTGACCCGCAATGCACTCGTGGCCTTTTCGAAGCGTATGTCCAATCCACTGCCACTTACGTTTTCGTATTATAGAGTCAATGGGTTCCTGACCTGTCCTTGCATGAAGTTCATCGTTGGAGATACGGTTAGGCCAGAAAATCCGCAAGATGTTTCGCAGACATCTATTCACGAACGTTTGCAGCTTTCTTGTGACAGTGGGTGTTACTTTCCAAGTGCTGCATCCATAAAGAAGCACGGATTCTACATTGGAGCGGAACAATCGTAGCTTGGTCTTTAAGCTTATAGAGTTGTTCCTCCATATTTTGAACAGCATTCCGAACGCAGCCTTTGCTTTCCCGATTCGGCTGGTTATATCTTGTTCGGTCCCGCCATCAGTAGAGACAATACTCTCAAGGTATTGAAAACTTTCTACCATCTCTACTGGTTGTCCAGAAATATCTATTTGAGTAGATGAGGAAGTTCCAAGGCTGATCCTCTTTGTTTTTGCCGTATTGATCTTAAGCCCGACGCTTTCAGCTTCTCTCTCCACCCTTGTTGTCATTTGATGGAGATCCATGATTCTATGAGAGAGTAAGCATACGTCATCTGCGTAGTCTAGATGTTTAAGGTGTGATAGCAGATTCCACTGAATTCCTCCATTTACATTCGACAAATCTGCATGCAGTACATCACTTATTACCAACAGGAACAGTATTGGTGACAGTATACAACCCTGTCTAACTCCACTTTGGATTTCAAATTCCTCTGACAACCTCCCTTTATGCAGAACGTGACATTTGGATCCATCATAATATGTAGCCTTGATTATAGCAATCAATTTATCCGGGATGCCCCTCCTGCGCAGAGCAAGCCAAATAAATTCTCTATTGACACTGTCAAACGCCTTTTCGAAATCGATGAACAGCAGGTGAAGTGGTGAACGATATTCGACGCACTGTTCGATGATGATCCGCAAGGTGTTGATGTGATCCACACAGGAAGATCCAGTGCGGAAACCCGCTTGTTCGGCGTCAAGGGTGTCTTCTAGGTGGAATTTTATTCGTTCTAAGACGATTTTTGCTATAACCTTCGCTACAGCAGGCAGCACGCAAATTCCTCTCCAGTTTTCGCACTGAGTTAGGTCTCCTTTCTTTGGGAGCTTAACGATCATCCCCTTTTTCCACTACTCAGGAAAATTTTCTGTTTCCCAGGCTCTTTCTTTGAGTGGGTGCAGGAGCTCAGACGATGTTGTTGGCGCTGCTCGTAAGAGCTCTGCCGGAATGCCGTCAAGTCCAACCGCTTTGTTGTTTTTCAGTGCTCTGATTGCGGTTAAGATTTCTTCTCTACTGGGGGATACAGTGCGTATTCGGGAATTTGTTACTACGGACGGTTCATGATGATCCTTGCATATTTTAAAATGAAGACAAATCTATTATTCTTGGAATATTTGTAGATGATGGAATAATTATAAGTAAAGACAAAAGCAAAATTCAACAAATATTATTAGAAATTTAAAATAATTTTAAAATGAAACAAAGTGTACCAAGAGAAGGACAAATATTTAATTTATAATAATATATATTTATAATAAATAAATAAATAAATAAATAAATATATTATCTTGGAATGGAAATTGTTATAAATGAAAATGGAATCATGGTAACTCAACAAAATTATACCAAGAAAATTTTACATCGTTACGGGTTTACAGAAGCATATCCTGTTAAAAAGCCAATAGAACCTGGAATGTTAACTGAAAAGCATATAAATGACGAACCTTTGAAGAATAAACTTTATCGCGAAGTGATTGGAAGTTTATTATATTTATCAACAATATCAAGACTGTACATAAGCTTTACAATAAATTATGAGTAGACAAGAAACAAGAATAGATTCGAAGAATAATGAAAGAACTCGGAATTACTATAAAAGAACCTACAGATTTATTCATCGACAATAAGGCAGCAATTCTTATGCTTGAAAACGCTGACGAAAGAAAAATCACCAAAGGCAAAAAGCATATTGAAATACGTCGAAAATTCATTAATCAACATATTGGAAAAACAGCCAACCCAGTTTATATAAATACCAAACAACAAATTGCTGACATATTTACCAAAGCTTTAACCAAAAACATTTTTCAAGAACTTAAGCTTAAGCTGGTTAAGGAAGAGTGTTGAGTTTTAAGTATTTTTGTAACCAGCTTAATAACTTGTTTATACATATTTAAGTTTTTGAGTTAATTTAGAATTTGTTGTTTATAATCTTTTTTCTGAAAATATTATAAGTCTTTTTAAAACTATACGAAATAAATGTTCTTTGTTAATTGAGCTGACCATTTATGTATTTAATTATTTAACGATTTGACAATATAATGCTCAATATTTTTTTTTTTTTGCGTATGCGCGTACTGAGGCTGTTTACAACAATTTGAATTACATGAAATTACTATAACGAAAAGATTTCCACATTAAAATGTAAAGTTTTTCAAATTAAAATATACTTTTTTCTTAAAACAAGATCTTATATTTCTTTCAAATTCCTTAAGATTGACAGAAACAAGTCGTACTTTGGTTGAAAGGAATACCCCCATTAATTAAAGCACAAAGTGTTGTATCAATTTCATCAGCGGAAGCAGAATATCGTTCAGCAGCCAGTTGTATTCAAGAAGCTTATTGGATTCGAAGAATAATGAAAGAACTCGGAATTACTATAAAAGAACCTACAGATTTATTCATCGACAATAAGGCAGCAATTCATATGCTTGAAAACGCTGACGAAAGAAAAATCACCAAAGGCAAAAAGCATATTGAAATACGTCGAAAATTCATTAATCAACATATTGGAAAAACAGTCAACCCAGTTTATATAAATACCAAACAACAAATTGCTGACATATTTACCAAAGCTTTAACCAAAAACATTTTTCAAGAACTTAAGCTTAAGCTGTTTAAGGAAGAGTGTTGAGTTTTAAGTATTTTTGTAACCAGCTTAATAACTTGTTTATATTTAAGTTTTTGAGTTAATTTAGAATTTGTTGTTTAAAATCTTTTTTCTGAAAATATTATAAGTCTTTTTAAAACTATACGAAATAAATGTTCTTTGTTAATTGAGCTGACCATTTATGTATTTAATTATTTAACGATTTGACAATATAATGCTCAATATTTTTTTTTTTGCGTATGCGCGTGCTGAGGCTGTTTACAACAATTTGAATTACATGAAATTACTATAACGAAAAGATTTCCATCATTAAAATGTAAAGTTTTTCAAATTAAAATATACTTTTTTCTTAAAACAAGATCTTATATTTCTTTCAAATTCCTTAAGATTGACAGAAACAAGTCGTACTTTGGTTGAAAGGAATACCCCCATTAAATGAAGCACAAATACAAATTTTACATTTACTTACCACAACATTGAACTTTTCATCGCTTCCTTCTTTAACCAAGTATGCTTCTTGATCATCACTACCTTCAACTTGGCAGAAACAGTTTGTTGTATGTCCGATACCACTGGGCAATATTTTTTCCCTTAACATAGCATTTATTACTGAACTTTTGCCGTTTGAAGTTCGTCCAAAGAAAGCTACTTTCATGTGGTCCCTCGACAAAACTTCTCTGATTGCTGCAATTTTATGTACGTAGCTATGAAAAAGTTCTCTTTCCGATTTATCAACAACATCTACATCTTCTGGGAGAGCTGTAAGTAAGGTGGTTTTACTTGATAAAATCCGTATTTCAAATTTTAAAAAGTGTATATTACTATCAATAAACTGTGTAGTTTCCAGAACATATTCTTCAATTTCACCATATATGTCATTGATTTTCTTTTTAGCCCTAACGAATATCTGAAGTGGTGATTTTTCAAGAGTAGCAGCATTTTGCAAGGAGCGAGCATTTGTGCCAATCGATGAAGCCGTATTACCGTCGTGTCCGATTACCATTGAAAGTGTGCGATTCAAATATGCCGCCATTATTTTTTATTTAAAGTTTACAATTATTCAGGTTGTTTTGAGCTTTGGTTTTTAATTTTGTTCAGAGTTGATAATGATGCAAACAAAAAACTCAAAAAATTATTCTGACACCAATTATAATAGTAAATAAATATTATAGAAAAATATAACTTTTTTTTATTAAAAACATATTTTTTGCGCTTATAAAAATATTCAGCGACTGGACTGAAAGTAAAAATTAAAAATTAATCAAAAGTAAAATAAATAAAACAAATTATTTTGTGACATTTAATTGTTAAAGCTACCCAAATATTTCAAAGAAAAGTTTTTTTTGTTCAAGTAAATAAACAAAAACACAGACCTGCATTTATTAAAACCATTAACTCGGGTTTGTTTGGCAACGTATTTGTAGTTTGCATGATTTGTTAAAAAAAGAACAGAATTTCGTGCCTATAATCAAACTTTTTAAATAATTCAAACTGGTACAAAGAATGTTAGTTTTATCGGACTTTTGCCACTGTAAGAGATTGCTAATCCTCGTATCGATTATCGAGTAACATCTTAACCCTCTATCTCATTAAACATGAAAAGCTAAATTTTATTTCGAATGAAGTAAAGTTTTAAGAACGTCCTTTGCAATCAAGTATATACCTACATTATTATGTTATTAATGGAAATTGCTAATCAACCATTTTACCGGAAAACTTGAATGTTTATATTAGAATCATAAGCCATTTCGAACCAAAATGTGTACATACATAATGTATGTAGAATATAAAACCTACAAAACAAATAATATGTAGGATAATATTAGTATTATTATTATAACTTTATTAACAGGTAATAAACTACACATTTAATAATTTTATTCGGCTTAGTTTTTATTTTGGGACGTACTATTTTTTAAAAATCTTTTCTAACAATTGATATTCAAAAATTTCCAAATTAAGTATAAACAAAATGATTTCTATTTTTATGTCACATTTTTAGTAAATGCACATATGTAAATATATATGTAGTACATAAGCAAGCAAATTAAAGGAAAAAACAAACTTAAACATGATATAAAAAAAATTCTATTTTATTCATAAGCTTTTGAAATTAAACAACTATTGAAGTCTTTTTTTATTTGAGTGGCAAAAGATAAATATGCAATGCAAATTCATCGGAACCATAAAAAATGAAAATCAATAACATAAAAAATAAAGTAAAAAATTTGACTTTTTAAGTAAGCAAATTTAAAAAAAAGCATCAAACTCATCTAACCTGATCGATTTCCGTCATTTTCGCTACACCTAGTTAAGGATCAATTTTATAAGAAAATGTTGCTTTTGGATATTGGTGCTGTTTTAAACAAAATATTTTTAATATATGTATGTACATATGTATGTAGCTATGATATTAAATTCTTATATTTTTTTTATAAGAAATAGTGTATGTATATTAATTTATTTTGATTGTGTTCCACTAATTGGTAATCTATTTCGCACAAGTTTAATAAATGATTAATGATGTAACAACAAGCAAAAAAATCTACCGTCTTTGCAGTTTTGACTCTTTTGACATAACCAGGGATTATCAAATAATAGAAATGCTCGGCTGTCATTCCGGTTCCTATAACAAGTTCCTCTTGATTTTCTTTGAGTGTATGGGTGTTAGGTGTGTTTAGTAACATGAAATTTTCTACGAAATTGTGCAACACGTAAAATGTTGCAACGAGAGAGTGAAATGAAGGAATCAAAATTTCACCTACATTAAGGCCAAGCACATAATTATGAAATCTATAGTACTCTCATCAGCCCGTTCCACAGAACTTTGTTGCGTGGTCGTTTGAGGGCGCACTTGTTTATAAACAGAAACTGGAACCAAAAAATTATTTAGGTGTGTGATCGCTTAGGGGCGACGTGTGGAACGTGCCGATGATACTTACCACGTTTACAAGCAGAATTGAGAGCTCGAGTTGGATTAAGGTCGAATTTTCGATCCAGGTTTTTCGTCATTTTAGTTGAGTACTCCAGTTAGAGTTTAGTTGAAAATATGTAGAGATGACAGCTGCTGGTGTCTCACTCACACAAACGTCAGACTTTTTGCCAATGCCATACCAACTCCTCAGCTCAGGTTTTTTGGCACAAATTACGACTCGACTCCGCTCCTGAAGCGGAGTCGAGTCGGTTGAAGCTCATTTCAACTCAACACAGGTATACAAAGGGGCGAAGTGAGCTTGAAGCTCGCTTCAATACCTCTTGTAAACATGGTAACTATAGATTTCATATACAATGGTCATGAAGGAAAGAATACAAGAGTGCATCACTTATTTTTTTTCTTTTGTTTTTGTAATTTTGACACCGTGGTCATTGTATATAAATTTGCATAGTACTCTCAAGAACACGTTCCACACGTCGGCCACCTAGCGATCACACCCCTAACCAATTTTCTGGTTGCTGTTTCTGTGTACATATATACAAGTGCGCCCTCAGACGACCACACCACACAACTCAAAAATCATCGTGATGATAGTAATATAAATTTTATATACAATGACCGTGGTTTTACTTCACCTGATCCGAAATCTAATCCTTTCATTTATTTTGTATGAAAAATTGGGAAAGTTATCCATTTTATATGAAATACAACATCGGTAGTATGGATACTACCGCTATTTGTTAAGAAATGTTTAACGTTTCTTGAGTGGATTTGGATGCGAAAGGCTATGACGTCATTGTCGTCTTAAGCTTATGAAACTTTGTTATTACAATAAATTTGAAAGAATTATTTAATTTAATTACTAATTAATTGTTCAAAAAAATTGCAAGTTTGACAAAGGAGAGAAATACACGCATATGCTAGTGACATCTAGTTCTTAAAAAACCAATAACAATTGAGTTCAATTTGGGACATAATTGTAATTTGAGTATAAATTAGGGCATCCCTGCTAATAAATATGGTTCCTCGTCTGTAATAAGTGACATGAATATTAGTATAATTTTTGTTTTCGTCCCTAATGATGTCCGTTTTTACCACAAAGGTTACTCCCAAGAACTGAGAAAGAATTTTTCAATCGATTGTTTGGCAATGAAGTTAAATTCAGAAAACTCAAATATGAAAACTGGCAGGTATTTCCACTTTTGCTCAATTAACTCAACTGGGTTTTAATCATAGGAGGAACCAATAAAATAGGTCAATTTAGGTATTTATAAACGTTGTCTTAACTTTGGAGTAGTCAATCTCAGCAGGGTCTTTCGAGATTACCAAACACTCCTTTACAAACGTCCGTGTAGCCCGAACCTAATATATTGTATACGTGCCCTTACTTAGGTTCTGAGCTCTGGAATGCTATTGGAAATATTTAACGGTGAAATTCCATATGTCTTTTCACTTCGCCGTGTGCATTTGTATTTCAAATATAAAATATTTTGATACGGTGTACGGACTTTCGTGGTCGTTCGGTCATTCCCTATTTTTTGGTAAGAAACTAACTAATTATTTGGATTTCATTCTAAAACTTATGCTTACAAGAAAATAAATTTAAATTTTTCATCTAATAAATAAGAAATAAAAAAATAATATTTTATAAGGAAGCAAAAATAACCAAAAACAATGGAGGACACAAAAGATATAGATCTCGATGTGCTTGTGAAAAAAATGCATGTTTTGTGCCCAAATTTACCGCATACCCAAGAGTTTGATGACCAGCTTCGAGCAAAACTTGAGGAACAAATTAAAGGCAAGATTCCAAAAGTGGAACTTGAGCAACTGGACTTAAATTATATTATCTTGAATGTTAAGAATTCTTTGTCCGAGTTACAAAAACGTATTGACGAGTCAGTTGCCCAGCAACAATTCAGGCGAACTTCACGGGTTCGAAAAAATATTTCTCGGGAATCTTCATCAGGTATTAATTTGAATTCGAGATGTTCACGTAGTAAGTTTGGCTCATCCTCGCCTTCGACCTCTACCAAAGCCGATACCGATACAATTTGTTCTACAACCAAGTGTTGTCATCAGTCGGAATCTGACCTTGTTGCACTAGTGCAAGTTGAAAGCTTGCCGGTTTCTGCCTCTACGAATCTTGTCACAATTTTCGTTCCAACAATATTGCAGGAGAAACTGCATAGCGTCAAGTATAAAATCTCAATTGACTTGAACCACCTTGACATGACAAAGAAAATTCTGGACTTGAATCTTTCACATCTTGAATCTAACCTTAAGGAGAACACAGTGAATACTGTTGGTGCAACAGTTAGCGGAGATAGTCAAGAGTGCAAACTGACTTATGAAATTAAGGATGACAACGAAGTATTGCGAGTTGAAGAACAATCCCAGTCCGCAAATAAAAATGCTCCCCGAGTTGAAGTAAAAGTTCCCAAAGCATCGGAATCACAAGCTTCTGTAGAGTCCGTCGTATCTATAATCAAAGAAAAAGAAGATGAAATTCCAACGACATCGAAACACCGTGGTCCAAAACGAAAATACCCAAAGCCACAAATAGGACCACCTAAAAAAAGAGGCCGCAAGCCGGGCTCCAAAAATAAAACCAAACCGGAAAAAAGTGAACTGGCAAAGTATGTGGAAATGTTTGAATGTAACGGGAACAGTCCTTCATCAGCAGTTTCACAAATTGTTACTTCGACGACACAGAATTGGGACGTTTTGCCGGATCAAACGGCTCAAATCGCATACTTTATGAACGGTGAATGGACGACATTAAGTGCTCCATCAAA